>CP092876.1:36697491-37297491 GCA_030710605.1 Cordylochernes scorpioides
TGCAATTGGAGTAAGAACTCCTGCAGCTCGACGCATGGCTGCCCGAGCTGCTAGAGGCCAAAGTAGCCGCACATTGGAGAATCCCCAACAGTCTCAAGCCCGCCTCCAAGGTCAGTCCCTCAAAATTGCTGGCATTGACTTGGAGCAACCCTGTTTCTCGCATGGGCAATTGTATGTTGCCTGCTCTAGAGTTGGCTCAGGAAGAAATCTTCATGTTTTGGCTCCAGAAAATAAGACTTCAAATTTTGTGTGTTCTTCTGTGTTGTCATGAATAATTTTTTTTTAAATTCTATTTTAGTCTTTTTATCTTACATTCATTCTTCATTGTTGGCTTTTTATATTACATTTACTATTCATTGTTGGCTTTTTATCTTACATTCATTCTTCATTGTTGGCTTTTTATATTACATTCACTCTTCATTGTTGGCTTTTTATCTTACATTCATTCTTCATTGTTGGCTTTTTATATTACATTTACTCTTCATTGTTGGCTTTTTATCTTACATTCACTCTTCATTGTTGGCTTTTTATATTATATTTTTAGATTGAGATTATTAGCTAGTATGTAAAAAAATTAACTCTGTTGAAATTTAATTTTGTATTTATATATAAATAAAATTAACTCTGTTGATTTTTTTGTATTTAATCGATAACAGCGAAGTTACGCATGTTAATGTTAGGAAATATATTTTGATGTTAAGCAAAACCTGCTCCATCTCGTTTTACATAAATGCTGAAAATTTGGTTGAAATTGGTGCATTGTAACGAAAGTTTTTAGCGAACACCACTTATGAAATTTGCATTTTATTAATATAGATTAATATTTTTAAAAAATAATCATACCTGTTTATAATAGTTTCGGATTTTCATATAATTTTCTAATAAAAGACATAAATTGATATTTGCGGAAGAGTGATTGATCGAAGCATGTTATATATTTATAATAGTATTTAATTCTGCTGTCCTCAAGGCTTATGTCCATAGTTAATCTAAAATACCCATTCCAAGAGTCTAGCATCAGTATCACTATAAAAAGAAGATCGAAAATACAATATAACAGCGTTATGGTGAATTAAACTGGCGAAACCGCTGAGGGTTCACCACTGATGAACCAGGCCCTCCTATTAATTTTTCCATTGCAGTAAGGACAATATAAATTGTTTAATGTGTAAAAGAATCATACACTTCTATAATAGTTAGGAAATCATAACAGATGGCGCGCTAATGCATCATGTTAAGAATAATTGTTTAGCATTTTTATCAAGATACTTATTTATAATTACGTACCTATCAAATTTTTCAAGTAATACAGTAGAACCTCCCTGTAGAGGACAACATCTTATTGCAGAGTTAAAGTGTCCTTTAGGGAGAGGTGTCCTTTTACCAGAGAGTTGTTTAATAGTAAAAAAAATGGTAATTTTACCTATGAAAACTGTCCTTTTTATTTATTTATTTCCATTTAAAGCGCTATATCCCCTTAGGGACACTTGCGCTGTCATACATATATGTCTCTACATTTGGCTATACATATATCTACAATATTTTTGGGCATGTAGACATCATGGAGAAGGAAAGAGGAGGGCATCTGGAAAAATCAAAACATTCTCGAAATGACCCAAATGCGCTTCCCAACCAGCCAGTCCTAAACACCTATTGAATTGTATCAAAACCTCCAAAAAAGACCTCTGGGAAAACCCCAGGACTATAATACAAATTCTGAGACAATGGAACCTAATGTAGATCGTTTAAACGACTCGAGAAATAAGCAAAACAACATAATTTTAGACCGTAAAGAATAGTCATATGATATTAACAAAATAACTGTCCTTTGTAGAGAGGTGTCCTCTAGAGCGAGCGTCTTCTCATGGAGGTTCTACTGTATCAGAAATATATTTTCATTATCATTTACATCCCCTTTGAGAGTTGATCACTAAATGGATGAAATATCAAATATGATATCATGTCAATATGGAATTAATTGGTGAAAATGTTATAAACTAGTTATAACATTAGTTATAACTAGTTATAAAGCTAGTTGTAGACAGAGTTAGTATCAGAAATGCGGCGTGAGACTAACAAAATCAAATTGCATTTAAAGCCACAATTTCAAAACAATGCTATAAACATTAAGGACTCGTATTTAAAATTTAGAAAAATCCGTAAATATATCTATGATTTTCTCTCTTGGTTTAAAACCCGTAATTGCTAAACAATGTATATTTGTTTGTTTTCATTTCATTATGATTATTACTAGGTAGGATGTGGAATCGAGCATGATTTTAACGTCCTTTCTTTTCTTATTTAAACTTCTACTCAAACCATGTAATTCACCAAACGTTTATGTATAATAGTCTCTCAATTTAGTGTTGTTGCTTGACGCTAGCATCCCTTGTGGGGATATGGCGTCTGACTTGATGATTTAAAAAAAATAAGCAAAGATAAAACAAGAGATTGTATCTGTAGTTGATTCAAGGGCCACTCTGATTTTTGACCAATGCAAATATTAGCTTTGGAAGCCGGCACATGGCGGAAGACAATCTTGCGTCCTGTGTTGTGACATTGTTTATTTAGATCTTCTTTTTCTTTCTTATCTCCACTCAATCATATCAGGGTATCAAGCTTGTAAAGCTTGTTGATGGTGTCTGCTGGGGATGTGTAGATCTCATCAATGGACGAGTCAATACAGTCAATAATGTGTTTTGTGGTTGCAGGTTAAGAATTGCACTTAGTACATAGTGGGAAAACCTTGCAACCATTCTGGAAAGTCAATGTCCGTAGATGACCAGATTTAAGTCTGGAAATCAAAGATTGTTGTTCTCTTGGGAGGACAGAACCAGTGCATGTCCCTCATGCTCTGTACCAGTCATATGCAGCATTAGAATTCCATTCCTTTGGATAATTGTGATTGTCTGATAAAGCTCATTATTCCACTACCAGTGATACAACTGGACACAGGATGTATCACAAACAAAGTATAGAAGAAAATTCATTGTCATTACTTTTCAATAAGATAAATTTATTTCTTCAAATATTGGCCTATATATTAATATTTTCAAATATTAAGGTGTTTCTCTGAAACCTTGCGTGCTAGAAAAAACAATGGTATATTTAGAGTCATCATAAAAGGTCACCTTAAGATAAAATGCTGTTTCTTTTGGGACAAATAAAAATATATAAGAAATATAAGCATTAAAGCACGAATGTTTCTTTTGAACATAAAATAAACTTATATACTGTCCTTACTGCGATGAAAATAATATTGGGAGGGCTTGGCTCATCAGTAGTGAGACATCCCAGCGGTTTCGTCAATTTAATCTACCAGACCACTTCAAAAAGCTCTAATAGTGTATTGAACTATTCTGCTTATATTTACTACACTGAAGACTGGAATCTCAGAAATGGTATTTGATCAAATTATGGATATAAGCTTTTAGGAGAGAAAAATTACATATAAATATTTTCATCGAGCAATACTCTTCCACAAACAATAAGGACAAGGCCAGTTATGTATAATTAATATAAGGCAATAACGTGCCATTTATATATAAGAAATACAAACATTAAAACACAAATGTTTCTTTCGAACATAAAACGAACTTCTACTGTCCTTACTGCGTTAAGAAAATGTTTTTCATCGCAGTGTTGGGTCCATTTTGGACTCAGACTCAACAATGAAAACATTATGAGTGTTAAATTAAGGAAAAAAGGTTCTCGGCTGGATGTTGAATGTGCAGGATACCCTTGACCGGATTCTGCAGACCACTAGCACATCATGCGCTGACCTATCATGTGGCCTGAAATCCAGTGGCTTATTCATCCTACAGCCTGAGAAGAACCTCTTTAATGGCCTGAGGGACGTCAAGTTGCACCATCCAATGTTTTCTTGTGCATGCCTTATTTGTTCTTTTATGTAAATATTTTTATGTTGGCCTAGGCAATTTTTAGTTTAATAGTAGGAATAGATTCTAAATAATTCATCTGAATTATTTATTAAATAATTTTAAAATCATTTTACAAATTGGTTTAATGATTCATGGGAATTGATAAATTAATTATTATTTTCCAAATTAGAATATATTGATTTAGATAATTATCATGAATTATCTAACTAATTTGTAATGGAGATATAATTTTAGATTTTAATTCAGTATATATATAAATTATATATATTTCACCTAGGTATATATATGATAATTTAAACCAACAACCCTATATTATATAATACTTATAACAAGATTGTCATGCTGTATATAGAAACACATCTATAAATAATTATACGCATGATTGACATGTGTCATTGCATCACCATATGTAATGTACTTTGTACAAACTGAGGATAAATAAATAAAACTATGTAATCGATTAAGAGCTGAGTTAAAGCAAGATTGAGAAGACAAAACGTCTAAATTCGATATAGATGTAAAACACAAAACAACTTTTTAAAAATAAATTGGAAGCCGTCAGGTCGGCGCCGGTGTCCAGTAGCGACACGTGCTGTAAGGCAATTCTCTTTGTCGGAGGCGTTATATAAGGCCTCCCTCGGCTTAGCAAAGGAGTCAGTTACAGTCTTCACCGTCGGCGTCACCCCTTGTCGTTTATGCCAGGACCACCTCATCGCAATGTAAAACAGTTAGATCTACTCTATCTCCATCTTGCTCTTAGCTCGACTTTTATCTGTTCATGGAAATTTCCTTCTACAACTGTGTCGCTTCGTTATGTGTGTGTGGACACTCCCAAGCTTTCCACTCTGCTTCGACCACGACTGCCTGTACTCTGTGAGAACTGTTAAAGGTCCTAAAAGGTGCAGAGAGGTACTGGAAAACTCTCCACGCCCTGACTGTCCCTCTCGGTTACTACAGGTTTGACCCTCGGTACCACATATATTTTTTTTTTCTGACCTATCACAGATGGTCACACTGGAAGAGAAAAAAAAATAGTCAGTTGAAAAGTGGTCGCGGAAGAGGACGGTTGGAAGTGGGGCCCCGGCGGTTGAGACTCGAAAGATGAGTGAATATAAATTTGAAAGGTAAGCGAAAAATCCTGCTAAAATTAATTCATGTGGGCTTCAAGCCCGTTTATTATAGAAAATTTAAAGATAATGTCTCTCGGATTTTGTAAGTTTCTTTTTTTATTTCAGACAATTTACCTAGGCCAACATCATTTTTTATGTGAATATTATAATTGTGTATAAAAAAATCATAATTGGATGCAAAAATAAACATTTTTAGTTATTTATTATCAATTGTTTTTCTTCCTTCCTTTTTTTTCATTTGATGTCCTTTTGGTTTATTTATATATGTATAAATAAACATCAAGATATATATGTATATGTTTAATTAAAAAGGCATATATATATATATATATATACCTTTTTAATTAAAGATTTATCTATGGATTGCTCTATTTTCAAAAAAATATGTATATGTATGTAGAAATTTTAAATATGGTTAGTAACTTGAGTAGTCTATTTCTTCATTCTAGGTTGCTTATAATATAAATAAATATAAATATATTTATACATGCATATCTTGATGTTTCTATGTTCATAAGTGGTAAACTTACAATAGGAACTCAAAGTGTAAATGTGACAGTTGAGTTAGCCCCAATATCCTTTTTTCTTTTTTAAATTCTAATATATTGAGTTTATAAAAACTTTGGACTAAAAGTCAAATGCTACATTATTACCCCCCTTTTTTAATTTGATAAACTTTAGGGGTTATTCTTAATACTATATTGTGATATGGAGAATTAGATCTCATTGTGAATATAACTTTTATTTTATTTTCAAAATTTCGAGATCAGAATTAATTTTGCATATGGTTTGAACGAAGTTCGCGTATATGTATTTTTGGATACGTTTTTGACTACTATAGTTGGATCTCTTAGTGTCGGTATGTAAATTTTATTGGTCAATCTCAAATCTTCTGATTTGTTTGATTCATTCAGTAGTATTTTATTGTCAGTTTGGTTTGGAACCTTTATAACTACAGATTTCTTTGCGTTTATAATTCTACTAGACGAATGGCCCGGGCAACGCCCGGGTTTTACCCGAGTGTGTATATATTTTAAAAATGTTTTAATTAAAATACTATTCGTTACAATTATAAATTGGCGCCGTGGATGTCTCTCTTGTGAAACGTCCCGCCCCAAACTGTGTGTGTCTTGAAAATATAAAAATAAAAATGTGAACGGAAAAATATGTCCAGGGTAGCCTAGTGGTCATGGCATCTGCCCGGTTAGCGGAAGGTCGTGGGTTCGATTCCCATCCCTTGACACTTTTTTTTATTTTATCCATTCTGACCAAAATCTATCCGGGAACTTCACACAGTGAACTTCACACAGAGAGAATAAGACAATTATATAAGTAGATAATCCAAATTGTGCCTTATCACACACTATTTTTTTATTTGGCCGTATTACCTTGTGTTTATAATCTATGACGTAATGCCGGCGGCGCGCGCCCGTTGGCTGCCGGCGAGCACGTGACCTCCCTGTGCGCGCGCATCCGTGACAGAACCGGCCGGCCCATGACGGTCGTGACTATATATATAATGGATGGATAATAATAATAATATAATAATAATAATAATTATTATTATCATTATATAATGATAATGATCATAATGATGATGCGCGCGCATCCGTGACAGAACAGATGGATAATAATAATAATATAATAATAATAATAATAATTATTATTATTATTATTATTATCATTAGATCATGATAATGATCATAATGATGATGCGCGCGCATCCGTGACAGAACCCATGACGGTCGTGACTATATATGTTGATGGATTGATAATAATAATAATATAATAATAATAATTATTATTATTATTATTATTATTATCATTAGATAATGATCATAATGATGATGCGCGCGCATCCGTGACAGAACCCATGACGGTCGTGACTATATATGTTGATTAATCTTAATGTTTTACCACACACACACACACACACACACACATTTTCTCCAACATTCTTAATATTGAATCAATAATACCTCTTCACTAACTTTTAATAACGGACTAATTGATGAGGGAAGAGTATCTTTTAATATATAATCACAAGCTTTCGGGCATAATCGCCCATCGACAGGTGTAAAAACGAGACAAAATTATTTTGGCAATCAGCTATATATATAAACAAAAGTAAGAAAATGAGACAAATATGTAAATATTTGTGCCAGAGAATTAACATAATATTGAAGGATCATTCATAGAAGTTAAGCAAAGCATGCAAATAAACATATAATACATATAATACAAGGCTATTACAGGGACTAAGTATGAACAACGACAATAAAATAAAACAAAATAAACTAAAACTGCTATTGATGTGTAAAGGTATAAGTAGGTTATGAAACTAAATCTTTCAGGTGGGAGGTTCCAGTATTAAATTATCATATATCTCAGGAAGGTCTATTACTCTATTGATGCTTTTAAATTTTTTGGTGAGTATAGCCTCTATGACCAATCGCTGGTGCTTGTTTTTAATCTCATGATAGTGGGCCGAGGGGTTATAGATGTTGAATGTGTGGCCCGTGTCCCGTATGTGTTGGTAAACTAGAGAGCGGGGATCTTTCCTTTTTACCGATCTATCATGCTCCACCATTCTGGTCTTCACCATTCTCCCAGTCTCTCCGACATACTTGGCATCACACTGCTCACATGATATGGAGTAAATGGCATTGTGGGTACTGAGGGAATCAACGGTTTCACTATTTTTAACTATTGTCTGTTTCAGTTTGGTTGCCAGACTGAGTGTGTTGGAGAAATATGAGTTTACACCATATCCATTCAGAACTCGTGCTATGGCCGCCGATTTGTGAGAGTATGGAATGAAACAGGTGGACAGGTAATGAGCAGTATTTCTTATTCCTGAGAATTCATAAAAATGTTTGCAAACAAAGGATGTCGGATAGCCTGCAGAGTTGAGATTCTTGATTATGTTCTGTTTCTCTATTGCCTGAAAAGATGGAAGGGAACAATGGGTGT
Organism: Cordylochernes scorpioides; assembly: GCA_030710605.1. Classification (NCBI taxonomy): domain Eukaryota; kingdom Metazoa; phylum Arthropoda; class Arachnida; order Pseudoscorpiones; family Chernetidae; genus Cordylochernes; species Cordylochernes scorpioides. The sequence continues at coordinate 36,705,497 of CP092876.1, forward strand.
GTACACGCTTAGATAAAGTTTTTATAATACTGATTTTTTGGGAAATGGGACAACAGGAAGTGTAATGCGTGTAGTTGGGAAGGAAATCTTTCTTGTAATATACGGTAGTGTGGTAAGAATTCGGAGTTTGAATTATTAGAACATCAAGGAATGGTATTACACCCCCCTGAGCTTTTTCTATAGTAAACGACATATCTTCATTATAACTGTTAAGGGATGCTAATATGGTTTCATATGAATTCTGATCACAGATACAAAAGATATCATCTACATATCTGCGCCATAACACGATATCTGTTCTATGTTTTTCATTGATTGATTTGTCAATCATGATCATTACCAACTCTGCTGCAGCGGTTGAAAACGAACTCCCCATTGAGGAACCCCGTATCTGTCTGTATGTTTGCGATTCAAATTTAAATACATTCATATTTAGACAAATATCTGCCAGGCATACAATTGATTGTATGGTGGATGCATCGGTCTGTATTTCTGTTAGGAAGGCAACTATGCTTTCTCTAATAACTGAGTGGGGTAGGCTTAAAAACAATGAAACTACATCATACGAGCACATTATGGTGTTTGAACCAGGAGAAATTTCCATAACTCCTCAATGAAACTAGGGGTGTTGTGTACCGTGAATCTATGGTTATATTGTTTCAGTAACGGGGAGAAAAAATAGGATAAATACCTGGCCAATGGGGCTGACGGTGATTTGTGACAGGCTATAATAGGGCGTAGTGGGACATTAGGCTTGTGTATCTTGGGTAATCCATATATGTAGGTGTCTGTGGTAAGGCGTGATGTGAATATTTTGCATTCTTCTGAATTAATCTGCGAGAGTCTTTTTTGTGCTAATAGAGCCTTCCTGAAATCCTGATAGGTGCGAAACTTGGTATCTTCATCTATGGGAATAAAAGTAGATTCATCTGTGAGGACGTCCATCATTTTGGATCTATACGTTGAGATATCCATAACAACTGTCTGTGATCCTTTATCAGAGTTGCAGATTATGATGTCACTTCGATCTTTTAACCTTTTCATAATGGTTATTTCCATGCGGGCCTGGGGATTTTGGGTTGTGGGATTCATGTGTACAAATGAGATACGGCTTCTGATATCACTTTTTGCCTGGTGACCAAGGTCCTTAATAGAAGCCTCTACACCGCTGATGATCCTAGGGACGTCAGGTTTGGCCTCATTACGATAATTCAAGCCCTTAGATAGCAAGGAGATCTCTGCTTGCGAAAATTCAGAATTGGAGAGGTTCAAGACTCGACGATGGTCTTCCGCAGTAGCCTGGTATGGAAAACCATATTTCTTTGACCAAAAATAAAACTTCCTATCATGCTTCATATTAAGTAGGGAATCATGGGTTCGAATTTCATCAGTAATGCGTATTATGAGCGAGGTAAGGACTTGGGGTGTGACACATTGTGCGGTGAGAGTCAGAAGGCCCTTAAGGGACTTTGATATGAATCTTATGTTGGACATGTATCCCCGGTATCTGGAACAAAGAAGTTGGCGGCGAGTGTTATGAATGACTTTCTCAGAAAACGGATTTCGTACTGGATCCTTAATACGCAGGGAAGGAGGAATAAAGTCGAGGCTCAAGCAACGGCGGTTAAACTGAAGATGACAACGCCATCTGGCCAACTGCAATGATTTTTTATGAATCAGGTACATGTATCTCTTAATTTCTCGTTAAGAAATATTCATAGTTAAAACATTCATAGTTGAAATATTGAATCAATAAGTGACATCATAATCTGCAACTCTGATAAAGGATCACAGACAGTTGTTATGGATATCTCAACGTATAGATCGAAAATGATGGACGTCCTCACAGATGAATCTACTTTTATTCCCATAGATGAAGATACCAAGTTTTGCCCCTATCAGGATTTCAGGAAGGCTCTATTAGCACAAAAAAGACTCTCGCAGATTAATTCAGAAGAAAGCAAATTATTCACATCACGCCTTACCACAGACGCCTACATATATGGATTACCCAAGATACACAAGCCTAATGTACCACTACGCCCTATTATAGCCTGTCACAAATCACCGTCAGCCCCATTGGCCAGGTATTTATCCAATTTTTTCTCCCCGTTACTGAAACAATATAACCATAGATTCACGGTACACAACACCCCTAGTTTCATTGAGGAGTTATGGAAAATTTCTCCTGGTTCAAACAGCATAATGTGCTCGCATGATGTAGTTTCATTGTTTTTAAGCCTACTCCACTCAGTTATTAGAGAAAGCATAGTTGCCTTCCTAACAGAAATACAGACCGATGCATCCACCATACAATCAATTGTATGCCTGGCAGATATTTGTCTAAATATGAATGTATTTAAATTTGAATCGCAAACATACAGACAGACACGGGGTTCCCCAATGGGGAGTTCGTTTTCAACCGCTGCAGCAGAGTTGGTAATGATCATGATTGACAAATTAATCAATGAAAAACATAGAACAGATATCGTGTTATGGCGCAGATATGTAGATGATATCTTTTGTATCTGTGATCAGAATTCATATGAAACCATATTAGCATCCCTTAACAGTTATAATGAAGATATGTCGTTTACTATAGAAATAGCTCAGGGGGGTGTAATACCATTCCTTGATGTTCTAATAATTCAAACTCCGAATTCTTACCACACTACCGTATATTACAAGAAAGATTTCCTTCCCAACTACACGCATTACACTTCCTGTTGTCCCATTTCCCAAAAAATTAGTATTATAAAAACTTTATCTAAGCGTGTACACACCCATTGTTCCCTTCCATCTTTTCAGGCAATAGAGAAACAGAACATAATCAAGAATCTCAACTCTGCAGGCTATCCGACATCCTTTGTTTGAAAACATTTTTATGATTCCTCAGGAATAAGAAATACTGCTCATTACCTGTCCACCTGTTTCATTCCATACTCTCACAAATCGGCGGCCATAGCACGAGTTCTGAATGGATATGGTGTAAACTCATATTTCTCCAACACACTCAGTCTGGCAACCAAACTAAAACAGACAATAGTTAAAAATAGTGAAACCGTTTATTCCCTCAGTACCCACAATGCCATTTACTCCATATCATGTGAGCAGTGTGATGCCAAGTATGTCGGAGAGACTGGGAGAATGGTGAAGACCAGAATTGTGGAGCATGATAGATCGGTAAAAAGGAAAGATTCCCGCTCTCTAGTTTACCAACACATACGGGACACGGGCCACACATTCAACATCTATAACCCCTCGGCCCACTATCATGAGATTAAAAACAAGCACCAGCGATTGGTCCTAGAGGCTATACTCACCAAAAAATTTAAAAGCATCAATAGAGCAATAGACCTTCCTGAGATATATGATAATTTAATACTGGAACCTCCCACCTGAAAGATTTAGTTTCATAACCTACTTATACCTTTACACTAAAGAGCAGTTTTAGTTTATTTTGTTTTATTTTATAGTCGTTGTTCATACTTAGTCTCTGTAATAGCCTTGTATTATATGTATTATATGTTTATTTGCATGCTTTGCTTAACTTCTATGAATGATCCTTCAATATTATGTTAATTCTCTGGCACAATTTTTACATATTTGTCTCATTTTCTTACTTTTGTATATATATATATAGCTGATTGCCAAAATAATTCTGTCTCGTTTTTACACCTGTCGATGGGCGATTATGCCCGAAAGCTTGTGATTATATATTAAAAGATACTCTTCCCTCATCAAGTAGTCCGTTATTCTTAATATTATTAGACCTTTTTTTGAAGTGCATCAGAATTAGATACACCATCGTTCGAAGCCACAAGTAAAGTAGATTATATATCGTCAGGCTAGAAATGAGCTCTTCAATGACGGACCAACGTGGGGCATGAAATTTCCCGAAAATTACAAATTATCTTAATATGTAAGAAGTAAGGCCTACGGCCCTGAGAAACTCATAGCTCTACCGAATTTTTTTTTAAATTAATATTATTAACCTAAATATTTATCGAAGCCTTTCCTTTGATTTTATTTAATTGAATATCGAAATTTTAAAATAATATAATTATCCTTTGTGTTTATTTGTGTTTTATAGCAAACTAGGTCTCTAGACTTTTACCTAATCTTAAAAAATCTTCCCATTTTTTTTTTCACACATAAAGCCCTGGGTTGTTTTCCACAACTCTAGATAAAGTTAGCTGCCCAAGAGACAATTTGATTGACAGTTGAAGCTATTCTCTCACACCTTGGGAAATTGCACACATCTGTAGGATGAAAAACAACCCAAGCAGATGTGAATACTCTAGGCGGGAATTCTGAGAGCCATTGAGATCAGTCAACGCTTAGTTTTCAATCGAAGAAGGTGGGTGTCTAGCTTAGCTCCCCTGAAGCCTCTCACGTTTGCGAGAGAGTTTCACTCTGAAATATTTCAACCTCTTTTAAACTTTCATAGTTAACCCTCATTTAAGAACCTTTTATTTTATAAATTTAATCAGCTTTATTTTTTTCTCCTTTTCTCTCTTTAGAATATAGGAATATAATTATCTTTGGCTAGTGTTAATTTAGGCCTGGTAACAACTTAAAGTCAATTTTACATATTCACGGGCCTATTACTTTTAATTTTTTTTTTTTGGTAATCCAATTGTTTATTTTGATATTTTATTTTATCGCAAGGGTATTTAGCTTACGAGGATAAGCATAATTTCGGAGCTTTTCTGCTATTTCTTTTCACGGGCCTTTTAGCTTTGTTTATTTGATTTGTAATCCACTTATTTCATTTTATATATTGCATAATCGCGAAGTTTTCGCCTTTCTACAATAAGTTTGAGTTTATTTTTTCTTGGAATGCATTATATTTAGTCAAATATTTCCTCAGTCATGCCCATTTAAATTATTAGGGGATGCAGCAGTATTTATTGGCATCATATATATAATTATATTTTAGCAACTTTTAATGAGTCTGCATTATTTATTTTAATTTCCTTTCGCATTTAGACATGTATACTGAATATTTTGTTAAAGGCAAGATGCTTCTTCCATTTTGCCAACGCAAGTGATTTTTTGAGGAGGTTCTTCATGTAAAAACGTGTATCAGGATTCATAGCGCGACAAGCAAAATAACTGTATTCAAGATTTCTAAACGAGGTAAAATCTTCCCAATTACATGCGTGGTAAAGACAAAATACTCAGGAGATAAGTTTTTTCATTAATTTATTAGGACATCAAGCTTTCGGGCACAGCGTGGCCCTTCTACAGGATCAATTGTATAAGAAAAATGTGATACACTATATACACGAAGAATAAATCTGCATATGTATTATTAGAAATTAGTTGTAAAATTTTGAAATAATCGGTAATACTTAGGATTTTTTGTTTAAAAAGAACATCGAGACATAAGCAAATTAATAAAATTTGTTAAGAAGAATAATATACGAATATTACAAGGTATTAAGATAAAAGCGTAATAAGACTGAAACGACGTTCCTACGATTCGACGGAAACTTTGATAAAATTATGAGTATTTATAAGGTAAAATAGTTTGAAAGGATATTAAAATAAATGAACAAAACAGGGAATTCATGGGGTACATCAATGGCTATTTATGTAATAAGCTTATATACGGCTTAGGTACATCAATATGTCTGTTTATACTATTTGAATGTAAGCAACAATGTGAATGTAGACAACAATGGAAATATAGATAACAATAGAAATGTAGACAAAAATGGAAATGTAGACATCAAAGAAAATGTAGACAACAAAAAAAAATGTCAACAATAATTAAAATGTAGACAACAATGAAAATGTAGACAACAATAGGAAGTTAGACAACAAATAAAATCTCGACAACAATGAAAATGTAGAACAACAATGAAAATGTAGACAAAAATTAAATATAGGCAGCAATTAATATGTAGACAACAATGGAAAGGTAGAACAACAATTAAAATGTAGACAACAATTAAAATTGTGGCAACAATCAAATTTTAGCCAAAAATGAAAAGCTAGACAAAAATTAAAATGTCGACGACAATGAAAATAGAGACAATAATGGGAATGTAGACAACAATTTAAATGTAGTTAACAAAGGAAACATGGGCAACAATGGAAATGAAGACAACATTGAAAATGAAGACAACAATGAAAATGTAGACAATAATTAAAATGTAGACAACAATGAAAATGTAGATAACAATTGAAATATAGATATCAATGGAAATGTAGACAACAATGGAAATGTAGACATCAAAGGAAATGTAGACAACAATAAAAATGTCAACAACAATTAAAATGTTGACAACAATGAAAATGTAGACAAAAATAGGAAGATAGACAACAAATATAATTTCGACAACAATAAAAATATAGTCAATAATAAAAATGTAGACAACAAATAAAATATAGGCAGCAATTAATATGTAGACAACAATATAAATGTAGACAACAATGGAAAGGTAGAACAACAATGAAAATGTAGACAACAATAAAATGAAGCCAACAATAGGAATGAATACAACAATGAAAATGTAGACAACAATTGGAATTGAGACAACAATGAAAATGTAGACAACAATGGGAGTGTAGACAACAAATAAAAATGTGGGTAACAATTAAAATATAGACAACAATTGAAATGTAGACAACAATAAATATGTAGGCGACAATGGATATGTAGATAACAATTAAGTGTAGACAACAATTGAAATATTGTCAACAATGAAAGTGTAGGCGACAATTAAAATGTCGACAACAATGAAAATGTAGACACCATAATGAGAATGTCGAAAACTATTAAAATGTAGACAACAATGAAAATGTAGAAACAATGCGAATGTAGAAAACAATTAAAAGGTAGACAACAATGGGAATGTGGAAATCAATGAACATGTAGGCAACAATGAAAATGTAGTCAACAATGAAAATTTAGGCAACAATTAAAATATAGACAACAATTAAAAGGTTGACAACAATGGAAATGTGGACAACAATGGGAATGTAGACAAAAAATGAAATATAGTAAACAATGAAATAGTAATCGAAAATTAAAATGTCGACAACAATGAAAATGTAGACAACAATGAAAATATAGACAACAATGGGAATGTATACAACAAATAAAATGTCGACAACAATCAAAATGTAGACAACAATGGGAATGTACACAACAAATAAAATGTCGACAACAATGAAAATGTAGTCAACAATGAAATGGTAGGCAACAATTAAAATATAGACAACAATTAAAATAATGACAACAATGGAAATGTGAACAACAATGGAAATATAGACAAAAAATTGAAATATAGTAAACAATGAAAATGTAGGCGACATTTAAAATATCGACAATAATGAAAATGTAGACAACAATGGGAATGTAGAAATCAATGAAAATGTAGGCAACAATGAAAATAACGACAAAATCGAAAATGTAGACATCAATGGGAATGTAGAAATCAATGAAATTGTAGGCAAAAATGAAAATGTACACTACAATTAAAATGTAGGCAACAAATAAAATGTAGGCAAGAATTAAAGTATAGACAAAAATTAAAATGAAGACAAGATTTAAAATGTAGAAAACAATGAGAATGTAGATAACAAATAAAATGTAGGCAACAATTAAAATGTCGACAATAATGAAAATGTAGGCAACAATGGGAATGTAAAAATCAATGAAAATGTATACAAAAATTTAAATGTAGACAACAATGGAAATATAGAACAACAATGAAAATTTATTTATGCTTATGAGGTGATACAGCAGCGTATTTACAATTAGAGAGGAGACAAAATGAATTAAATCTAGAAAAAAGAAGTGAGGACATATCGGTCATTAAAGTCTGAGAGGCAAGGCCTTCAGCCAGTTCAGGGCTTCCGGGGTGACAGAATGGAGATTGGAGATTCCTCCATTGAATTTGTACAGCGGGCAGTCATCTAGTATATGGGACATTGATTGTGGGACGTTGCAGGCACAATTGGGATCTTTGGTGTAGCCCCATAACTTCATCAGCTCTGCACACCTTCCCTGACCTGTCCTAAAGCGGTTTAGAAGCACCCATTCTCGTCGAGGGGGGGGAAACCTGGGATCTTGACACTTGGGCTTGTGATGAGGTTCTTGTTTGGGATATCGGAGCTGATCCAGGAATTTGTCCAACAATGAAAATGTAGACAACAATGAGAATTTAGACAACAATGAAAATATAGACAACAATTGGAATGTAGTCAACAATGAAAATGTAGACAACAATAGAAATGTAGACAACAATTAAAAGACGATAACTATGAAAATGTAGACAACAATGAAATGTAGTCAACAATTAAAAAAGTAGGCAACAATTAAAATATAGACAACAATCAAAATGTTGACAACAATGGAAATGTGGACAAAAAAAAGGAAATATAGTAAACAATGAAATAGTAATCGACAATTAAAATGTCGACAACAATGAGAATGTCGAAAACCATGAAATTGTAGAAAACAATGGGAATGTACACAACAAATAAAATGTCGACAACAATGAAAATGTAGTCAACAATGAAAATGTAGGCAACAATTAAAATATAGACAACAATTAAAATGCGGCCAAAAATTTAAATGTAGGCAACAATGTGAATGTAGACAAAAATGGAAATGTAGACAAAAAATTGAAATATAGTCAACAATGAAAATGTAGGCGACAATTAAAATGTCGACAAAAATGAAAATGTAGACATTAATGGGAATGTCGAAAACAATTAACCTGTCAACAACAATGGAAATTTAGACAACAATGGGAATGTAGAAATCAATGAAAATGTAGGCAACAATAGGAATGTAGACAACAAATAAAATGTGGGCAACAATTAAAATATAGACAACAATTTATATGTAGACAACAATGGAAATGTATCGGTTTTGCTCTTCATTGGAAAATGGGTGCCGTTGCCACGTTAGTCACCTTGGAAACTAACCAGAATTTTGTCGAATATTCCAAGGGTCCAGGGGGGACCGCTGGGAGGTGTGGTCGGACTTATCCCCCCTCACAATCATACTTGGCGATTTTAACGCCAAAGGTCCAACTTGGGGATCACCTGTCCAGGATAACAAAGGTCAGCAGGTTGAGAACATGCTAACCGACCTCGACCTTACACCGTTAAATAATGGAGAGAATACCTATCTATCCAGTCCACAGGCACAGAATCCGCAATAGACATCACAGCGATAAATTACTACATCGCAACCACAACACAATGGAAAATCCTGAAAAGTGCAATCATTGACCACAGACCAATTTTAACAACCCTAAACTTCAAAATTGAGAATGTCCAACAAAAAAAGAACATGGAACTTCAGGAAAGCCGACTGGAAAAAAATCACAGAAAAGCTCGAAGAACTGTGCAACGAAGAATCTAATTTCAGAAGCTTGACAAAAACTTGGAAAAATTCTCTTCGAACATATCCAAAGCTGCAAAGGCATCGATACCTAGAGGCAGACGTAAAGACCTGTGGATACCTTTCTGGAAGGACCACAACATCGAGGCAATGATTGCAGAGAGAGACAATATCAATGAACTTCTCAAAACAAATAAAACAGAAGAAAACAGAAAGAAACTCATTGAAATTAACCACAAAATAGAACAAGAAATTTGGATATGCAAACAAGAAAAATGGGCAGAATTCTGCGAAAAAATGGATCCAAGAAAGAACAGCCAAAACTGAAATATAATTAGAGTGTAAGAAAACAATCAAAACCAACAGTAACCCTCCAATACTCTAACCGATATGAATAGAACAGCGAGAACGAACAAACAGATGGCTGATATAATTGCTGAATATTTCTCAAGCACTTCTAGACTCAACTACACGAATGAAGACAGGACTCTAAAAAATAATATAAACAAGTTAGTTAAACAAGCAAGAAATTATCATCAACAAGATATTTTTTCGAGAGACTTCACACTGAATGAGCTAAACTCATCAATAGAAAAGTTAGATCCCTAGAAGTCACCAGGAGATGATCTAATCTTTGGTCAAATGATTAAACACTTTGGAAACAAAGCTAAAAATCAACTCCCACGAATACTGAACATTTCATGGCGAACTGGTAAACTACCAAAGAATTGGAAGATATCAATTATAGTGCCATTCCTGAAACCAAACAAAGATGCCAAGGAATGCAAGAACTATCGGCCAATTGCTTTCACCAGCATACTTTGTAAAATAATAGAACGAATTATCCACTCTAGGCTCATAGTCTGGTTCAGTAACAATAATAAAATAAACTTCTACCAAACTGCCTATAGATCCAGACATTGTACAACTGATCAACTGTTCTACTTCTGTCAATCAATAATAGATTCTTTCCAAGCAAAACCAACAAAGAAGACAACGGCCGTATTCCTGGATATGACCTCAGCTTTTGATCGAGTGTGGAGGGAGAAATTACATGAAAGGCTGCACATCATCAGAGTAAGAGGAAAAGCCTTAATCTGGATTGCATACTTCTTAAGGGGAAGAAGAACAAAGGTTCGGGTTAATAGAGCATTTTCCATGGACAGAAGAACATGGGTTGGTGTACCTCAGGGATCTGTGCTCAGTCCTCTACTCTTCCTGCTATATACAAGGTATGTCCCATAAGTTCCCGGACTGGGTCCATAAAAAATATATATAAATGAAAAATGTAAATAAATTTGACGGTTTATTATAGAAAAAATATCTAGCAACACGGTGGTGCCAATATCGAAGCGGTACGTGTGCGCGCGCTAAGGTCATTCAAATTTATTTAAAGGTCACACCTAGCGCTGCGGCGATTTTACGATGAAACAAAAATTGAAGCAGAGGATTTGCATAGAATTTTATATAAAACTTCAAATTTCAGCAACCGAAACTTTTTAAATGCTTAATAAAGCATTCCCCAATGATGCCATAAATAGAACAACTATTTTTGAATAAATTTTAGATTTAAAGTTGGCAGAATATTCATTGAAGATGATCCTCGTCAAAGGCGCCCAAAATTTCAAAGGACTGATGAAAATGTGCAAATAATCACCGATTTGATGAAAGAAAATCCTCGAACCACTTTTCTGGAGATAGAAAAAGACACAGACATCTCTAAAATAACGATTGGAAGGATCGTAACCGAAGATTTGAAGCTCAAAAGACTCTTGGAAAACTCATCCCAAGATTCCTCACTAATGAGCAAAATCTGTGTCAGCTTGCAACCTGTGAGGACATGTTGGAAATGACAAGAACGGATCCGGAATGGAAAGACAAGATAATCACAGGCGACGAGACATTGGTCTATGGCTATGACCCTGAAACCAAGCGTCAATCTGCCGAGTGGAGAGGTCAGGGTAGGCCTAGACCCAAAAAATCCAGGATATTAAAATCCAGAAACAAGGTATTGCTGGTCTCTTTTTTGGATAACAAGGGCAGTGTTCATCACGAGTATCTTCTTGCAGGCCAAACAGTTATTGAGGAAATGTATTTGGGCATTCTTCGCCGTCTAAGGGAAGAGATTCGAAAAAAAAGGCCAGAAAAATGGACCAATGGTGACTGGATCCTACACCATGACAATGCCCGCCCTCACACAGCGCACTTGCTGACGAGTTTTTTGGCCAAAAACGGGACAGAAATCCTACATCAATCACCCTAATCCCCAGACATCGCACCAAATGACTTTTTCCTGTTCCCCAAACTTAAAGCAGTTCTAAAAGGAAAACATTTTGACACAAGGGATGACATAATAGAAAAATCGCTGTTGGCATTGAAGAGCATTCCAAAAGAGGCCTATAAAAACTGTTTCGAAAATTGGGAGAAACGATGGCGCTGGTGCGTTGAAGCAAGGGGAGGGGTTACTTTAAAAAGTTTTAATATATATATTTTTAAATATCTCACCTTTTATTTTTTATGGACTCAGTCCGGGAACTTGTGGTACATACCTTGTATTAACGACATCTATCCTTACCTCACTGAAGACACAAAGGTTGCCTGTTATGCAGATGATATAGCCATATGGCACACAAGTAGCAGTATAGAAAAATCAGAAAAAATACTGAACAAAACAATGAGAGGACTAGAGTAGTGGGCAATGGAATTCAAAATGACCATAAACCCAATAAAAACAAACCTATGCGTCTTCTCCACTGACAGGAAAAACAGGCATAAATTTAATCACAAAATAAGCATAAACAACCAAATAATTGATAAAATTAGAAATCCAAAATACCTAGATGTGATACTTGATGAGGAATTGAGATTTACAGAACACATAATTACCACCGCAAATAGAGCTAGCAGAAAATAAATATTCTAAGAAGGTTATGTGGAACAAATTGGGGAGCAAAACCCAAAACCCTCAGAACAATATATACCACCTTAATAAGGCCAATAATGGAATATGCACCACCTGTCTGGGCTCCCTCGAGCACATCACTAAAAGGAAGACTTGACAGTGTTCAAGCAAAGGCGGCCAAAATAATAACTGGTGCTGTTTCTTCCACCAACTATGAGAAAATTCAAAGAGAATGTGGCCTAGACCTACTCGAAAGCAGAAGACAATTAAAAACAATAAAATTCACAAATAGCTTAAAAAGTTGAAAAACCGAACACATATCCCATAGAACCTATTTAAACTGGACACAAAAAGAAAGACTTAAAAGGTTTTCAACATCTCAGTACGACAACAATATTAGAAAAGGCATATAAACATGAAACACAGTGACTTTCAAATTCAAGAAGAACCAACATTTCCTACCCCAATACCATCAAATATGATCATCTATCTCAACCTGAACGAATCCTGCAATAAAATAGAAAACAAAATCATACTTAAAAAGAAAGGACTTGACACAATTGATTTATATGATCAGAGAAATTATTTATTAGCATACAGAGATGGATCATCAGACCTTACCCTGAGTAATGGAGGGGCCGGAATTAACATAATACTCTATGATGGAACACACATCAAAATCAAAGAAGGAGCAGGAAAGATTTCTTCAAACTTCACTTGTGAACTGACAGCTATCTGGAAAGCCCTTGATTTATGCCTGAACCAACCATCCCTGCATCAAGCAGAAGGATTCATAATATACAGCGACTCCAGATCCGCTTTAGAAGCAATTCAGAAGGGCAATTCTAGAATAACGCAGAAAATACACTCATTACTTACCCAACTGGAAACATTGGAGAAGAACTGCATTCTACAATGGATTCCTGACCATGTTGGGATCGAGGGTAATGAAATGGCAGATGAATTGGAAAAGGAAGCTAGAAAGCTGAGCCAAAGGAAAGAACAAATGTCAGTATTTGACGCTGATGATTTGGCAAAATACAAGATAATCAAACAAAAAAGGAAAAGATCAAAGACGTGAAATAAACCCTGAGAGAAAGCTGACAAAAACTATAACAAGACTTAGAACAAAACACTATAAAGGAGTGACAATACATCCAGATGGCACAAGAACTTATAAACCATGCAACAACTGTCCTGGTGTGGAACTAACACCTACTCAAATATTCCCATGCCCAGCAATGGCCGCAGCCTTGCAGAAAATTGACTTAGACCCAGAGCAGCAGCTTTACACACCCAAAATAGTGGATATTGCTGCTGCTGTGATGGAGATGCATGGAGACATCTGAGACTCTTTTTTGGACACGACAACAACATCAACAGCAATGTATACAACAATTAAAATATAGTCAACTATGGAAATGTAGGGGACAATTATAATGTCGACAACAATGAAAATGTAGACAACAATGAGAATGTCGAAAACAATACAAATGTAGACAACAATGAAAATGTAGACAACAATGAAGGTGTAGGCAACATGACGCTCGTAACTGTATATAGAATATTTATGATCATCTTTCTAACGTGAAAAGATCAGGTTTCTAATATATTCTATTGTTTATTTTTAAAATATATTTTTAACTTTTTGAGGTACAGATTGCACCAGGCTGATGAGGGCCCAACAGCCTGCGTACAATCAGTCAAATAAAGAAGGAATACAAAGGAAAATTTTATATCTATTATATTTAGCGAAATAATATCTATGAAAAAAGGTGCATGAAGAAATCTTTAACTGCAGCTGAAAGAAAGATAATGTAAAGTGTCTTGTCAGAGATACCACCTTTTCAAAGGAACATTTCCACAATAATCAACATACCAATTTCTACCGTTAGATTTACTATTAAGAAATCGGTATATTAATACGTAAACATGTTTAAGTTAATGTTTTCAAGCCGTATTATATCTAGGAAGGCACGACTTGCAGCAGGACCTTTCATAAAAGTACTTGGCAGGTTAAAAAATGAAAGAATGTTGTTAAACTGGCCGAGTATTGGTTTATCTCAATGGTAGCAACCAACCCCGTGATATTTAGTACACGAATTCTCAAATAAACAAATTTAAAACCGGGCCAAGTTAAATTCTCAATTCTACTAAAAACTTGTCTTAGTAAGAACAATTAGTTCCCATTTTTGTATCCATGTGACTGCACCAGATGGAAGCCACGTGTTGTACATAAAGTTCAACATGTCAATAGCTGGACGAAACGAAGAATGAAAACCCGCATTTCGTCAACTCTGCCGAATATCTAAACTTTACCCCTATGGATATATATATATGATGTTTCCTGTCGTTGGTGCACTGCTATGTCGTAATCCTGTCGACTTTATGTGGAAATGCCTGTCGACTCTAATCCTTTGCTGTGGTATGTTGGTTTGCTGTATTGAGTCGTGGGGTACGATTGTGATTGCGCAGTCGTGATGGTGATTGTGGTAAAGCACACAGAGACGAATCAAAGGAGAAACCGAGGCTTCGGGGAGAGAACGTAGCAACCTTGCGGCCGGCGGCCACTTACTAACGGACTATCTAACGAACTTTTAGCTGCTGATCTCTTGCAACACTCAACCGACTACCCTGACCTTGACTCTGATTGGCTGCGGGGCAAGCCCTTTGTTAGTTCAAGCGTAACGACGCCTCGGTGTCTGGCGTTTGATCTGAGGTTTTGGTTTCTATAGTTTGGCCTTGGTTGCTACGTTCTCTAGATGCCTTTGTATTTATTTGAACACACCAAATCGATACATACAAGGTTAATGGATTAAATGGGGATTGGGTACAATGACAATTAGAGTAGGGGGTGTAGGAAGAGGTGGGGAGTATTTACACAGGTGTTTTACTCTTCTTAACCCTTAATTACTCGCGTCGAGACACAGGTCTCACCTAAATTTTTAATCGAAAAAATAAATACGATTTTCGAGTCCAAATAATTTGTAAGTTTTTGTAGCTTAAGATAGCATCGAAATAAATATTTTAGACCATTTGTTCTATCGCTTGGCCCCTAGAAGGAAGAAAAATAAAACAAAAAAGCCACCGCCGAGACAAACGTCTCGATGCGAGTACTTGCGTAATAATTTTGGTTTAGGTTTCATTTTCCGGCTGGCTCTATCTTCGTAAAACAGTAAGTTATTGTTCTTCTTCTAAGTATATTTTTTGTTCCTAAATATCCTAAATTCTCTCTCTCTCTGTCTCTCTTAGGTATCTGGAATTTATTTATTTTTATTCAATATTTTAATACTAAATATTTCCTAAAATATATATTACATTATTTAAAAAATGGCTAGTACTTCTGAGAGGAATCAGAGTGAATCCGACATGAATTGCGATGTAATAATTTGTGATTTATCCGATACTTCTGATACCGAAATTTATAGGTATCATGACACAGACTCTGAACAGAATTCAGAGGCGGATGAAGAATTACCAAATGATGATTCTGAATTTTATTTTGGAAAGGATGGTGTCACAAAATGGAAAAACACAATGTGGCAGAAAACCCAGATTCGTACAAGAAGTGTAAATATAATTTCTCAATTGCCAGGGCCTAAATCTGAAGCAAAATCGATAGAATCTGAATCGGATGCATTTACAAAAATAATTGATAATGAAGATTTCTCTAGAGAAAGAGATGCCAAATTAACTACTGTAACAGAAATCCTAGATTTATTTGGACTTTTGATAATGTCAGGTGTCAAAAGAGCTGCTCATTTTACTTATAAAGAGCTATGGGCGGTGGATGGCTCAGGAGTAGAAATTGTGAGAGCAATTATGTCACAAGAACGTTTTTTATTTCTTCTACGTTGCTTGAGATTTGATGATATTACAACAAGGAAAGAACGAAAAAAGCTGGACAAACTTGCTCCAATTAGAGAATTTGTAGAAGCCTTTGTATATAACTGTAAAAAGCTCTATACTCCAGGTGAATATAATACAATTGATAAGAAGCTCATTCCATTTCGTGGCAGGTGTGGCTTTAGACAGTATATGCCCAACAAACCTGCAAAATATGGGCTCAAAATTTATACCATTAGTGATGCAAGAACATTTTATACCTTTAATTTTGAAATATATTGTGGAAAACAACCCGATGGTCCATATAAAAAAAAAGTAATTCACCCGATGATATCGTAAAAAGATTGATCACTCCAATATCTGGGACAAGCCGAAACATAACAACAGACAATTGGTACACTAATTATAAATTATCCCAAGATCTTCTTACAGAACATAAACTCACTTTAGTTGGCACTTTGAAAAAAAAAATAAAAAAGGAAATCCCTAAAATATTTCTGCCCAATAGGAATAGACCAAAATATAATAGTATATTTGGCTTCACTCAGAATACCACCCTTGTATCTTATGTCCCAAAAAAGAGCAAGGCTATTCTATTGCTCTCAACAATGCACTCAACTCCCACAATTGACGAAGAAAGTGGATTCAAATTAAAACCTGAAATTGTAACATTTTATAATTTGACTAAAAGCGGGGTTGACATGGTGAACCAAATGTGTGGAACTTATTCTGTTGGCCGTCGAACCAACAGATGGCCTCTATGCCTATTTTTCGACCTACTAAATGTTGCAGGCATAAATTCACAAATAATTTTCAAGTCTTTAAATATAAATTCACCTCTAGTTCCAAGAAGAATCTTTTTGAAAAATATTTCCCTACAATTATTCCAGGATCATTTAAAAATTCGATCCCAATTGAAAAACTTGCCAAGAAGTCTCCATGACCTGATAATATTGCATTGCAAGAAATCTGAAAGTCAAGAGGTAAGGTTATATATATTTCATAAAATTATTTAAAATGATAAACATAACAATCTTTTGTTTACCACAGATCGAAATGAGTGTAGAGTCAGAACCTAAGAAGCGAAAACGGTGCTATGTTTTCCCAAGTACCAAAGGTAGTATGACACATATTATTTGCTACAAATGCAGGAGACACATCTGTCAACGTCATTCTTCGAATATTTGCAAAGATTGCGAATAATATCCGTCTGCAACTTTTAATAGTAGCCTATTTGTAAAACTATGTCAGACATTCATTGTTTTTACTATAGTCATTGTTTCAATAAAAATAAATAAATAAATAAATATTTTTTGCCTTAATTCACATGTGTCATAATCTACACACAATTACGTATATAATGCAGCATAAATTTCAATACAAATATTGATATTTAACATATATTTCGGTTTTTTAAAAGTGAGACCTGGATCTCAACGCGAGTACTTACGTGACAAATATAGGCGCGAGTAATTAAGGGTTAAAATACCACAGATGGGCCCCATGCGTTGAAGAATTTAAAAAGGGGCAGCCTGAATTAAATTCTGGTAGATGGGAAGTAATTTTTGTGGAAAATTAATTGGGTAACAAACAAAGCTATTTACAGGGTGGTAAAAAGTTGCGATCGACAAGGTGACAGAATGGAAAGATGAAGTATGAACTGTTAAAAAAAATGACAACATGGTGATTAAATTGGTTGACAGTAGGATCAGCTTGAGAACATGGGTTTGCAAGGCGTTTTGCTAGGACGTCTTGGAACTAGTTAACAAGGGATCAAAAAAAAACTATTGTTCTCCACTTAGCGGTCTTGGGTGGGGGGAAAAAAGAATGAAAATAGCGCGATGGTGAGTGAGTGAGAAAAAAAATGCCTGCAGAGTATTCAAGCTTGGTGTATGGACAAACTACATCAAGGAAATTTCTGCAAGTTTAAAGAAAAATGAACATATAAAAACATGAAGAAAAACATCACATTGAAAAAAAAATTGACAAAGACATGGGTCGCGCTGGTGGTGAAAAGAGCCGCTAAGATGGTAAGGTTTGGTGAAAGGCAAGGTAATTTCGTGGTTGTTGAGAGAGGTTTGGTGAAAGGCAAGGTAATTTCGTGGTTGTTGAGAGAGGTTTGGTGAAAGGCAAGGTAATTTCGTGGTTGTTGAGAGAAATAATTGCAGAAGTTGAGAGGTGTGAAAAGAAAAGTGGTGAAACAAAATTAAAATATAATGCTATATACAAAAGTGGGACAATGGTACTCGTCTCGAGTACTTGGGTGAGAGAGAAAAAAAAAGGGAACAACATTGATTAAAATTTGTAAACAAGTCCACTTTGGCTTTACAGGTCGCTTGAAAGGATGTTGCAGTGGTAACATAGGGTGAGAAAAAAATGTGTGGGGACATAGGTTGACAAACGAGTCAATGTGCAGCATTGCGACAAGACATTGATTTTAAGGAAGATAGTTGCAGGGTAGTATGGTACAACATGTGGAGTCCAAAAAAATGTTGGGATGAGTTATCTGTGATGTAAGGGAAATAGTTGTCAGGACTTAGGTGGTGGGGCAGTTCTAAATAGACGCTGAACGGTTTCTCCTATCAAAGTACAGATGATGGTAAGCAGTTGGAAAATGGCTTCTTGTAGTTGAAAAAGTCTATCAGTTTTTTTGTGCGTATTCCTATGTAGATAAGCGTGATTAGCGGGACGGTGGAGAAGGGCATTGTTAGCGTGTAAATTAGGAGAATTAAGTGGAAAATCAAAAAATGTTTTCATATTGTATCCTATATGTTTTATGAGAGAGATTAGTTGTGGGCTGAGCCATTTATGTTGGAGGGTTGATGATGTGACTTGGGACGGGGTTGGTTCATGATTGATTTGTAGATGGGGAACTGGGGGAACATTGTTACTTGAAGTCGATTCTATATGGATTAGGGTAAAAAGATTTGGGGTTAGAGGTAGAAGAGGTTGGCTGCTGGATGCTTTGATCGGGAGTTGGTGTTCTTGGAACAAGTCCGGTGAGAGATGTCGGAACGGAAACAAGTCATTGTCTTTGGGTTGAACAATATGTGTCTGCATGGTAGGGAGTGCTATATGAGGGACGCTTTCTGTGTAGGATCTGAGTTTGTTGACATGTATTGTGTCGTGTTCCTTGTTAGGCGGTTGATTTGGTCTATTAATCTTTACCACATTGAGAGAAATAATTCCTAAAATGGTTTAGGGAACTGTGAAATAAGGGGTAAGCTTTCCAGTGTTAGGAGGGTGGTACACTTTGACAAGAACGAGGTCTCCAATTTCGAAGTTAGGTGTTTTGTGATTAAGATGAAATTTTTGTTTATCTTTGTCGTGTTTCAATTGTGTGCGTTGGTATCGCTGAGTTTACATTTTGGCAGAAACGCTTTTAGATATTAACACAGTAAATAAGCAATGGCGTTTTTAAAATGCAATAAAAAACATTAAGTAATGAAGTTAAATGAGAAAAATATATAAATATTTAAAGTTCGGGAATTTAAACACAAAAAAAAAAGATGGAAATGTGAAGCCATAAGGTATTGCGGTCATATCGAAAATATAGTGGAAATATTATTTTTTAAAATGTTAAAGATAGTTTAAAAAAATATTAAATATGTGATGAAATAGGTAAATTTATTTTGCTGTTGTCCTCTTGGCCGACTGTTTTACAAATGGTGTAAATAATTTATAGTTGTAAATTATTAAACCTAATTGCAAATTTTCAAAAGTAAAATATGGAATTGGAGATATATTTTAGGTACAAATTATGCAGAGCAAAATAATGTTTAAAAGGGTTAAAGGTGTGGTGCAATTTAAAAGGCAAAACAACTATGGCAACATTGATATTTAAAATTATTTGAGAAAAAGGGCTATAACTAAGAAAATAGGCATTATATATTGTATGCGAAAACTAAAACAGCAGGAAAGTGGGAGCATGGAAGACAGGTAGATAGACATAAAGTACCTTGGAAAGGATGATTCTGGCTTGAGTTGAAAACATCGGAAGATTGCTGGCGTTGAGCGGAAGATGTGATGGCTGGAGATGGAAGGGGGAAGGCATCAAAGGCGGTAAGATCCAGGTCTTGGGGATGAAGGGGTTGCAGTCTTTCTAGGATGGTTGCCAACAGAAGGATCATGATGCCAATATGGGGTGGTAGTGTTGTCGGGCCGTGGTCGTTTTTGGGGAACTCTCCGATCTCCTGCACTCGGGCTTCTTTGTCGTCCTGGTTCATCCTGTCGACTCTTTGTGATATGCTGTCGTGGTCTCTATGTAATGATCCTGTCGACTCTTTGTGATGTTGAGCCTGCTGTGGTCTCTCTGTAATGATCCTGTCGTTATGTGGGGTATCCTGTCGACTCTCTATGATGTTTCCTCTGTGGTGTGCTACTGTGTCGAAATCTGTCGACTCTCCTGTGATGTTTCCTGTCGTTGGTGTGCTGCTATGTCGTAATCCTGTCGACTTTATGTGGAAATGCCTGTCGACTCTAATCCTTTGCTGTGGTATGTTGGTTTGCTGTATTGAGTCGTGGGATAAGATGGTGATTGCGCAGTCGTGATGGTGATTGTGGTAAAGCACACAGAGACGAATCAAAGGAGAAACCGAGGCATCGGGGAGAGAACGTAGCGACCTTGCGGCTGGCGGCCACTTACTAACGGACTATCAAACGAACTCTTAGCTGCTGATCTCTTGCAACACTCAACCGACTACCCTGACCTTGACTCTGATTGGCTGCGGGGCAAGCCCTTTGTTAGTTCAAGCGTGACGACGCCTCGGTGTCTGGCGTTTGATCTCAGATTTTGGTTTCTATAGTTTGGCCTTGGTTGCTACGTTCTCTAGATGCCTTTGTATTAATTTGAACATACCAAATCGATACATACAAAGTTAATGGATTAAATGAGGATTGGGTACAATGACAATTAGAGTAGGGGGTGTAGGAAGAGGTGGGGAGTATTTACACAGGTGTTTTACTCTTCTTAAAATGCCACATATATATGGTAATTTAAACAAACCACCCTATATTGTAAAATACTTATAACAAGATTGTCATGTTGTATATATAAATACATCTATAAATAATTATACGCATGATTGACATGTGTCATTGCATCACCATATGTAATGTACTTTGTACAAACCGAGGATGAATGAATAAAACTATGTAATAGATTAAGAGCTGAGCTAAGCAAGAGATCGAGATAGAAGTCCAACAACCCTAAAGAGGAATTTGGCAGGTCGTTACTATCAGGTCATTGGGTGTAGAATATCGCTGACGCCCCACGCCCTTTGCACCCGCTCAAAGTCCAAACTCCCGCTTACCTCCCCTCTCGGCAAAGATATATAAGACCTCTGTCCTAGCCAAAAAAATAGTCACTTCACCATCAGCGTGAGCCCTCGTCGGTTGTACCCAGGTCCACCTCATCGACCATGTAGAACAGTAAGAACTCTTCTATCTTCATCTTGCTCTTAGCTCGACTCCTATCTGTTCACGGAACTTTCCTACTACTACTGTGTCTCTTCGTTTTTTTGTGTGTGGACATTCCCAAGCTCTCCACTCTGCCTTGACCACGACTGCCTGTACTCTGTGAGAACTGTTAAAGGTCCTCCAAGGTGCAGAGAGGTACTGGAAAACTCTCCACGCCCTGACTGTCCCTCTCGGTTACCACACCACAGCGAGAAACCTTCGGTTATCACATATATATTTTTGGCTTTCTTAAAACTGCTCTCAGATCTAGAAAACCGAAGCCGTTAGATAGTCTCTGGAAAATCGTTAAGTACTGTTGGGAAGGTCTAGATAAAAATATTCTAAGATATTCTAAGAATCCTTATTTGTCTGAAATATCAAATTGGTCGTTCAGGTACAGTCTGCACCACTTGACGAGGGCAAACAGCCCGAAACGCGTTCATGGTTTGCTACAATGAAACTGAAAGCAAAAATAATACAGGAATTGGAAAGGCATGTAGGCACTAATGAATATGTTCTCAACAATCAATATAGAATCAATAATAAACATGTAGGCAACAATAAAAGGTAAGACAACAATGAACATGTTGGTAAATAAGAACTTAAAGACAAAATTGACCTGAAAGTGACAATTCACATGGAAATATAAAATTAACATTTAGACAACAATGAAAATGTAGGAAATATCAATTTATAGTTAACAATGAATTATGAAACCACAATATTACAAAAGGAACAACTAAAAAGGAGGTAAGTATGAAATTTAGCCACCAATGAACCTGAGGGCAAAAATGTACCTGGTGTAATTAATAGACATGAATACAGATGTAATAATAACCCTGGAGACAACGTGATTTTTAGTAGAGAATATCATAGAAGCAACAAAGAAAATTGAGGTAGCAATGAACAAAGAAGCTAAAATGAACACATGGGCAAAAAAATAGTACGCAAACATTAAAATGAAGAGAAAAATGAACTTCTAGGCAACAATTAACCTGGAAGCGACAATGTGACAGAAGACAACAATAAAACAGAAGACAACTATGAAAATAAAGATAAAATGAGCATGGACGCAACAATGACCCTGAAATAAAAATGAGAATTGGGGCAATAATGAAAATAAAGGTAACAATGAAATGAGGGTAACAATGAGCAAATAGGTAAAATTGTAAATGGTAGCAAAAATGAACCAGGAAGCAACAGTGAGAATGGAGGTAAAAATTAAATTGTAGACAACAATAAATACGAGTATTGAGCTACAATGAATATGAAGAAACAAGTGAAATTATAGGAAATAATCAATATGGAGGCAGTAAAACACTTAAAGACAGCAAATGTTTTGGGACAACATTGATACACAGATACACATTGAGGTAACGCTGAAAATGAAGGCAATAATGAACTTGGAGGCAACAATGAATATAGAGATTTATTAAAAATAAAAAAGGCATATCCTGATCAGGAGCACATGTGCTTTTCAGAAGGCAGAGCGCCATCTGGTGGAACGGAAATCAAATAAACATTGATTTAGCCTTTCCTTGATATTTGGCCAACCCAATTTCTTGATAAATCAAGAAAAGCCATCCACGAACGCGTTTCGCGCTGTTGGCGCTCGTCAGCGTGGAGTAGGCTGTACCACTGCGACCAAAACGATTTTTGGTCTACGTCGCAAAAATATTAAGCAGAAGATGAAGGAAAAAATATGTGTACATCCTTTTATATCAAATTGAAACGAAAGTGGTGTTTTTGTAAAATTGTATGAAGATTTATTGAAATATCCTGAAAAGGTTTTCAATTACGTGATAATGTCATTGGCATCATTTGATGAATTTTTGAGTTTATGTCTGGATGAACTGACTAAAAACAAAACTCATTTTGCTCCCGAGCTTTCCACGTGGCAAGTAGTTGGCGACTGAATGAGTGACGGTGCGTTGACACTCATTTATATTGCTGGTGTCGCCGCCAAGTGGCCAGGGTGACCAGGCTCCACACGAGGAGCGGTAGACAGCGGCGACGCCTCCAATTCGGGCCCTTCACCAATGGTACGGCCCTATCATTTGGATAAACCTGAATGCAACAATATAATTGGAGACAGCGATTTAAAAATATATAAAAAATAAACGTCGAGCCAACTAAGAACATACAGGCACCAATGTACTTAGAGACATCAATTAATATGAATGCTACAATGACTTGGTAAAAATAATCAGGAGACAACAATGAATATAGTGTCCACAACAAACATTGAGGTAAAAATTAACCTGGAGACAACAATTAACCTTTAGGCTAAAATGAAAATAAAGGCAACAATGAACCTGAAATAAACAATGTTATTGGATGAAACAATGGAAAAGGAGGTAAGATTGAATAAGGAAAAAAAAAACATAGAGGCTGATATTTGAACATGTCTGCAACAATGAGAGGTTGGCAACAATTAATATAGAAGTAACAATTAACATATAGGCAACAATTAACTAAAGGCAAAAATGAAAAAGTAGACATCAATAAACATGTAGGTAAATATGAACCTGAAGGCAATAATGAACCTGAAACCGATGAGGTAAATGGAGAAAAGGTTAACATGTAGGCAATAATAATAATGGATGAAAATAAATAAAATTGATGCAACAATATCACAGGAAAAAATATATATATAAAATGTAGTTAGCAATTAACAGGGATGCTACAATATATATGTTGGCAAAAATGAAGCGGTATGCAAAAATTAAAATGAAGAGAACAATGAACAAGAAGGCAACAATGAACCATGGGTAAACAGTGAACTTGAAGTATACAATGTACATGGAAGCAACAATGAATATAGTCGCAAGAAAATACTGGTTCAAACTATATAATTGAAGGCAACAGTTAAAGTGAAGGTGATAATCAATATGGAAGCAACAATCACCATGGAGACAAAAAAGAAGATGGTAACAAAAATGTTAAACAGTTAAAGTGGAGGTGATAATAGAATTTACTATAAACCTGAAGGAATCAATGAACCTTGAGTAAAAATGTAACAAGGAGGTAAAAATGACATGGTGGAGACAATGAAACTGGAGCCAACATAGAAACAGGAGGAAACAACAAAAATGGAGGCAACAATAAAAATGGAGGCGAACAAATAAATTTAAATCAAGATTGAAACTTGAGGCAAAAATCAACATTGAGGCAACAATGAACTTAGAAGTAACAATCGATATGGAAGCAACAATCACCATGGAGACAAAAAAGAAGATGGTAACAAAAATGAAACTGAAGCCAATAATGCTACAGTAAATAACAATTAAAAAAAGAGAGGAAATACTGAAAAATGAGTGTAACAATGAAATGGAGTAAACAATGAACATGAAGTCGAAAATAACAGAGGCAAATAGGAACATGTAGGCATTAATTGATGATTGGCAACAATGAACCTGGAGGCAACAAGGAAAGAGGAAGCAAGAATATGTTGTTGTTGTTGTTTCTTATCCCCTTGTGTAAAGATTACACGAATTCCATGAGTTCATGCTCCTCGAGCTGTTTTATGATGAGCAGCGGCGTCTCCCAAAGGTCCTGTTTAGTGCATCTAATGCAAGCCAAAATGTGTTCTGGAGCTGCAGGTACCAAACTACATTTTGGGCAAGTTGGATAAATTTTGTTATTATTTTCTATCTTCAATGGCTTGAGATGGCCTGTTCTAAATCTTGTTAGTGTTGTTTGATGCTGTCTATTTCTGATGTTCAGAGCTCCTCCTGGGTTCACTCCACTGTACCAACTGTGCTTAGGTGGGATCCTCCAGTTCTTGTTTATTTTTGTTTTGGCTATTGTTTCTATTTCTTTAAAAGTAAGTTTATTTTTCTGTGGCAAGGGTTCTTTTGTGCCCTTTTTCGCTAGCACATCAGCAGCTTCATTGCCTTCAATGCCAACGTGTGAGGGTATCCATTGAAGGTGAATTTTTGAGGTTTTTGAGAGTTTTTGGAGATAACCAATTATGTTCCTGCTTACTTTGTCTCTGAGTTCCCCTGTGTGACTCAAGTGTTGTATGGCACTTCTACTATCAGTAAGAATCCAGATATCTTGATAATTAGTATTTCTGATGGATTTTAAGGCTTCATAGATGGCTATAAGTTCTGATCTGAAGACTGAGCAAAAATCTGGGTTTCTTCTGTTCATTTTCTCAATGCCATTTGTGGTTTTGATGAGACAGCCACTGCCAGTGTGTCCTAGCTCGTCTCTGCTACCATCGGTATAGATAGTTATTGCATTTTTAGGAATGTTAGTAATTATTTCTAATGATAATTGTTTTAAGTATTCTGGATTTTGGTATTGTTTGTTGGTGGGTTCATTTAAAGTGGCATTAAAATCCATCGGGGGCAACAATGAAAATGAAGACAAAAGGTAATGGTAGACTACAATGAGTCTTGATACGACAATGAACATGGAGGAAGAAAATTAAATTCGTGTTAGCAATCAATATGGAGACTGCAACACTTGGAGGCCACAAATACATTGAGACAAAAATAACATTGAAACGACGACGAACATTGAAGTAACAATGGGCAAAAAGGCAACAATAACATAAAGGCAACAATGATAAGGAGTCCAAAATTAATTTTAATTAAACAATAAACCTGGGGAAAGAAAAATCTCGAGACAACAATGAACATGCAGGCTAGAATTACTAGGAGACAGCAATTATAATAAAGGCAAAAATGAACCTGTAGGAAACAATGACATAGAAGTTAAAATTAGTTAAAATATTTGAGTTAAAATTCGAACAATGAAGATTAGGGTAGTAATCAACCTGTAGGCAACAAGGGAAATGAATCAAAAAGATATAGGTGTAGGCAACAATGAAACAGAAAGCAATAAGAAATATTTAGGCAAAAATGAATCGGAATGCCAAAACTATCTAAAGTAAACAAGAAAATAGATGCAACAATAAACATGGAGGCATCAATTAAAATGTAAGAAAAAGGAAAATGTATTCAACAATGAACCTAGAAGCAACAATGAATATAGAGACACCCATGAGTAATCAATCAATATTTTGATACTACAACTTACTTAAAAGTACAAATACCTGGAAACAAAAATGAAATGATAATTATAATGAACCAATGATTATTCAGGCCAACATGTATTCAACATTGAATAAACAATTGTGAGGCATTTGTGAGTCAACAATGTTACTGGTGGAAACAATTAGAATGTAGGCAACAACAAGCCTAGTGTAAAAAATAAACATGGAGTAAAAAATAACACGGAGGCGCAACAAATAGCATGAGCCACTTAAGAAAATGAATACTATCATGAACATAAAAGGCAGAATTCACATGTTAGCAACAATGAATCACCAGGCAACAATGACATAAAGGAAAATATTAACCAGGAAGAATCAATGAAATTGAGGAAAAAATTAATTAGGAAGGCAACAATACTGACCCTGAAAGCAACAATGAACCATGTACTGAAAGGAAAACTCTAGGCAAAAAAAAAGACATAAAGGCAACAATGAACAAGGTGGCAAAAAGAACATGAGGGCATCGATATTCCCGAAGGCAAAAATGGAACTGAAAACAACAATGGATACGGAGTTGAAAGGAAATTTAAAGTAATAATGTCCTGAAAGAAACAATGAAAATGTAGTTAAAAATTAATGCGTATACGAAATATAACCTTAAGAAACACGGAACATTAATGAACTGCTTAAATCAGAGTCAAATATCAATTAGGAGGTTGTAATTAATTCAAGGAGCAAATCCATTGAACAAAGATTACTATTGAGGCAACAATAAACAAAGGACAACAATGCCATTTAGTCTAATGAACTTAAGGGAACAATGAACATGGAACCATCAAGGAATATAGAGGTAACAATGAACAAGTAAGGAACAATAAAATATTCGAAAATGGAGGCAATAATGAACATAGAAGCAACAATGAAACTGGAGGCAACAATGAAACTAGAGGTAGAAAAGAACAAAGGCTCAAAAAGAAATCAGACATTAACATGAATCTTTAACCAAAATAAAGTAGTAGGCAATGCTTCTGCAAGCGACACTTTACTTGAGGACATCTTTTAACAAAAAGGAAACAATGAAAAAAAGAGGCGACAATTAACAAGTTAACAACAATTAACAAGGAGGCAATAATAAATTTGTAAGCAACAATTAAAATGGAGGAAACGAGAAATTCGGAGGCAACAATGAACATTAGTGAAACAATTACCTTCAAGCAAACAATGAACCTGGAAGAAACAATGAACCTAGAGATTTAAAGGCTGGAGGCAACAATGAATAGTAGGGAAACAATGAACATGTGGGCAACAATGGTAATGAAGGTAACACCAAACCTGGAAGCAACAATGAACATGGAGCCAAAAAGGAAGTTCGAGGTTACCTGAAGGCAATTATAAAACAGAATTCGAAAATGAAAATGTATGTGACAATTATAATTCAAGCAAAAATTAACCTAAAGTGAAAATGAACCTGAAGTAAACAATACTAATAATTTAACAATGAACATGAAAGAAATAATGGAAATAGAGTAAAATGAATTCAATTTACTTAGAGGGAAATATCAATATGTAGGATGCTATTATTAAAAAAAAATACATTGTGAGAAAAGTAAATATTGAGGTAACAATAATGAACAAAAAGGCACTAATCATCAAAAACAATTATAATTGAGGTAACAATGAATCTGGAGTCAAATATTGAATATGGAATAACAATAAACATGGAGGCAACAATGATCATGAACGCAACAATTAGCCTACAGGTAACAATGAATCTGGAAACAACAAAGAACCGGGGAGCGAAAATGAAAATGGAGGTGAAGGTGAAAAAGAGGCAAAAATGAACGAAGAAGCATCAAAAACCAAGTAGGCAATAATGTACATGGAGACACATTAACCAGGGGGAAACAATAAACACGGAGGCAACAATGAATATGAAGGAAATAATAACATTTTTGAAACAATGTCCCTAGAGGCAACAATGAACACGGGGATTAAAACAAACCTCCAGATAACAATGAAAAGGTGGACCACAATTGAGTAAACAATGAACGTGGAGACAACAATGGAACTCAAGGCAGCAAAAAAAACAAGCAACAATGTGTATATGGAGGTAAAAATGAATATTGAGGAAACAATGATCTTATAGACACCAATTAACTGATAATTCCTTGTAAAAATCATACTACTTACAATAAATAAATATTTAAAAAAATAATAATCAAAACAGTTTTAAAATGAAATTCAAACGTTTATAATTCGTTTTAATAAATATGTATTTATTTTCATTTTGATATCATTGCTAGGTCTGTAGATAAAGGACCTTGATAGAGAGCTTGCTTTTTGTCTACAAAAAATAATACCTTTTGACAATTCTCTCCATTCTGAGAGTTTTCATAAAACATTCGGCACAATTTTAACTAGTGTCTAATATCTCTGTTAATAATGAACATTTGTTGAAATCATATCTGTAGATAAAACATTCATTCGGGAACTCGGCTCGAAGAATAACCATCCTTTGGGTGGAGTATGTTTTAACTTGGCCAACTTGGCCACGGCGCTTACAGGGGACACCACCAATACTCTGTGTATAAGGGTTTAATGCGCCAGAAACCCTGCTCGCCAGTCTAAATGAACTTTCGAATTGCAACCCTGGAAACGCGCGGCATCGCCGCTCTCCACCGGAGAATCCAGCTCTACTGTTTTCTAAGGAGCATCAGATTGACATTTTCTCTCTTCAGTAGACCAACAACATTTGTCAGAACGACGTAGGAGACCGCTGCCACGGCTACAGCGCCGTTGTTGCGCCCGCAACGACATCCGTGGGATCAGGCCTCACCTGCGTCTTCGCGGCCGGTGTCGTTGTTCATCGGTAGCAGATCCTAAAGCCTGGCAAGATTTTCGGGAATTATCCACACCGTTCGGGGAATCTCCATGACGTGCGTCAACGCCCACGTCTCTCATGCTCCTGAAGAGCGCTGCCGCCAGCTCTAGATCATCGCAGATTTGGCATGTGAAGAAGGTGCGTGTATCTTCGGTGACTTGAACCTCTCCGTGGAGTCGGCGAAGGACCTGGCATTAGGTTCAACAGAAGCCTTCGCGGAGCTCCTGGACCAAGCCGACCTCGTCGACGTCGCCATCTTCTTCGATGATGCACTGGAGCACACCAGGGTTGCTACTATCGGAAGCCGGGCGACGTGCGTCGTCTGGACAGAATCCTACTTCCATCAGGCTTATGCGACCGCATCCCTTAATGCCAAAATATAGACTATGTATACTCGGACCACCGTGCCGTCCTGATCCTAGTAGGAGACCCAGCTCCTACAAGACCTCCCTGCATCGGAAAGCTGCTACGGTCAGAATTCTTTGTCCATAGAATGGAAACGTTCATCGATGAAATAACGGAATATCTAGAAAATCTTTCACTCCCGTTGTTATGGGAACAATGGACTAGGATCAAGGCAAATCGAGTCGCGGAAATACGATCACTCGCGCCTGCTGTCGCCAAGTCGTCGGTGGATACATCGAGAGAGCAAGCCACTTCCTGAGGAGGAGACTGGAGGACGACACTGCCCGCTCCGACTATCCTTTCCTGTCGGACCTCGGGCGTTCCCTCCGAGCCAGACGTTGCTCTCCCTCCAAAAAAGCCGACGACAAGGGCGATGCCATCTCCGGGAGCCAGCTTAGGCGTTTCCTTCTGGGGCGCTTAAGCAGTCGCTTCGCCCAGGCTCCAAGCTTGGAAGAAGCCATCGCCGACTTCCAAGCTGAAGTCAGTCCCCTGGAGTTCGACGAGTGGGACCAGCTCTTTCTCGCCATCTCCCGCGACCAGATAACAGCAGCTAGCCACCGCCTGGCAAACGGCCGTGCCTCAGAATGGGACGGTTTACCCTGCGAGTTTGTCAAAGCCTTTGAATATTTCTTAGTCGAAGTTCTATGGCAAGTCTTCGAGGTTTCTCGACTCCGCGGGGCCTTGCCTTCATCTTCGAGGCGCATCAAGGTCATTTTTCTGCCGATGGTGCACGATATCCGTGTCTACAGGCATTCCGGCTAATCAACATACCAACGACCGACTACAGGGTCCTCAGTGGCGTGCTCATGGGCCGTCTGCGTTGTCATCTGCTAGACCTCCTGTCCCAATGTCAGACCTACGCCGTTCCGGGACGGTCTTCCTCCTGGAACATTGCGCGAGTGTCTGACAAAGTCGCCTGGGCAGCGAGACATGACACGCCGCTGGCTGTCATCTCTTTGGACCTGAAGTCGGCCTTCGACACCCTGAGCGGGAGCTACCTGTTCGCCTTGCTGGAGAAGCTGGGCCTACCATCTACCTTCCTAGGGTGGATTGCTGTCCCTGGAAGCAGACGCCTCCATCCGGGTCGGAGATGTCTACCTAAAGGCCTTCCCACTTCTCAACGGGATAAGGCAGGGCTGCTGTCTCAGCGCCGCGCTCTTCAGCATCGGATATTCGGCCAATTCTATAATACAGAGGGTTTTACAGAGTAACAACAAAAAATAAATATCAAAATTAATAATCTGTTCATTAAATAATAAATATTTTACTAAAATATTCTAGATGTGATCGCAAATTCAACATTTCGTTTCTTAATATGAAGATTTTAAATACCCTCATATATATTCTGAATATCTGAAATCTTTATCATTAATATCAACTGAAAATTTGAAACAAATTCATTAATATTATTTATATAATGTGAACGTGAACCTAATTGATCAAACATTACATCAATATGAAGTCTATAATTTTTTTTCTTATGTTCTGGGTTAACTATTAATGACAATCACCTTATGGAGGTTGTACTTTATCTATCAAAGAATTCGATAGAATCAATGTCCGAAGTTCTTTGCGTGCCCTCCTCTTTTCGCGTTTCTCCGCCAGTTGTTCATATTTCTTCGCCAGCTTCAAGTTTTATGACAGCGATGGTTGGAGGTTTCCATATATTTTGAACGTCCTTTTGTTGGCAACTTGCAGGCTTCTGTTGTTGGATACCTTCGACCAGAGAGGAAATGGGAATATGACAAATTTTATTTGGGAAACTCTTCTTCCAATCCAAAGACGTTCCTCAAATGCTTCGGAGTAGAAAACTTCGGTTGTTGAAACAGATTCTACGTTCATTTTTGTTATTTGGTTGCCGTGATTTTAGGATGGATATTTATTCGGCAAAATTGTTCAGGATATCTTTATGGTTGTCAGGAATATAAAAACTATCCTTGCTTTCTGGACCTTTGCAGCAATTTCCCATCTTTATAGATCGTGGATTCTTTATTTATTAGAGTTAGATTTAAACGATTTTCTATTTTTGCCCAAATAATTTTTCATTGCATTTGATGAAACGCGCGCGCGATGTTTTTACCCTTTATAAAAACTATATGTAATTTCTGAATTGTATGAGAAGATATTAAATACCGATGAATAGCATTATTAAACGCTATTTAGATTATAATCAAGGACGGTTTTCTACAATTAATTAGCTAAAGATGAAAAGGTTTTGGGAAGGCTTGGCCTATCAATATTGAACCTTTTCTAGAGATTTTGCCAACTCAATCCACCAAATATCTGCAACTATTGCATGCTTCATGTGGAGCCTATTGGAAATTTTCAAAATAGAAAATTAGAGGGAAACTTGTAGGAAAAAGGCGACAAAAATTCGAAATTTCTCTCTATTGACAATTTTCAATTCAGAAAACAACTTTTTCATTAATCATTTGCTTTTTTAAATAAATAGAAAGGCAATGTTTCAAGCATATAATTTATTGATTTTTATATTTCATTTTGTACTTGTAAGGATAAACTTTGGTAAAGCCAATATGATTTTATTTCCATAACTCAAATGTTCGAATGACTGTGTTTATGTACTTTTTGGTCTTGATAACTGCAGCAAGGCCTCATAAATATTGTTGCATCGTACCCAGACGCTATTCGTGTACTTTGTCTATTCAGGATGCCAAAAAGATACACATGTGAGATCGAAGGGATTGCTGCTAACTTGCTCACTTAACAGAAGAAATACAACAGTGGGACTTGCCTTCGGCCTCCCCGTCAGAAGAATCCTTGGCGCCGTGGACGTCCTCTTGTGAAGCGTTCCGCTCCCCACTATACACATGCAGCCTGGCCCACGCCGCCTTGTAGGTCGCTCCGATGTCAGTCTCTCCTGGTACCGCCTTGTAGGATCATCCACACGCCCAGAGGCAAGTCGCCACGTCTACTCCTTGCCGCAGATGTAACCAGACTCTGTCCTCCCCCAAACAGGAATGCTGTTTTCAGCGCCTGCCACATGGCAGCGGGGGCAGCTGGAGTCCACCCCTCTTTCCCCGAATTTATTCTAGTGTCTTGGCCTTGTCATCCATGTAACACTGCCCCCTTCCCAATCCTTACTGATTTCACCAGAGGCGCTGATCGGCGGCCCTTTTATCTCCCTGACGTCTCTGGCCACATGAGGCTTGTCAGCCTCCCGGAAGCGTAGCGGCAAGATTAGCGTCAACCCTTGTTTGCAGAAACAGATACATTCTTCCCACCCTTAATCAGTTCCAACACCACTGATTTGTTTTGCTGTCTAGCACAGGGCGGTGGTTCTCCATACGATGGCGGCCATATTTCACTGTCTACGATGCTTTCATGTGAGGTTTTGGTTTCTTCTTGAAACCACTCGGTGGCCGTCCATTTCCATATCGCTTTGGTCTCTTGTAATGAGCTTTCGCCGTTTCTTCCCACGCGCGCAACGGGGCTGCAGATCGTCAATCTTTACGGTGGATGCATCCAACTAATCCACGTTGTCCAAATCGTAGCCTTTCAGCTCGTAATTAACTTTGATAGTCTCGCAGGGATTTCTTCTTGTACAACCTCTAGACTTGGACTTCCTCACGCCGATTTTGCAATGAGCTGTGAACTCTTTAAACCTGCTGGAAATGTCGGTCCCCGTGGTAGTCTCAACGTCGGTAGAATTATTTGTAGGAGGTGGCTGTTTGATCTGCATCTTGTCGGGCGAAGAAACGAAGATAATGGATAAACATTCTCGGCACATCTTTTCAGTTTGTATTGCAGACGACGACACTGACACAATGCACGCGACTTCCGCGTCACAGACATTGTCGTCGGAATTCCACAGAGCGTCCAATGCGGTGGGACTTGCCTTCGACCTCCGCGTCAGAAGAATCCTTGGCACAAGACTCTGTCCTCCCCCAAAAAGGAATGCTGTTTTTGACGCCTGCCACATGGCAGCGGGGACAGCTGAAGTCCACCCCTCTTTCCTCAACTTTACTCTAGTATCTTGACCTTATCATCCATGTAACAATATATTCGCGTTGTATCTGAAATTATTGAGAATTTTACATTTATAATTGTTATCAATAAAGCCAGCTGATCCATCCGTTATCTATACCCCATCACACCAATTTTATGTTCAGGATTTCTCTCCCCATTGTTGGATCTGCATTTTTTCTTTGTTACTCCATATTTATAGCCATGTCGATAAATATCTCTCTTAGAGGTTGGATTGCTTCAGTTCTTCTTTTCCAGTGTCAGATCAATTAGAGCTTAAAGTTCTATATTTAACTTGTTTATTCGAATAAAGAATTATTTTCTTTTATCCATTTTACATGAAATACCTTCAATATATTTTGCTGCCACCTCTTTGATATTCTATCCTGGTGAAGGTACCTCGATAAAGCCCAAATGTGATTCATATAGCTATTTTTGCGCAAGAATAATATACACAGTAAAAAAAATGCTTCCTCTTGACAGTTAATTTGTGGTTAGGTTGTGTTCTTTGATAAGCTTCTGATCGAGTTGGGAAAAAACTCTCTTAAATAAAATCATTTTTATATATTTGAAGAACAGTTAATCATTTTTCACAAGTTGCTATAAAATTTTTTTGAAAAAATTGGAAAAGATGTATAACTAAAATTGGCTTTATTCAATTTCGAGGGTTAATCATATTATTATGTTAAGATGTTATGGGCGTGATTTTATAACATACCTCGTAAGGTATCGGAGCTTCCTTTCTCTTTTATTGAGAAGGATGAACCAAAACAGAATGGAACACTGATAAGTTTATACAATTTCAATAAATGTTATTGTTAGAAAAATAAATATTTTAACAGATATTCAGATTGCGTGAGTTCTGAAATTCGAGGAATCGTGGTCTTAATATAAAGTTGTATAAACTACTGTTTGTTTTATGTCCTATTGGATTGTATGATCGGAAGTGAGAATATGAAGGTTTTAGATTTTGTTTATAGTATTCAGAAAAGTATGGTATCTTTCAGGAGTTCCAATTCTAAGCGTTTAATTCTAGCATTTTTTAATAAAAATAAACTCATTTTGAGATTCTTTAATTTTTAAAACTAATATATGTAAATTTTACATAATAGAATGAAATTCGGCACAGTATTGGATAAAAGATAAACCATATAAGCACATAAACAGTCTCGAGGGGAAAACAATGAAGCACAGACCTTGGCGACATTTTATGACTTATAAACGATTCTATTACTTGATGCTGGGCTCTTGACGACTGTTCGAGATAGCGGGTTCCTGAAATCTAGTACGCCGTTCTACATGACATATTCTACTAACAGTCATGGGATCTCGACCGACACGAGCAGCAATACTGCTGTAAGATAAATCACAATCCCGGGAGTCTACAACTCTACATCCACCAAACTCAGGAACACCTTATTAAGCATTCCTTCTTCCTGCATGGGCCTCACAACGAAGCAACGTTTTATGAAAACTTGCTGTACAATTTCTTTTTCTAAACATATTGTAGGCGTCGTTACCGGCGCCTACACTCGTATTTTGATTAAATATTCATGGAAAATCTAATCACTTTAATATATTAAAAGCATTCTCTTTCTATCGTCTAAATTCTGCGACTGTAGTGTGTCACTCCCGTGGTGTAGCAAATATAATGGCCTGTAGTGTACTTACCTTTCTTCATCATTCTTGGAGAAAATGGAGGTTTGGGCTAGTTTGTAGGCACCCTAGTTTGGCAACACCTGAGATAACAAATGTCAATAAAAGTAAGGTCTTATTACCTGAATAATTTATGGTATATGAGAGATTTATCATGTTTCATTATAATCTGTGTGTGATATTTATTGTAGAAACTTTATATTTCAATAAAAAACACATCTCCCCATATACATATATATTGATACAAAATTGGTTCTTAGGATGTAATATAAATCCTATGAGAACACACTGTAATGTACAAGTTTCAAGAGATCAATGGGTTTCTGATCATTTTAAAATAGAGAATACAACTCAATTTATATTTCAAGGGCAGGTAGATAGGGAGCTTAATCTTTCGAAATAGATAAAATAATTGGCTTGATAATTGCTGCAAGGTATTTGGTAAATCACGTTGATTAGTGTCTATATGGCGTAGGATCTTGCCTCAAACTTGAAAATAATTGATAGATAATGATAATTTTGTGTGTGTCTCATTAGAACTCTAGTGACACGTTCAAAGCCGTAGCTGTAGACGTAAAACCTAAACGCCATCTATTGACTGTCGCGCAAACAAGCTGCCTCGGGTCGGTGACAAAGCCACAACGCCAGTTTTGGGAAGCAGAGGAGTGTCCACCTGGAGACCTGTGTTTCTGGCTAATGGCCCTCCTCAGTCCAGGGCGGACTTTATTCCATGAGATCCAGCCGCTATTAAATGAAATATTCATATTTAGATTTTTGGTAATCGTCAGATCAAAAACTGCAGAAAGAGATTAAAGCCTCAAGAGACCTCACTTATGTTTGAAAGGGGCTAAAAATCAACATTCACATTTTGCACAAACAAAAATAAATAAAATAAAAAAGACACACCTTTGCCAAGGTAATTTTAGTAAGTATGATACTCTAGGGTTTTTTTTTTATTCATGTTCACACACCAAAACAATTTTAAAGTTAATTTTACCTGAGTGTATATATAATATCCTTTATTTGAATTTTATTTATTTGAAATTCATATAATTTTTTCCACCTTTCATTGAGACGTGGATATTAACTATAAATGGGGGTACATATAATTTATTTTATTCTATAGAGGGATTTTAAGGTATAAAACTTCGTTAATATTATGTTGAATAATTAATTGAAAATTAAACTTATTTATTTATTATTATTTTTTTGCTTATCCCTAGTACACGTGCTACAGGCCATGATAATCATGGTGGGTAGTTAGCGACTGCTTTTACTGTAAGCGCACCACATGTCTACACATGTGAAAAGCAGTTCGATTTTGCACTTACAAATGCCAGAGCCGCGTTTGGTTACTTGCACTCGCTGGTGGGGTTGGACTTTTGCAAGTATCGGGGGCCATTGGAGCATTTTTTTTCTAAACAGAAAAAAAGTGTCCAATGCGGGAATCGAACCCGGGTCCTAGTGGTCGAAAACCAAACGGTTTAACCAGCCTTTCACCAACCACCAATTAAATTTATGGTATCCGTAAATGCTTTTCTATCATGTTTTACATTATTACTTTAAATTTGGTGAAATTATTGTATTCTATCGAGCGTGTTATAAAAAAACAAGACTTATGATATTTCACACAGCAAAATATATAAAAACATTGTGACTAAAGTGTTTTAAATAGATCAGTATTTATCTATATAACCCTCAACATTCAAACATATTTCACTCTATCTCATATTACTAACACTCCATAAAGAGTTCCTAATTCATCTGATCATATTGAATTTTAAAACTATTAAAAGGAAATAAAAAAAAATTATAATAATTTTACATAGTAGAAAGAACAGTAAAATTGATTATTTTAATAAAAAGAAAATTTCCTGTTAATAGTTTCAAAATACATTGGCAGATGGCGCCCTATGTCTTTGTATCTTATAATATGTAGCAAACTAAAACTAAAAAGATAAATGATTAAATATGAGAATGTTATTCAAATTACATTCTCAAATTTCAACTTTTATCTTTTTAGTTTACCTTTAAATACAAAGAGATATTTTATTTCAATTCAACAATTATAATCAATCATATTGAATACACATTCAGAGTAGATTAAGAAAAAGGCATCTCGTGATCGTGCAACTAAAAGTGGCTGATGGCCTGCGCCATGTGTCGGAATAAATATCAGCTATTTATTGATTTTAAATTATTCCAGAAGTTTCCAAATACAAATTCTAGATTAATCAAGAAAAGCTAACCACGTACGCGTTTCGGACTGTTGTCCTCATCTGCGTGGTGCAAGTTGTATCGCAACGACCAAAAATACTGGTCTCTCCATCAGCAACTTTTAGTTGCACGATAGGAGATTCCTCTTTCTTGATTTATCCACCTGATCCCAGTACAATATTCTCTTTTTGTATTTTTTTTTTTCACATTCAGAGTTATGTTTCTTTTATGAATATTTTTTTAGTATAGGATATTGAGCTTTCGGGATGTTACTTCCTTTTACAATAGGAACTAGAGCAAGGATTAATAAAACCAGATATTGATTGTTGTAATTTTTAATTTGTGTGATTTAAATAATACCATTATTGTCTTTTTGCCACTTCTTTCTTTGATATTCTATCTTCGAGAAAGGGCAGATGGCTGATATACAAATATGATTCACTATATTGTAGCGTAGAAATCAAGCCTTGAAATATCCTACGATGTAAAAGTATTTATTGATGACGTCACCTCGACGAGTCGACAATTATTAACAAGTCAGCCAAACTATCTACAGCTAGGGAATCTTAAGCAAGCAAGCAAAGAAATATTTTAAAGATGATTTTACAAATACAGAGTAATATATATTTTATAATCTGTTGAATATTTTCATTGAATAATATTAAATTAAATAATAAAATATTTCTTCGCCACAAAATAGTCATTTTAACGCAAAACTTTCATATATTATCACATTATTAATGATATTCATTTGTGTTATTTCTTTATTTTTTGCGTCGTATTTTGAGAATTGAAGTTATTCTAAGTTCCACCAACCACAGAGTAGAAAACCTATCTCTTTCTAGTTAATTTGTGGTTATGTCGTGTTCTTTGATAAGCTTCTGATAAAGTTGGGTAAAAAAAAATATCTGAAAAATTATTGTTTTTTTCTATAATTAACGTGTTAATTCTTTCACAAACATCAATACTAGTATTATTTAAAATTATATAAGATATATTTATAATTAAATTGGCTTTATATCATATCGAGTGTTAAGACTCTCTAAGAAGTTATGGCTGTGTATATTTTATAACATCTCTTTCGTATGGTGTGAAGAAATCTTTACTTCATTTTTTTTACTTAGGTAGGCTTATCAGAACAGCATGGCAACTGATAGGTTATACCAAGATTACAATATGTTATTGTTAGAAATCTATACTCGATAAAAAAAATGTACACCTTATTCAAAGTAATTGCTTTAAAGATCTCCAAATTGTATGAAATATTTTCGAACATTAACATTTATTTTATATTTATATAATTAAAGACAAAAATAGTTTATTTACCACTATTTCGTTTAGCTAGATTCGTTTTCAAAGTCCAGCAAGGTTAGGTGTGAGTAAGCTCCTCACATAGCGTCATTGTAGTTCAATATATAATTTATATTATCAAATGAGATTGATTGAAATTTTATATCCACAACTTGTAGCATTTAAGTAACTATAATGCTATATTCAATATATGAGTCATTTATTTAAATATATTCTCTTAGAATATATTTACATTAGTTATTTATTTTTTCATCATATAATTATGAAATGTATAAAATTATATCCAATTCTAGGTAATTTCACTATAATTCTACCTATGAACAGTAAATAAAACTTATCATATAGAATAATATTTCCTCCATATGAATGAAAGTTATAGACACAAACAACACAACAACAAGAAAACTATTCCTCGAATACATGACGCATTGGTGGTTTCAACGAAGAACGCGCAAAACAAAAAACTGAATACCATTAAGAAAATTTCACGTTAGGTTTATTTAAAAAAAAAAGATTTTAAAACGTAAATATATTTTTAAATAATTCAAATATTTATTCTATAGTGCTTTCTTCCCATTAATACCAGAAAATATTCAACACAAATTCATCTTCAGCTTTATTGAAGAGATAAAAATAAAAGGACATTTTCAAGAATTTAATTTCTATTTTTAAATTAGCCTTTTATGTCAACAAAAACATCTAATAGAAAATTATATAATAACGAATTTGTGATTCTGAATTATTTAATATTACGTTGATATAAATACAAGGTATGTCCCATTAGTTCCCGGAC
The DNA here is from genome assembly GCA_030710605.1 of Cordylochernes scorpioides. Taxonomy (NCBI): domain Eukaryota; kingdom Metazoa; phylum Arthropoda; class Arachnida; order Pseudoscorpiones; family Chernetidae; genus Cordylochernes; species Cordylochernes scorpioides. Next base: position 36,745,324 of record CP092876.1, read on the forward strand.
TGAGTCCATAAAAAAAAAGGTAAGATTTTTTTTATATTTTTTTATTAAAACTTTTCAAAGTAATCCCCCCTTGCTTCAACGCACCAGCGCCATCGTTTCTCCCAATTGTCGAAACAGTTTTTAGAGGCCTCTTTTGGAATGCTCTTCAATGCCAGCAGCGATTTTTCTATTATGTCTTCCCTGGTGTCAAAATGTCTTCCTTTTAGAACTGCTTTGAGTTTGGGGAACAGGAAAAAGTCATTTGGTGCGATGTCTGGGGAATAGGGTGGTTGAGGTAGAATTTCTGTCCCGTTTTTCGCCAAAACACTCGTCACCAAGTGCGCTGTGTGAGGGCGGGCATTGTCATGGTGTAGGATCCAGTCACCATTAGTCCATTTTTCTGACCTTTTTTTTCGAATCGCTTCTCTTAGACGGCGAAAAATGCTCAAATACATTTCCTTAATAACTGTTTGGCCTGCAGGAAGATACTCGTGATGAACAATGCCCTTGTTATCCAAAAAAGCGACCAGCAACACCTTGTTTCTGGATTTCAATATCCTGGATTTTTTGGGTTTAGGCTCACCCTGACCTCTCCACTCGGCAGATTGACGCTTGGTTTCAGGGTCATAGCCATAGACCCATGTCTCGTCGCCTGTGATTATCTTGTCTTTCCATTCCGGATCCGTTCTTGTCATTTCCAGCATGTCCTCACAGGTTGCAAGCCGACACAGTTTTTGCTCATTAGTGAGGAATCTTGGGATGAATTTTGCAGGAGTCTTTTTGAGCCTCAAATCTTCGGTTACGATCCTTCCAATCGTTGTTTTAGAGATGCCTGTGTCTTGCTCTAGCTCCAGCAAAGTGGTTCGAGGATTTTCTTTTATCAAATCGGTGATTTTTTTGCACATTTTGGGCGTTCTTGCCGAGGATCATCTTCAATAGAAATTCTGCCAGCTTTAAATCTAGAATGTCATTCAAAAACAGTTGTTCTTTTTGGGGGGTCATTGGGGAATGCTTTATTAGGCATTTTAAAAGTTTCGGTTGCTGATATTTGAAGTTTCACACAAATTTCTATGCAAATCCTCTGCTTCAATTTTTGTTCCATCGTAAAATCGCCGCAGCGCTAGGTGTGACCTTTAAATAAATTAGAATACCCCTTGGCGCGCGCGCAAGTACCGCCTCGATATTGGTACCACCGTGTTGCCAGATATTTTTTTTATAATAAACTGTCAAATTTAATTACATTTTTCATTTATTAATTTTTTTATGGACCCAGTCCGGGAACTTATGGGACATACCTTGTATATATAAATTTTCAAAATTGAAAAGATATATAAAACTTATCGTTATATATATAAGAGAAATAATAACTACTTTTATGTTTTTATTTGATAAATTTATCTCCACATCAATATGGCTGACACAAGATCATATTTAGAAATATTCTATCATAAATAAAAGTCGATTTAATTACAAAGAATTACGATTAACCCAATATATCCATTTATATCCAAGATTCTCTATTAGTAAGATATTCCACACCAGAGATCAATTAAAATCATTTTGAGGGTTAAAAATACACTCATAGAGACAAAACCTAAGATAGTGAAAAGTCTTTTCTGTTGCCGGTCGTCTGTGTTTTTTTTTTTTTTTTTTTTTTTTTTTTTTTTTTTTTTTTTTTAAGACGACAGAGGCAATTTTGTTCACATATGATTATCTCGTCTGTTTTCAATAAGGGTCACTTGTATCAAATATCTTTAGAGTTATTGTGTACATGATAAAAGGTATAACTTCCTTTTTTTTCTCCATGAGTGTAAATTGAGAAAATCTGTGTTCTAAAGATAATTTTGATGATAAGTTATATATTTATATAGGTCGTACCTTAATGCCAAAAATGCTCAGAGAAGCCAAAGTCGGACAAAATCCTTTGCTCCTTCAATTTCCGGATTTATTTGCGCATGCGCCTATTTTGACTGTTGATGGCGATTCTAGACCTCAAGGTATATGACGGCCAGTGGAAGAAGTTACTGAACATTTTAAAGATTTTCTTGTTTTCGGGTGGCGGGCGATGGAGCAACCGTTGATGAAAATATATCCCCTGAAGCAAACAAGGAATCGGCCAATACTATCTGAGATGGTCTTCTCCCCCTTATCTGAAGCGGCTCCTTAAATCCCTCGAAGTAGGAAACCTCATTCTTGTTAGCGAAAGAAACCATCAAGTCCTTTCTATCCTTTGATTAGCGGAGAGATAGCATTGAGGGTGGTAACATCGGTAGAAACTGTTTAAAATGTTTTTGATAGTGAATCGAAGCTGCAATGCTCTTTGGTCGTTTTCAACAGTGTTTTTTTTTTTTTATCTTTATAGAAAAATTGTTGCCAAATATAGAATTCCGTTTATTTCATAAAATGATATAGAAAGGTTCTATGGAAAAATGCATGATTATTTAAACTTTAGAATTTTATATGAAAGAGTGCCGCTTAAAATATTATATATTTGAATGAATCTCAAAAGAAACTTCATTATGATGGATATTCGATTTCAATAATAATAAATTATCAAAATCTCATTCTACACTAAGATTATTGAGTCTCAAATATAATTCTGGAATGAAATGTATGTAGTGAATGTGGAATTTATTAGTAATCAGATTTGAAACCAAGCTATCGAATATCTCAAGATTGATTTAATTATAAAGTTATTTTCAATAAGCAATTAATTTATATCAATATAATTTACATTGAAAATATTTTTATGAATTTGAAATTCCACATATTTGGATATATTTTATAATATTTCTCCATCTCAGAGCTTGTAGAATTTCGTTAAAATGGTGACGACTATAAAATCCTCGATGAACGTCAAAATATAAAAAATCGTATAAATATCTAGGTTTCAGCTACATTAAATATTTACAATTAGGACAATAAAAAATTATCATAAAGATAAAGGCTGCCTGCCGGCATTCATAGTTCTTCAAATTAAAGATACTTCGGCCAGTAATTTTGTCGAAACGTCGAGGAAATAAAAATATTTACTGGCCAAAATATCTTTAATTTGAAGGGACACATATCACGAATATAAGCAAATAATTAACATATCTCTCAAAAATATATTCAAAAAGTATTTTTAATATGAAGTATACAAAGCGTTCTTTTGTTGAAATAGATCGCCAAGAATCATATTTATTTATAAGGGGTATGTCCCCTTTAAATTCAGTTCGAATACAGGTTCCTAGTCATTAAGCCGTCCTCCAGATTGAGATTCTAGAGATTGCTAATTTTTCGGGCGAGATCTGATATTGTTCGAAAATAATAGCGAATTTTTTCATACCGATATTTAGTTCTGGAAAACCGAGAAAATTATTTGTCTTCAACTAAGGTTTAAAATTACTATCACCAGTAGTAATAATTTGGAGTGAAGAGAGAAGTGGGTCGCTATATTATTAGCATTATCTGTTTCCAGAATATGCAAATATAATATATGACACCTTCCATATCTAATTGATGGAATATATTATACAACTCTCAGTCACACCAGGATTTCCTTTAATATATATGCTTGTCTTTATTATAAACTCTTCATAATAAAATAACAAGTTGGGAAAGTAAAGTTGAGTGAATATATACCAGTAGTTTGGTGTTTTAGGTCAAAACTCTCTTTTACACATTAATTTTATAATTGAAAAACGGAATAATAATTTCAAAAAGAAAGTTAAACCTGAAGCGGCCATAAACCAAACATCTAACGTTAGCAGTTCTGACCGTCTTTATATTGTCCAGTAGATAGCTCACATCACCTGCCGTGATAGTCTAGTGGTCAGGACATTGCGTTGTGGCCGCAATAACCCAGGTTCGAATCCTGGTCACGGCACCTTTTTTTTTATTTAAACCTAGGGTATCAGCCTTCCATCCCTATATAAGAAATGATAATATTTAGAACGATTTTTTTTTTCTTTTCTAATTAAGACAAATCCTATTGTCCTTACTGCAATGTTGGAGAGGTAACCACTCAAGAATCAGACTATATTTATATTTTCCAATGTTAAAACCATAGGACGTTACTGAATTAAAAAATAATAATTAATCGATTAAAAATAATTTTCGTGAAAGGCTTTAATAGAAATTCACTAAAAAGGATACAATAGATATTTCAGCTTTCGACATAGAAAAGTAAGATTTATATGAGCCAAAATAAAAGCAGCGAGGGAGGATTATCTACTTAATGGTATTTAATATGAAGCGAACAGAGTAGCAAGTTATGTGTTTACTAAATAATTTACCTTTTCACTCAATAAACGTTGATCATCTCCCGCCGATTTTTTACTTTTTTAGCTCTAAGTGTTCAATAGAAGAAGCTGAAATATTTAGTTTCTCATTTTATTGAATTTTTAATTGAGGTTATCTATAGTATTGAATAATTATTCATTTCATATTTAGCTATTTTATTTTTTATATATGGTAATTTAAACCAACAACCCCATATTGTATAATACTGATAACAAGATTTTCATGTTGTATAATAGAAACACATCTTTAAATGATTATACGCAATATTGACATGTGTCATTATATCATCATATGTAATGTACTTTGTACAAACTGAAGATAAATAAATAAAACTCTCTAATAGATTAAGAGTTGAGCTGAAGCAAGAGATAGAAGTCAAAAACGTTTAAAATCGAGATGTAGCAGCCCCAAAACAACATCTAAAGATAGATAGGAAACTGTCAGGACGGCGCCAGTGTATAATTTCGCCAGCCGATCCACGCTCTTGTTGCTTTCTGCTGAAATGCAATACTTCCTCTATCGGCAAAGATATATAAGGCCTCCGCCTTAGCCAAAAATATAGTCACTTGATAGTCACTTCACCATCAGCGGAAGCCCTCGTCGGTTGTCACCAAGGTCCTCCTCATCCACCATGTAGACCAGTTAGAACTCTTCTATCTCCATCTTTCGCTCCTGGCTCAACTTTTATCTGTTCACGGGACTTTCCTAGTGCAATGCATGACAGTGTAGACACAATTTATCCATTGGACCAATGACCAAATCTTGATGCATTTTGTAATCGTATTGTTTATCGTAGTTGAACGCAGCTTTTTTAGAGCGATCCTCGTTCGTGATCGAGCCTGGCGTGAGCGTTGTGCCTCATGTCGTGCATCTCGCTCTTCGGGTGTTGCAGCAGCCCTTGAAGTAGACGCTCTGATTCGTTCGATTTCCCGTCGTGTGTCTCGCTGTTCGGGTGTTGCAGCAGCTCTTGAAGTAGACGCTCTGACTCGATCAATTTCCCGTCGTATGTCTCGCTGTTCGGGTGTTGCAGCAGCTCTTGAAGTAGACGCTCTGACTCGATCAATTTCCCGTCGTGTGTCTCGCTCTTCGGGTGTTGCAGCAGCTCTACTGGCTGACACTTGCCGCGCATTTCTGGTTGATCTTCCAATGTTGTTCTTTTTTCGTGGCATTTCAAAAACGTCTTACAATTCAACGTTTGGTGACAAATGAGTCGTCCGAAGATAGAAGGCAATGACCTACAACGAAACAAAAATACATATTTTTACTATTCTATTCACATCTAGTGTAAGGGCGAGTAGATAAACAATATTTTCGGTTTAGTAATTTGGTATTTTAATGTAAAGAGGTTAAGAGGTGAACACAATTCCAATGTAAATGATATTAAATTTCAAACGCACTCAGAAATTAGTAATCGCTATTTGTTAATTTAATAATTCCGTAGGGAGAGAAACGCAAAAAAGCCGAAAATAACAGTTCAGAGTGATTCTTTGAAAGGCCAGTAAAGGTTTCAAATGTTTACTTTTATTCTTGGTAGCAGGTTAATCACATGTATGACAATTAGGACCTACTGTAACATAACACGGCAATTATCTTATCCTAATAATATTCTGTGCTGAATAATATAAAGTTGGACATATAATGTTAAAATTAAAAACAGCCCAAATTATAATAATCATCTTAAAAGTAATAAATGTTGTGAAAGAAATACGGATATATGTAGTGTTTTTTAAATATATATATATTCTAATAGAAAGTTCTCACAATTTTTGTTTCGGACCTAGGTTTGTTATAAATATTATTTAAAATTGTTTATGTTAATTTTTATTTTAAAAAGCCTACATTTTAAATAAAATAATATTTATATAATCTAGCCCTTTATTGTAAATATTGATTATTGATTATAATCACTGCATTAATAAATGTCAGTGAACTTGTTTATATGTATTGTTTTTTGTTTTTGAGATATTCTAATAGAACGTTCTCACAATTTTTGTAAAATATTTATATATGCTCAAACACAGAATTTAAAAATATGTCTTAAAATTTGCTATAATTATTGTTATAAATATTATTTTAAAATAATTCGCCAGAAATCGTCCCGGTAGTATACTAAACAACTTCCCAAAGTTTCATGGCAAACATCTAAAATAAAATAATACTTTTAATACTTTGCTACAATATTAAAAAGAGGGGTGCTTAGGTGTTTAAAATGTAAAATGTGCTCTAAATAGTATTACATAGAGCCTTCATAACAAACATATTTAAAATAAACCAATTAAAATTACGTTTTATTGTAAATAAAAATGCAACGAAAGGTTATTTCTAAAGAGTAATTAGCCAGAAACCATCCCGGTAGTATACTAAACAACTTCCCAAAGTTTCATCACGATCGGTTGAGCGAGGTAGAAGATTATCACTTACGAACGGACCAACAAACATTCATTTTTATATATATAGATATATGTTCCCGGCCTCGCCCGATTTTTACCCGAGTAAAAGTTTGCTTAACAAACATTTGTTAAAACGATTCTAGCAAACATCCAATCCCTACTGAATCTATACTTGTCTACACTCTCGATAATTTTTCCCGGTCCCTTGAAAAATACTCGATAAGTTGAAAAAAATCAGTATTAATTGGTCCACTCGGTAATTAGAAGTTGAAGGAATAGTATCTTGCCACAAACGAAGATTTGTAAATAACCGTATTTAGCGAATGTACCCGGCTTCGCACAGTTTTTATCCGAGTAAAAGTTTGCCTACCGAACATTTGTTAAAACGATTCAAGAAAACATCCAATCCACCTATATATTGATTTATAAACGTATATAAATATTGTTATATGCGTTTAAATATATTTTTGAAACACATAATTTTTTGAAAACGTTTATTATATTTTAAATAATATATTGTCACTTTTATGAATTTGATAATTAACTAATTCTTTTTTCTCAATGAATTATATATATTAATTTAAAAATTCTTATTTGTTATCATCATCACATACAATGTATTTTTTTTTTATATAAACAAACGATAAAAACAACAACAATTAGGGGCTTAAAAATCATTTATTTTGGTTAGCAGCTTCGTAAATAAAGATATTTTCACAACAACAATTAAAGTTGTATCATCATTTTTATAAAACAACAGCAAATTAAATTAACAATGTAAAAATATATTTTACCATTACATTTTAACATTTAACACAAAAACGTTACAATTTTTTCTTTAAATACAGGGTGATCCAAAAGTCCCGCACAACTTTAAAAATTAATAACTCCTTGAATATTTGCGCTAGAGCAATGCGGTAAACACCATTGTGTTCAGGATGCAATGGGATTTTTTATGGCAAATAATGAAAAATTCGAAATTGATTTTAGTTACAATTTTATTCGCCAGATGGCGCTCTACCAGAAACAGAGATTCAGCGGCCAAATTGTTTGATAAATTGAAAAATATAACTGATCGACACGTATTTTTCCTTTTTGAATACCAGGAAAGAACCCTAATAATATCAAATAACAAATTAATAAAACACCACTTCGCCAAAAGTATGAAGAATTGGTTAACGATTTTCAAATACAATCAGAAATATGTAAAATAGGTAAATGCAAATTAAAACATGTAGCAAAAAGAAAATTGATATTTCAGATACGGTTTGTTTCCGAAGATAATAAATTTCTAATATTTTTAATTCAACTCTCACTCAGTGTCGATTATGTTTATTTTAATTCATTTGAAAAATATGTATCTATCTCTGATAATTTAATTTACTCTGGAATGTCGTTGTTGTTTTTGTCGTGTCCAATAAATAGCCTCAGATGTCTCCATGCATTTCTATCACAGCAGCAGCAGCAATGTCCACTATCTTCGGTGTGTAAAGCTGCTGCTCTGGGTCTATGTCAAATTTCTGCAAGGCTGCGTGCATGAGAATATGTTGGTATGTGTTGGTTCCACACCAGGACAGTTGTTGCATGTTCTATAGGTTCTTGTGCCATCTGGATGTATTTTCATTCCTTTATAATGTTTTGTTCTAGATAGCTGTCAGTTCACAAGTGAAGTTTGACGAAATCTGTCCTGCTCCTTCTTTGATTTTGATGTTTGTTCCATCTTTCAGTATTATGTTAATTCCGGCCCCTCCATTACTCAGGGTAAGGTCTGAAGATCCATCTGTATATGCTGTTAAAGGGCGTGGCCTAGCATTTTTAATCAAGAATTTTTTACTATGAGGACATAGCCGTTAATATTTACAAACACATTAGACCTCGAAGCCCAAGGTATCAAAGTCTACCTCAATCAAAACAAAGCCATCAACATATACAATATGTATCACCCTCCAAACAATACATTTATTGACGATGGAACAATGGCTCAATTTCTTACAGACAACACTATTATTGTAGGTGACCTTAATGCCAAACATCAACTATGGGGATGTTCTACGCCAAACCCAAGAGGCAAAATACTATCAAACATATTTGACGACAATGCCTTCATGTGCTTAAATGATGGGGATCCTACCCATCATTCCTACAAGCTATAATACTGCACAAGCCCTTGATATAAGTTTTTACTATCCTGACATTTTCCACAAATTATTATATATATTATATTTATTAAATATATTATATTTGCAAATAGCAAATATTAAAAAGTTTTGTAAGTGATCTTTTGCTTTATTTGATAGAAATTAGCACCAAGACCAAAACTAGCTCAATTAAGAAAAATTCTGGAACTTCAAAAAGGCTAATATGATATCTTTCGAAAACACCATTATTAAAGCAGCCAAAGTTTCAATACCAAGAGGTAATATTAAGAAATGGATTCCAAATTATAAACACCAGGCAAAAAATATTCAAACCCTTATAACTAAAAGAAATGAACTACAAAAAAGTGCACCCAAAACCAAACAAATTGTATAACTGCACTGAACATTGTGATTGCAAAAATAAAAAGATTATACGTAAATGTAAAAAGGGAAAAATGGAAACAAACTTGTGAAAACCTGAACCCAAGAAACCCAAATACAAAACTTTGGAATTTGGCAAAACAAATTGACAGAGCCCAGCCACAAACTGAAAACACAAATATGATTAATAATACAGATAGTACACCAGCAACTAATTACAAAATTTCTGCCAATCTTTTAGGTAATTCATATCAAATAAGTAGTAAAATCAAGGTTGAAAAAAGAAAGATTATTCATGACTGTAAAATATCACCAGCACTCATAATATTTTCCATGAAAAAAATCAATATGAAAAAGCTAGCTTATGCATTAGAAAACACTGACCTAAACAAGACTCCTGGGCCAGATGAAATCCATGGCCGAATGATATCAAACTTGGGCAAAATTGGCAAAGAAAGACTTCTTAATATTTTCAATAACTCCTGGAAAACTGGAAAATTGCCTCAAGACTGTAAAAATGCAACAATAATTCCCATTAAAAAACTTGACAAATCTGCTGATGACCCAAAAAAACTACCGACCTATCTCCCTAACAAATATTTGCTGCAAATTAATGGAAAAAATTATACTCAGACGACTCACCTACCACCCCGACACAAGAAATCTCTTACCAGAAGAACAATATGGATTAAGGAAAGGACATGGGACAATAGACCAACTCTTATTTTCACACAAAAGGTAAAAGATGCACAAAACAACAAAAAAAAAAACAACTAACCACACCATAGCTGCTTTTTAGACCTTACACAAGCTTTTGATAAGGTATGGAAAACAAGTTAATTACAAAATTATACAAACATTTCAAAATTGATGGAAAAGCTATCACTTGGATAAATGATTCCCTTAAAAATATATAAATCAGGGTCAAATATAATGGCACTCTATCTAAAACCCTCAAATTGTACCAAGGATTACCACAAGGATCAATCCTTAGCCCAACTCTCTTCACCCTATTTATAGCAGGCATAAAAGAAAAATTTTCACATATAACCAATATTGGACTTTTCGCTGATGACATTATTCTATGGAGTAGCAACACTAACTGGAAAAAAAGCTGAAAGAGATTTGAACAAGACTCTTCTCCACCTAGAAAAATTTGCTAATAAACATAAATTAGAAATCAACCCCCAAAAATCTGAAACCTGTCTTTTTACTACCGATAAGAAACTATACAAAATAAGACCAAATATTATTCTGAAAGAACAACAATTGCAATATAATAAACATCCTAAATATCTCGGCTACACCCTGGATCCAGAAATTAACTCCAGTAAGCATATTGAAGGAGTTGTTAGAAAAGGAAGAGACCGACTAAAAATCTTGAAATATATTTCAGGAAGAGTGGGGAGCTGAAGCAACAACACTAAAATTAACTTACACATCTCTAATGAGACTTATCTTGGAATATGGATATCAAATCTATGGTACAGGATCTGAAACAAATCTAAAAACACTGGAAAGGATACAACTAAATGCAGCTAGAATTATTGCAGGTCTTCGAAATACCTGCCCTAATGATATTGTACTTTACGAGGCAGACATTATGCCCTTGAAGGATAGAATAAGCTACAATCTGCCAAAATATATAAACAAAATCAAGAGTTATGAAAACAAACACAGAACTTTCAATTACATAATTAATTGGGAATCCAATATAAGACTCAAAAAAGAAGGCCCTCTCCACCTGGCCAAAAGAAATAGATTTTTAAAATATAAAGTGGAAAAATAATATTTAGCTGAAAAAATATCTCCATACGAACCACTAACAAAATGTTATTTTTAATGCCACTTTAAATGAACCCACCAACAGACAATACCAAAATCCAGAATACTTAAAACAATTATCATCAGAAATAATTAATATAAAATTCCTAAAAATGCAATAACTATCTATACCGTGGTAGCAGAGACGAGTTGGGACACACTGGCAGTGGCTCTCTCATTAAAACCACAAATGGCAATGAGAAATAAACAGAAGAAACCCAGAATTTTGCTCAGTCTTCAGATCAGAACTTATAGCCATCTATGAAGTCTTAAAATCCATCAGAAACATTAAACATCACGATATATGGATTCTTACTGATAGTAAAGGTGCCATACAACACTTGAGTCACACAGGGGATCTTAGAGACAAATTAAGCAGGAACATAATTGGTTATCTCCAAAAACTCTCAATACCTAAAAATTCACCTTCAATGGATACCTTTACATGTTAGCATTGAAGGCATTGAAGCTGCTGATGCGCTAGCGAAAAAGGGCACAAAAGAACCCTTGCTACAGAAAAATAAACTTACTTTTAAAGAAATAGAAACAGTAGCCAAAATAAACAAGAACTGGAGGATCCCACCTAAGCACAGTTGGTATACCCTAGAAGCAGATGGCCACCCAGACCTTTAAGTCCACAAGCCGGCATGCGAAGCATGCCCTTCGCTGCTATTCTGTTCAACTCATAAGCCAAGTAACGGTATCCAAGCTAGTGCTTGGACATTGTACCTGGAAACACCACCTCCCAGACAACGTGTCTGGAAGGATTTCTATACCGGTGGCCTTTAATCATAGCAAAATAGGAAACTATCTACTGTGTCCAGCAGGGACCGCGGGGAGGCAGCCCCCGGTCGACTCTGTTCACTCACAGCTGAGGAAAAGCTCAGCTGCCACGTCGTGGGCTTTCTCAAGAAGCTTGCTGTGATTTCTCAGCAGCTTACTCTAGATCGCGCCCCTCGCCCTCCTTCTCTCTTCCTGCACCCTCACTACCCTTGGACAATCCAAGACGTAGTGGCGTGCATCCACATCCCTTTCTTTATAGACGCAATCAGGGGTTCTCTTAATTTTAAATCTGTGGAGACTTGGGAAAGAGCCCATGTCCCGAACTACCCTAATGAGTTTGTGGGACATTACCTTACAGAGGTACTTGGGTGTTGTTACCCCATTGAATACCTCTCTCCCCTTCACACTGTTCCTCCATCTGTCCAACCATAAGTCCTGGACGTGCCCCCTGATCCTCCTATAAACTTCTTTCGTGGTCACTGGAGTCCTCAGTGATCTACCTCTAAAGCATCCTGCCTTAGCGATCCTGTCTGCGAACTCATTACCTTCGATGAGGCTGTGTCTCCTAAACCAAGGGAGCTCCGGAGCCCGCGTCATCATCTCCAGCTCCTGGATTATTTGATGCGCGAGTTGCCCTTTCTCCAGATTGATGGCGACGAGGGCCGACATACAATCTGAATAGAGGCGGTCCGGGCTGAAGTTCTTCTCGGCACACACTCTGAGGGCTACCCTGATCGCAACCAGCTCGGCTGAAAAGACCAATTCGTCCACTCTGAGTGTTAAACTTTCTTGGAAGATCAGCTCTCCATTAGTGAATATCACTACCCCAGCTCCAGTATTGGTTCCAGACTTACTACACATTGGTTCCAGACTACAATCAGTGAAAACCTCCGTGCCAATCCCTCTCGGCCCTCCAGGACTCCAATTCCACTTTGGCAACCACTGCGGAGGCTTCCTTGGATCCCTCTTCGATTCCAGGGTCCCCGCTTCAAGTCCCAGGGCATCTTCCCTGTTCTCCCAGATCTTCTGTCTGATGGTCTCCTCCTCTAGTTTCAATCCCAGGGGAATAAGCCCAGCGAGGACCAAAAAGGCCTCACTGCTGGTAGTGCGATATCCCCCTGTGATTCTGAGTGCCGATGTCCTCTGCACTCTTTCTAGAGTTGTTGCCACCTTCTGATCCCTGTTTCGGCGCCACCAAGCTAGGAAGCATATAGCAAGATTGGCAGAGGCAGAGGTTCCTAATAATAGTACCCTCCTTCTCCCCCCCCCCCCTGTTGAGAGCCAACCAGGACAGGCCTGCACAACGCCTCCCTGCCTCTCGCCACCTTCTCCTCCGCCTGGTATTGCCAACCCATCTTGTCATGAATGACCACCCCCAGAATGGTCATCCTATTGACCACGCTACCCTCCGTCCTTCCATCCGGATAGCCGGCTTGTGTTCCCATTTGATCCCTTTCCTTTTAGTTCTTATGTCCCTAGGCTTAAAGCTGAGGGCTTTAGTTTTGGAGACATTGAACTTAAGGCCCAGATCGAGAGAATTTGGAGAGAAGTTCCAACACACTTCTCAGCCTTCGCTCTCGAAGCAGCCTCAATGATGAGGAACTGCTCGGCAGCATAGAGAACCAGCTTGGCTCCCTTAGGGAGCTCCTCCTGGAAAACGGTGTTTACCAGGATATTCCACAGAATAGGTCCGCAGCAAGAGCCTTGGGGGCAACCCCTAGCACAGTTTCTTTCCAACGTCCGCCCACCAAAACTGAGGCTAATCCGTCTATCCCTCAGGAAGTCACGAACCAAGCTGCACAAATTATCAGGACAACCCATGTCCATCAAATTTCTCATCAGCTTGTTCCAGCTCATGGAGTTGAACGCGCCATCAATGTCCAGGGCCACGAAAAGAACCCAAGCACCCTTATTTAAGCCCATCTCAACCCCCTCTAACACCTCGTTCAGAGCTGTGGTTGTGGACTTTCCTTCCCTTAAACCATGTTGGAAAAAGGAAAGGAGCTCATTACTCTCTAGCCAATGCTTCAGTCGCTGAAGCTAGTAGGCTATCCAGGACCATACCTAGACACACTAGTAAAGAAAGCGGACTATAATCATTAGGAGAATTACCCTTTCTACCAGACTTTTCGAGAAGCACTATTCGGGCAACCTTCCATGCCTCAGGAAATGTACCAGTGTCCAGGCACCTATTGAATAACCTGGAAAGAAGCGATGGGTGCATCCTTACCAGGGCTTTCACGACCGTGTTATTGATCCCTTCGGGACCAGGAGATTTCCTTTTCCAGAACTTGAAAGCCGTCAGTTTCACCTCATTCTCAGAAAAGGGCGGATCTACCAAACCACAAGTGGTCAGAGAGATCTCGTCCTCTGGTTCCTCGTTTCCGAAGTGCCGATCCAAGTTGTTTTTATGCTGTCTTCTGCTTTCGAGCGAGTGGGTCTAGAACACATTTTCTCTGAATTTTCTCATTGTTGGTGGATGAAACAGCACCAGTGATTATTTTGGCCGCTTATGCTTGAACACTGTCTAGTCTTACTTTTAGTGATGAGCTTGAGGGAGCCCAGACCGGTGTTGCATATTCCATTATCGGCCTTATTAAGGTGGTATATCTTGTTCTGAGAATTCTGGGTTTTGCTCCCCAATTTGTTCCACATAGCCTTCTCAGAATGTTTAGTTTTCTGATAGCTCTATTTGAGGTGCTAATTATGTGTTCTGAAAATTCCAATTCCTCATCAATAATAATTAAAATAATTTTGTTGACATCTTGTCAATACATGCACAGTCTGCACTATTAAAAAAAGATAATATGCACTATATACACTATGTACAACGAATATGGCGCCTCTGCCAGCGCTGCAGAATTTGGTGGAGAATCGCCAGTGGGTCTCCAGCGACACCACGCATTTTGCGATCTACGATGAATACGTAGATCGCGTACTTCGCCGCTTAGGAGATGGTGATGGCGTGGTCCTCGAGACCAACTTGAAAGATCCAGGACTTCAGTATCACACCTAGGTATTATGGATTTCTAATTTTATCAATTATTTGTTTGTTTATGCTTATTTTGTGGTTATATTCATGCCTTTTTCCCTGTGAGTGGAGAAGACGCATAGGTTTGGTTTTATTGGGTTTATGGTCATTTGGAGTTCCATTGCCCACTTCTCCAGTCCTCTCATTGATGTGTTCGGTATTTTTTACGATTTTTCTATGCTGCTACTTGTGTGCCATATGGCTATATCATCTGCATAACAGGCGACCTTTGTGTCTTCAGTGAGGTAAAGATGGATGTCGTTAATGTATAGCAAATAGAGTAGAGGACTGAAAACAGATCCCTGAGTTACACCAGCCCATGTTCTTCCTTCCTTGGAAAATTCTCCATTGACCCTAACCTTTAACTTTCTTCCCCTTAAGAAGTCTGCAATCCAGATTAAGGTTTTTCCTCTTACTCCGATGTTGTGCTGCTTTTCACGTAATTTCTCCCTCCACACTCGATCAAAAGCTGAGGTCATATCAAGGAATATAGCCGTGGTCTTCTTTGGCGGTTTTTTCTGGAAAGAATCTATTATTGATTGACAGAAGTAAAACAGTTGATCAGTCGTACAGTGCTGGGATCTATAAGCAGTTTGGTAGAGGTTTATTTTATTATTGTTAGTGAGCCATACTATGAGCCTAGAGTGGATAATTCGTTCTGGTATTTTACAAAGTATGCTGGTGAGAGCAATTGGCCGATAGTTCTTGTATTCCTTGGCATCTTTGTTTGGCTTCAGTATTGGTACTATAATTGATATCTTCCAATTCTTTGGTAGTTTACCAGTTTGCCATGAAATGTTCAGTATTCGTAGGAGTTGATTATTAGCTTTGTCTTCAAAGTGTTTAATCATTTAACCAAAGATTAGATCATCTCTTGGTGACCTCTTGGATTTTTTATTGATAAGTTTAGCTCATTCAGTGTGAAGTCTCTCGAGAAAATATCTTGTTGATGGAAGTTTCTTGCTTGTTTAACTGGTTTATATTATTTTTAGAGTCCTGTCTTCATTCGTATAGTTGAGTCTGGAAGTGCTTGAAAGATATTCAGTAATTATGTCAGCCATCTGTTTGTTCTCGTTCTCGCTCTTCTATTCATATTGGTTAGAGTATTGGAGGATTGGTGTTGGTTTTGATTGTTCTCTAACACTCTAATCATATTCCAGTGTTGGCTGTCCTTACTTGGATCCATTTTTTTCGCAGAATTCTGCCATTTTCTTGTTTACATATACAAATTTCTTGTTCTATTTTGTGACTAATTTCAATGAGTTCCTTTCTGTTTTCTTCTGTTTTATATTTTTAAGAAGTCCATTGATATTGTCTCTCTCTCTCTGAAATCATTGCCTCGATGTTGTGATCCTTCCAGTAAGGTATCCACAGGTCTCTACGTCTACCTCTAGGTATCGATGCTTTTGCAGCTTTTGAAATGTTCGAAGAGAATTTTTCCAAGTTTTTGTCAAGCGTTCTGTAATTCAATTTTTCGTTGCACAGTTCTTCAAGCTTTTCTGTGAATTTTTTTCAAGGCGGCTTTCCTAAAGTTCCATGTTTTTTTATTCTAATGGACATTCTCAATTTCGAAGTTTAGGGTTGTTAAAATTGGTCTGTGGTCACTTATTGCACCTCTCAGGATTTTTCATTGTGTTGTGGGTGCGATGTTGTAATTTATCTCTGTGATGTCTATTGCGGATTCTGTGCCTGTAGACTTAGATAGGTAGGTGTTCTCTCCGTTATTTAACGGTGTAAGGTCGAGGTCGGTTAGCATGTCCTCTACCTGCTGACTTTTGTTATCCTGGACAGGTGATCCCCAAATTGAACTTTTGGCGTTAAATTCGCCGAGTATGATTGTGATATCCGATGACGCTTCACTTAATGTCTCTATTGTGTGTACCCATACAAAATTCAAAGATTTCACGAGCTGAAAGTTGGCGATTTTGAGATGCGTCAAGAATTCGCTGCATGGATTTTCCGGCAAATTGATATTGATGAAAACTGGCTGTCGAATGTTCTGTGGACAGATGATGCTCACTTTTCTCTAAACGGAGAATTTAACATTCAAAACAGCCGCATTTAAGCAACAGAAAACCCTAGGATTTTTACAGAAATGCCCCACTTTACCAGCCTAGAGTTACAGTTTTGTGTGGGTTCACTTCTTTTATTATTGGTCCATTTTTCTTTGAAAAATCAATGGAAGAATTTTTAAAACCTTTTTTGTAACTGGTGAACGTTATGTTCAACTTTTGAGAGAAAAGGGTATTCCCATATTGCAGGGCAAAAGCACTAAGCGAAATAACATTCATGAAAGATGGAGGACCTCCTCATATCTCCCGAGGTGCCAAACAATTGCTGAAGGATACGTTCGGTGAAAATCGTGTGATAAGTCGCCACTTTATATACCAGTGGCCTCCAAGATCACCAGACTTGACGCCTTGCGATTTTTGTCTATGGGGGTACATTAAATCGTGTGTTTATCGATGCTGGCCTACCACATTGGCCATGTTGAAGGCTTCTATCAGATGGCACGTTTTATCAATTTCAACAGATATGTTATTTAATGCTGTCCATTCTGTCATTTATCGTCTGCAGGCGGTGATTGAGAATAAAGGGTGCCACATTGAGCAAGGATTGTGACCTAATACAAGAGAGAAGGCAGTCACCTCATGTATATATTATCTACCAATATTTTGCAGCTCTTTGTGTTGGGATATGGGGATAATAAATGCTTGCCTCACATCTTGACTCTTTTTTTTGTGAACAGTAATATTTTGTTTGTCATTTGCTCACATATTATGTCGTGCAAACCAGAGTGTTATAACTTCTCGAATAACACTGGTATACACAATTTTTCCCCTTATGTTTAGTTTTCGCTTTTCGCTCATTAGAATAAATAGCATAAGGAATATTTTCTGTACACCAATAATTTTAGAAATTTTGTGAAAAAAATATATTACAAAATGATTTTACTACCACGTTTTTCAACGCAAAAGGTCGATTTAAAAATTTTTATTTGAGGGGACACATTTTTTGAAATTGTGTACAGTATAATAAACAATGATAACATTTGACAAGCCCATAGGATATTTGGAATAAAGTACGACAAATATATTTTGTCACTCCCCTCTATATTTCATTTGTTGGATCATGACAAATATCCAGTTAAATAGTCAAGGGTCGCCAATCAGTCAAGAAACTACACATTTCTTATAGCAAGAAATCCTATTAATAGTGCCATCATAATTTTTGGTGACATTTCAAAAATTCGTGTATTGATATCAGCAGTGTTTTTCAAACATTCAATCTATTTCACAAAACCCCATATAATATATAAATATTTTTGCTACATGTTTTAATTTGCATTTACCTATTTTACATATCTCTGATTGTATTTGAAAATCGTTAACCAATTCTTCATACTTTTGGCGAAGTGGTGTTTTATTAATTTGTTATTTGATATTATTAGGGTTCTTTCCTGGTATTCAAAAAGAAAAAATACGTGCCGATCAGTTATATTTTTAAATTTATCAAACAATTTGGCCGCTGAATCTCTGATTCTGGTAGAGCGCCATCTGGCGAATAAAATTGTAACTAAAATCAATTTCGAATTTTTCATTATTTGCCATAAAAAATCCCATTGCATCCTGAATACAATGGTGTTTACCGCATTGATCTAGCGCAAATATTCGCGGAGTTATTAATTTTTAAAGTTGTGCGGGACTTTTGGATCACCCTGTATATATTAATATTGAAATGCTAAGTATTTTTTACGTCATTGAAATATTATATCACTAAATTCTCAAATTAAATTTTTTATACTTGGAAAACATTTTAAGCATTGTTACAATTTATAAATATAATTTCACCAGACCCCGCTAGAGGCGCTGCTTGCGAGTGAACGTAGAAAATTTGCAAATAAGGGCTGGAACTAACACTTTTTTTTTTTTTAAAGCACATTAACTTCTTTAGTTTTTTGAATAGCCTATATGTTAAAGGAAATCTTCAGCTACCTACATGCGAAATTTCATAAAGATTTATTCTGTAGATTTTGCGCAACGCGATAACAAACATCGATTTTGGATTTCACTTTTATAGATATAAGGATGTAAAATATTGTTTTTTTTTCCTTTCAAGTTAAATGTGTAGCCTGTATTTTCTATGTGTTGGAATTTGAAGGAATTATTTCATTGTATTTGACAAATCTATAGTGTTCCTCTTTATTCAGTCTTTCACTTGACTACCGGTGTCCCCAATATATACACTGTGGTTACACTCAATGGAATAAATGGACTGACCATTAAAAATTGGTGGGTTAGGATTATTATTATTGGTTTTGGAGTTTCTTATTACCTAATTATTTCCTTATTATTATCTAAGTATTATTACCATAGAGGTAGAATTTCCTTCTAGCGGAGAATCATAATCGCGAATGTAAACCATGTTTCTGACCAAGGGGAATGTGGAATATAGTGGAAGGCTTGGGAAATAGAATATATTCGCAATACTTTGTTGTAGTAAGCTGGTTATTAGAAATAAAACAATATGACGTTATTACTGTATTTAGGAAGTAATAGGATATATAAGAAAGATGTGCTCGTGGTTTTGTTCTGTTCCCGAGACCTTCCTGAACTGACCCACAGCAAGCTATTAAACAAATCTTTCACCTCCGATGTTATGGGAAAAATGGACCAGGATCAAGGCAAATCTGGTCGCGGAGATACGGTCACTCGCGCCTGCCGTCGCCGAGTCCGGCGGTGGATACATCGAGAGTGCAAGCCTCTTCCTGAGGCGGAGACTGGAGGACGACACTGCCCGCTCCGACTATCCTTCCTTGTCGGACCTCGGGCGTTCCCTCCGAGCCAGACGTCGCTCTCCCTCCACCTTCACCGACGACGACGGCAACGCCATCTCCGGGGGCCAGCTTAGGCGTTTCCTTCTGGTGCGCTTAAGCAGTCGCTTCGCTCAGGCTCCAAGCTCGGAAGAAGCCATCGCCGACTTCCTAGCTGAAGTGACTCCCCTGGAGTTCGACGAGTACGACCAGATCTTTTTCGCTGACATCTCCCGCGACCAGATAGCGGTGCCATCCATCGCCTGCCAAATGGCCGTGCCTCTTGATGGGACGGACTACCCGGCGAGTTTGTCAAAGCCTTTGAAGATTTCTTCGCCGAAGTTCTTTGGCAAGTCTTCGAGGCTTCGGGACTTCGCGGGGCCTTACCTCCATCCTCAAGGCGCAGCAAGGTCATCCTGCTGCCGAAGGTGCACGGTGGTCCGGGTCTACAGGCTTTCCGGCCAATCAGCCTGCCAACGACCGACTACAGGGTCCTCAGCGGCGTGCTCATGGCCAGTCTGCGACGTCATCTTCCAGACCTGGTGCCCCAATGTCAGACCTACACCGTTCCAGGACGGTAATCCTCCTGGAACATCGCGCGAGTGTGTGACGAAACCGCAGGGGCATCCAGACATGACACGCCGCTGGCTGTCATCTCTTTGGACTTGAAGTCGGCCTTCGACACCCTGAGCAGGAGCTACCTGTTCGCCCTGATGGAGAAGCTGGGCCTACCATCTACCTTCCTAGGGTGGAATGCTGTCCTCTACGGGGAAGCAGACGCCTCCATCCGGGTCGGCGATGTCTACATCAAGGCCTTCCCGCTTCTCAACGGGGTGAGGCAGGGCTGCCGTCTCAGCGCCGCGCTATTCAGCATCGGAGTTGGACCTCTGCTACGCCGCCTCGAGAGGACCTTGGGCCGCGGCAACGTGGTCGCCTATGCGGACGACATCGTACTCTTCATCAGGGACGACGCTCAGTTTGAGCTCGTGCCCCTGATCTTTGAAGAGTTCCGCATGTCCTCCGGGGTGGCTGTCAACTTCAAGAAGAGCTGCGGGCTCTGATGCGGTTCCTGGAAGCACGGGACGGATTCTCCTCTGGGAATATCCTGGACGTCCGAGTCGCTGACCGTCCTGGGCGGCACCATCACCACCAGAAACACCGTCGCCTCCCAGGCCTCACAACTGATGGGGCTGCTGGAGCGAGCCATTGCGAGGTAGTCGCCCTTCACCCTCAGCCTGTCGCTGGTGGGTCGTGCTCGCGCGGCCAACAGCCTGGTCCTGGGTTCCATCCTGCACCACCTCCATGGCTACCTTCCACCTGAAACCACCATCGGCCGGATGCAGGCGCGGTTGGCGCGCTTCGAGTGGGATACGAGCCGAGTCTCGTGGCTTCCCGGGCGCATCCTGGCTCGTCCAGTCTCCGATGGTGGCGTCGGCCTGCTTGACATCGCGGGCCAGCTTCGGCTCACCTGCCTGAAGGGGGTCCAGGCCTCTCTTCGCGGCGCCGCCAACGGCTACTCTTGGCTGGTCCGCAGCCGGGCGTGGCTGACACCGCCGGATCCTGACGTCTGGCACTTGCCTAGGAGGAGGAGGCTACTGAGCCTGTGGGAGGCCGCGTCCAGCGTCCTCGAGCTTGACCACCGGGTTCTTCATCCCGCCAGCCTGAGGTCCCTGCGTCTTCGAGGTGACAACAGGTTCCTGCGGCCGCCAGACCTGCTGGCTCCCGAGCACTGGCTACAGGCGACTGTCGGGGACTTCTCCGATGGCGCCCCTGAACTTGCGCGCTCAACGCGGGCCGCGCTCCTAGATGCGCAGCACCTGTGGGCCTTCTGCCAACGTCTCCTGCGGGAAAACGCCAGCTCCAGCTATCATGCGGAGTACGAGGCGGAGACCATCGTCCTGCGGGGATCGGCGACCCACATCACCCGCCTACCCAGCCAGAGGGCGCGCCGGGCATTGGACTCGGCACGGCTCCAGGCCCATCCTACTGCAGAGCTGGCTGCCCGGTGGATGTGCCCCGCTCCATCCCCTGGGCCGACCTGCGTCGAAACTGCTTCTCAGGGCACGACGCAGATGTCGCCCTACGGCTAGCCCTCCACGCCCTACCCCATCCTAACCATCCTGCCTCGAGACGTGCCAACTGTGCCGCCTGTGGGGTCCAGCGACGGCTCGCTGACCCACAGATATTGGAGTTGCCGAGCCGTGCGACACCTGCTCCGGGAGGTGTTCGCCCCCTGCGAAATGCCCCTGGATTTGCAGGCCTGGTTCTTCGGCGTCGGCCTCCATCCCGAGGCAGTGAAGCTAACAAGTGTAGCGAAGGTTACCATCTACAAGTACCATCTTGGTCTTGAGTTGGGTAATGCCAGCCATCACCTCGACCTGCCCACTCTGTGGAAAAGAACTCTCGCAGTCCATCGGTGGCGGAGTCTTTTTCGCGGTGGGCGCCACCATATTTTTAATCTATTTTATCTATTTATATCTATTTATTCATATATCTTTCATTATTAATCTTATTTATTCATTTTATGTATTTAACCTTATATAATCTTATATGTACTTTGAAATAAAGTAGCTTCAATCTCAATCTGAATCTCTCTCTCCCTCTCTCTTTCTCAGAATATCCAAGACTTCAATATTCAAATCACGTTATCACATCACATACACAACCAATTGAGATGTATATTTACAGATGGAACCTAACACATACCGAAACATTACAGATATAGGTTCTACACATAATACAATAGTAGAATATATTATGACGAATATTCTAAATTCGAATCAATTTCGAAAAAAACTTTTTTTTATTATACGCTAAATGTATCTATCTCTCTCAATGCGCAGTTGCTATGAAGATGACTTATTGATATCTGCTACTTAAAATAATCCTTATGCCATTTCCGAGTAAAATTTTATTTTTAAATTTCGATATGATCTTTCTCTCTTTTTTTTATTTATTGATCAACCAGGCGCGAAATTGAAATATTTGCGCTTAACTCTCTCTCTCTCTTGTCAAGGTGAAACATCATTATTTATATGGGTAATCCTGGTTCTAGAGAATATTATTATTATATATCGCCTCCTATACAATTATAATTCAACAATTGATAGTATTTTTTGCATTCAACATAAATTTTGTATCCGTTTTATTCAAAATATCACATATAAAATTTACTTAGATATAATGAGAGACCATTTCCAAGAGAGATCTAGAGAAGCATTCCCATTTTCAAGTCGCTTTCATTGGAGGTACAATATTCTATCCATATTTTCTCAATTTAAAAATATTAATTGAATTGACAACATGAAAATAATATTATAAAACTTTATAAAATTATATTCCTCATATTTTTCATATATCAAGAAATTTTCTTATTGCCATCTAAGATCTCAGATGATGACAAGCCAAGTTTGCAAGAAGAAAAGCCAAAACGATCACAGCTGTTCAAGTATGAAGAAGAAAGACTAAAGGTACTGATTCAATAGATTATGAAAGTCTATCAAAGTATTCTTGGACCTCCCAGCTACCTGTGTCAGGTTCTGATAGATATGTGTTTTTTTTCTCTCTCTTTGATTAATCATTAGACTATACGGGGTTTCATATGGGTAAAGGTCTGTCAGTGTGTCGATGTGTGCCCATGATAGTTTTTAACTTGTAATAAAGCGTGAAAATCTTTCTAATGGCTTTCTATGTTATAGAGCATCTTCTATAAATGAAAAGTGCATTCTTTGAAATGATTCGCAATCCGCGAATTCGCAAAGGTTTATATTGGAGTTTGAAAATATTTTCTTATATATATACGAGATATTATAAATTCTAAAAAACGTAAGCAAATGCCCCTGTGTTATTATTTGTATTGTTGTTGATGATGTTGATAAATCTATATATATATAAAATTGAATGTCTATCTGTCTGTACTCTATAGATTCAAAAACCATACATCGATTCGCCGTTAAATTTTGGGATATTATTAGGTATATCCACGGGAAGGTTTTTGAAAAATAATTTCTTGAATATCTTAAATATCCTTAGAGAAATTTGCAGATTTGTAGATTTAACTCGCAAGCAGCGCCCCCTAGCGAGGGATAACAAATTTTTTTTATCTACAAGTTACATTATCACTAAGTTTATTATCTTAAAGATTATTTATCAAAAGTAAGATTTTCTACCTATTTATTGCGCACAAGTCAAAGTTAGTTTTATCATTTATCTACAACATATATATTGGGAGAATAGTTAAATGATGATTTTGTAATGTAGAAAATTAGGAAAGACAAAATTCAGGATGACACGGCAATTTATTTGAGACAAGAATAATGATACAATTCCAAGGCAAAATACTATTCCTTTAACTTCCAATTACCGAAGGAACCAATTAATATTGATTTTATTCAACTTATCGAGTATTTTTCAGGGGACCGGGAAAAATGTTCACTTTATCGAGAGATTCAAATTTACGAGTTTCAAATTATCAAAATATATATATATTTTTTATATAAGTTTATAGAGAATTGTTTTAACAAATGTTCGTTAGACAAACCTTTACTCGGGTAAAACCCGGGCGAAGCCGGGTATATCATCTAGTGTTTTATATATAAGAAACATGCAATTAATTTTCAAGATTTTGAATATTTTACATATCCTATATTGTTCCTGAAAATTGATAACATAACACGTTGTAATTCAAAATATATTGAGACAGAAGATGAAAGAGATTCCGGAATATAGAAACCTTTAGAATTAAAAACTCTTTAGATAACAAAATTCAGACGCACCAAGTAATAGTTTTCAGATTGAAGCAAATTTTGGTATATGTATAAAACATGTATAAGAGAAAAACAAGTAAGATATAAGAGCAATTAATTGTTTACTCCAGAGTTTGATCGTCACAAATTGAGAAAGTCAATATTTCGTTAGACCATCACTGGCCTGGATGCAGACTGCCACCTGATGTGTCATGAAGAATCCGAATGTTGGGTTGCGCGTGACTTCTTGCCAAATTGTCTCCAACTGTCGGGCTGAATAGTTAAAATTCCGGGTATTTGCAATCGCTTCCCCATCACGTTCCAGATGTGCTTAATGGGTGAGTTTGTAACTGGGCATTATCTTTTTGCAAAGTAACTCCCAGATTATGTGAGAAGAACTGCAACAAAACAGGCCGTAGAATGTCATCTACGTACCGTTGTGCTGTCAGGGTGCCAGGAATGACTACCAATGGGGAATAGAAATTCTGTTGGGAAAAATAGAGCGAATTGTATAATTAGCATTGTAAGTGGATTGATACAAATGATTCATAATAATTACATTTTCTTTACCAAGTGTGTGTAGACATACAGAACTTTGTAACATTTAACAATGAACATATTAAACTGACGGTAACCGTTCAAAACGTTTGCCATTGATGAACCAGGTCCTCCTAATATTTGTAACATTGCTGCAAGGGCAGCCTGAAATTGTGACCGAAAATATGATCACGTTATAAAAGACACGGCAATTTCTTTTATTCGAATTTTATTGTTTATTTAAAATGTTTGATATAACACTATTTAATGCAAGGTTTTTATAATATGGTAAAAAGCGGAATATTAATTTAAAATGACACACACAGACAAGAACTTTAACTGATTTACTCGTTTTCTTTGGTATATTTATATATCTGGCATTTTTCTCAATTGACTTTGTAATAATCCAATTATTTTATGGAAAAAAGAATGGTTACGCTAATTTACGTGAGGATCCTATAAAATAGTGTGTTTTTAACTTGGAACACCCTGTTTATTGTTGCACCAAGTTGGAGCTTTGCAGGGTCGCCGACCTTTGTTTCCTCCTTCTTGTTGTTATACACGTTTCCCGAGGGAGTTTCCATACTCAAAGAAAATAAATAAAAGTAAATAAAAATAAATTACCTTTTAAAGTTATTGTGTTTATTAATTCGTTGTCTTCCTCGTAGGTCGTGATCCGCAGTCTTGGTCCTGGTCCTCTCTCCCTCCAATAACCAATATATACATGCACAATAAAATATTACAAGAGGAATGAAACTATAAAAATGAATGATGATAATCTAGATATTCTGTTTTAAATAAATAGTAAATATCATAGAATATTTTGAAAAAATGTAGGGCGCATTAAAATGGATGCAACTCTTCCCCCTCTCCAGAGATTGTCACGTCCTCGTGAATGACCTCGTCCATTCTCTTATAATAAGGCTTGAGTCTTGAAATATGAACTATCAGAGGGTCTTGGCCCGGATTATCTTTCGGTTCTATTAGATAATTGACGCTTGATATCGTCTTTAATATTCTATATAGACCAAAATATTTTCTCAGAAGTTTCTCACACTTTCCTATTTTCTTAATTGGTGTCCAAACTGCTACAAATTCTCCTGGTTCAAAACTTCTTTCCATGTGTTTCTTATCATAGTTCTTTTTCATTCGTTCATGAGTTTTATTGTGTTGTTAATACCTAATTTTCTTGTTCTGTCTATTTTGTCGAAGTGATGTTTTATGTATTCATCAAAATCATCCTTGTCAATGTCCACCAATATATTCCTGTCGTTCAAAAGGGACGTGGGTTCTCTTCCAAATATCAGAAAAAATGGAGAATATCCTGTGTTTTCCTGAATTTTAGTATTGTAAGCATGGGTGAAGAATGGAAACATTTCATCCCAATTCTTTTGATCAGTCTTCACATACATACTGAGCATATTGATCAATGTTCTATTTAACCGCTCTGTCAATCCATTAGTCTGGGGATGATAGCTCATTGTGTGTGTGTGAAGCAATGTTTAATCTTAAATATTGTCATCACCTCTTTCATTAAATTACTGGTAAATTGAGAGCCCCTGTCACTAATAAGATATTGTGGGGCTCCGTGCCGGAGAAGAAATTTCGTCCCAATTTTTCTGATCAGTGTTCACATACATACTGAGCATATTGATCAATGTTCTATTTAACCGCTCTGTCAATCCATTAGTCTGGGGATGATAGCTCGTTGTGAAGCAATGTTTAATCTTGCACGTTTTCATCACCTCTTTCATTAAATTACTGGTAAATTGAGAGCCTCTGTCACTAATAAGATATTGTGGGGCTCCGTGCCGAAGAAAAATATCCTCTACTAGAAATTTAGAAACTTCTTTCACTGTTGCTTCCGAGACTGCTCTTGTTTCTGCATATCTATCGTCCGTCAGCACGATTATCCATTTTTTCCTGTTTTTCGTAGATGGCAATGGACCAACAAAATCAATTCCAATTCTTTCGAAAGGAATGTTGGCTGGGGGAATGGGCTGTAGTAGTCCAAAAGGTAAGTTGTTTAAGCCTTCTCTACTTTGGTAAAGGTGAAAAGTCTTATCGAATTCTGAGACATCCTTTAGCATGGATGGCCAAAAGTATTTACTTTTTATTCTGTACATCGTTCCTTGCGACACACATATGGCCGTTCGACATATGATTGTGATATTCTTTCATAATTTCTCTCTTTTTCTTCTCTAGAACCACAAGCAACCACGCCCTGCCTTCAGGGTTCGGGTTTCTCTTAAATAGGCATCCATTGCGCAATTGATGGCCTGCTTCCATTAAGTTTTTTCTATACACTTTCGATAAACTTATCCTCTTCGTCTGTTATTTGATTTAAAAATAGTCTTTCAATATTCTCATCCCTACCTGATTCTGGTAAGGGTCCCCTAGATAAGCCAATCGGCATCCAGATGCTTCTTTCCTGATTTATGTATTATATCGAAGTCATATTCTTGGATTTTCAATACTCATCTTGCCAATCGACCTGTTGGATGCTTCAAGTTTTTGAGCCAGCATAAGGTATGATGCTCTGTTACTATCTTAAAGTGCCTTCCATAAAGGTAGGGCCGTAATTTTGACATTGACCAGACAACAGGCAGACATTCTTTTTCGGTTTTTGAATAATTTTGCTCCGCTTTACTTACGACTCAAATATGAGATCACCTTCACTTCACCACCGATGTCTTGGACAAGTGTTGCACCTATGCCGATGTTGGACGCATCAGTATGAATATAAGTAGGCGCATTTTGGATTGAAGTGACCTAAAATTGGTGGACTTAATAGTCCTCTTGCCTTTCTCTCCAGGTAAATGATACACCTTTATATAATAAGGTTGGTCAAAGGGTCAGCAATTTTTGAGAAATCTTTGATAAATTTTCAATAATATGAACACTTTCCCAAAAAGGATTGTACTTCTTTGACCTTTTTTGGGCCGAGGAAAATTTCTCACAGCTTTAATGTTAGGTTCCGCGGGTTCATACTATGTTTTCTCGTTATATAGCCGAGAATCTCCAATTCTTCAAAATCAAATCGGCATTTTATGTCGTTTAACCTTAAATTAGATTCACGAAAACATTTTAAAAAAGCTTCGAGTCTTTTGATATGCGTTTGAAAATCCGAGCTATATATGATAACACCATCCAGATAACACAGACAAATTTTTCATCTCAGATTTCCAAGCATATTTTCCATATTTCTCTCAAAGGTAGCAGGTGCGTTGCAAAACCAAAGGCATCACGTTGAATTCATATAATCCATGCGCTGTAGTGAAAGCTGTTTTCTCTTTGTCTCATTCTTGAAATACAACTTGCCAATATCCAGATCTGAGGTCCATTGCTGAGAAATATGTAGATCCTTGGAAAGTATCCATAACTTCATCTATTCTAGGGATCAGGTAGACATCTTTTACTATCACATTATTCAATTTTCGGTAGTCCACACAAAATCTGTATTTACCATCTCGCTTCTTGACCAATATTACTGGGTAAGACCAGGGACTAGAAGATGGCCTAATTATGCCTTCTGTGAGCATCTCATCAATTTTATCTTTAATAATATATCGTTTTTTAGCACTTATCCTGTAGGGCTTGTGTTTCATTGGCTTCGCATCTTCTGTGTCAATCCGATGTTTTGCCAAATTGGTTTTCCCTAATCTCGACGAAAACAGATCTCCATACCTTTCTAAAACTTGTTTAAACTCCTTCTGTTCCTTTTATAAAATATTTTCGTTTATTTGGAATCTAGGTTCCTCGTTCTCTTCTACCTCCCTTTCTCGATTCACATTTATTTTCGCTGAACTACTTCCAAAAGCCAATGTTTGGTTTTTCATTATTTTTAACGGTCGAGGATACGAATTAGTTATCCAGATTTGTGCCTTCTTATTTATAACATTGATCAAGCTTTTTGATAGACGAAGTCCATTTGTTTGAAACATTTTGCTGCTCTCCTTGATAATGAATTCCCCATCCAACTGTTTCTACCAATGACTTGATCATTTAATAGAACATCCCGGTACAATGGAATCCTTGGCACTCTTTATTTACAACATTTCAAAATTGCTTTCGTCTTGATTATTCGTCAAATTGTATTTTATAGTTTCTTGCTTACAATCTATTTTCGCGTTCATTTTCTTAAGGAAATATATTCCAAGAATTAATGTCCGTAAATGCCTTTTAAATATCCCAAATATGTGTGATAATGCTTTGTCGTCGATTTTTATATTTAAAAATATGCTTCCTACTATGTCTAATTTTTTCCCATCGGGTCCTGCACAAGTTTTTGTGAGTTTACTTATACCATGGCCTGTATCGAGGGTGGTTCTGAGATCGACCACTGAGATATAGCGCCTGTATCAACCAAAGCTTCAAAAGTCCCAATCTTGTCTACACGAATTTTTAATTTGTATTTAGTATCCAACTTCTTGATTTCATTTATGGTCGACTTGCTTTGTTTGACTAATTCAGGCGCGACGCTTAGTTTAAATCTTTCAACACGGAATATCTATTCCGGGTAGGAATATTTGTCTGTGTGCTATGACATACTTCAGCATAAAGCCGAGGTCCTGATATATTTGATATTTCATTCATTTGGAACTTCTCTTCGACCTTCCCTTGGGTAGATGTTGGGTACTCTTCTAGGATTCTTATAAACTTGACCCTACAATAAAGAGCTACGTGCCCTGGCTTGTTACACTTAAAGCAGATTTGTCTTCCATCTTTCGTCCTATTTTTGCTCACTTCTTTGCTTTTATTGTAAGTGTTTCTCTGAAGGTTTGGTTTCGGCACAAAGTTTGGATTATAAGGACGTCTAGGGGTAGAGGACTGGGGCAAGTTGTTTTGATACTACCTGCGAGTAGGAGGGGAGTCGTTCTTGTAATATTTGGAAACAGGGGCCTGGGGCCTGGAGGTGGTCTGATAGTTTCGTGTGGCAGTCGGCGGCACGTTCCTCGATTGTTGTTGGGTTCTAGAATAAAGTGGAACGTTATATAGGCTTCTGAATTTCTCCACCCGTTCCCGATACTTCTTCCCAAAAGTATCCTTTTTTTTTGCACACATAAAAAGTTCATCGGTCGTTTTAGGAGGGTTTAGGTAGAGCGCGAATGAATATTCTTTTTTTTAGTCCTCCAATAACATATTCGATTTTTGTTTATTTTTTTATTGTTTCTTCTGTTCCCCCATACTTAGGAATTTTTATATTGGGGTTCAAAGCAACTGGGTCGGAACCAGCATACCCACCAATTTTCGCACCAAGTTGCAGCTTTGCAGGGTCGTCGACATTGGTTTCCTCCTTCTAGTTGTTATACACGTTTCCCGAGCGAGTTTCCATACTCAAAGCAAATAAAGAAAAGTAAATAAAAATAAATTACCTTTCAAAGTTTTTGTGTTTATTAATCGTTTACTTCCTCGTAGTTCGTGATCTGCAGTCTTGGTCCAGGTCCTCTCTCGCTCCAATAACCAATCAAGATATATGTACAATAAAATTTTACAAAAGGAATGAAACTATAAAAAAGAATGATGATAATCTAAATAATCTGTTTTAAATAAAAATTAAATATCATATAATATTTTGAATAAATGTAGGGCGTATTTAAAATTGATGCAACAATATAGGTTTTAAATAAAATTTTAAATTTCCTTCTACGGTTAATTAACCATATCTTAAGAGCTCAACTTCGGATACACTTTCAATTTGGATAGTTTCCAAATTGTTGCTGGTGATTGTTGCTTGGAGCTCAGGGGATATTTAAAATATATACATTTAATTATATTTATAATAAATTATATCAAGTATATAACAAATATAAATACTATAATAATGATAATAACAAACGGGTTTTGTGTTCCAGGAAATCGAATTGTGTCGTCTTTCTCGACAAAAAAAAAAATTGTAAATGACATTCTATTTTAATATATTATTAAAAAATTGGCCTTTTCTCATATATCAAAATTATATATTTTTTTAAATAAATTTTGATATTATTCCAATATTCATATTTTAAATGTTCATTCGTATCTTCTCTTTTCTCTCTCCAGCTAGAGCTAGAGGCGGGCCATGGTGCGGGGGGGACATGTGAAGAGGACAAGAATGTTACATCACACCAGACAGAGCATGTTTTCCACTACGGCCTCTATCTATACTTTTTTTAAGGGTGCCCGGGCCGGACGGGGACACGCACCCGCCCTAAAGATGCTCCACCTGGACGACGGCTCCAGTCGTTAGACCTAGCGACCTCCAAACGCTCCAAGGAGGTCAAACGCACGCTCCAGGAGGAAGAGCGATGCTCTAGGCACCGCTCTCTCTATACTTAGACTCTATATTATATATATGACTAAAGTAAGAAAACCAGAAAATTTCAGGTGTCTATAAGACTCCATGATGGTTAAAAAGAGTTGCTGTCGTTGGTTGGCTATCCACCACATGACAGCCAAACTTTGCCCCCCAAGGTCAGGTGTTGATATTAAAACTAAATATATATATATAATAATTAATAGATAAAAATATATTTGAAAAGCTTTTGTTTAAATGCAATAAAAAAAGAGAAAATAAAATATTTTATCATCTGTCATTGAGCAATTAGATGTATCTGAGTGAAAATAAAAGCGGCGGGAGACGATCATATTTAAAGAGACAAAAATATAGCAAACACTAATCAGCTGCTACATATTAAATTAGGTTCGCATTTATTTACATCTATATATGCAACGCTTAGTTATACCATATTCGACAGGGTTTGAAGTGTTTTGAAGAGAGTAAAAATAGGCGAGTGTGGTAAAGTTATACATGGAATATAATTTAAAAAAAAACATATCCTGGCCACGAGCACATGATCTTTTTAGATTGCAGAGCGGCAACTAGTTTAACAAAAATCAACTGAACGTTGATTTAGCCAGTTACCTGATATTTAGTCAATCGATTTTCTTGATAAATCAAAAAAATCCATCCACCAACGCGTTTTGGGCTGTTGGCCCTCGTCAAAGTGGAGCAGGCTGTACCACTGCGACTCAAAATGTTCCAGAGGCTTCTTGAAAAACAAAGAGAATGGGTATTACCCATTTATATTTTTATTTATCGAGAAATTGGGTTGGCCCAATATCAGGGAATAGGCTAAATCAACGTTTAGTTTATTTCTGTCCCACTAGATGGCGCTCTGCTATCTTAAAAAGCTCTTGTGCTCGTGGTCAAAAAATGCCTTTTTTGGCCAAAAAATGCCAACACCTGACGTTTTATTGAAAATAATTATTATTTTCTCACATTAAATATAATATGAAATGAAATAATAAACATTTGTTAATAGAGAGAGATAAAAAAAAAATGTTGATCACCTATAAGTGCTGCTGATAGTGGACTTTTTACATCCCATATCAACAGATGTTGAACCTTCGAGAAAAATTCTTCTTTGAATATTCCCGTAAGGAAAAAAATGGAATAAGTCTATATATGTAGCAAATATGCATTTATTAAATAAAATAAATATGAAAAGTAAGATTTTATTGATATTTTATTTACAAGTATTTCTTTGATGTACATTTACAATTTAATTAATTTATAGATAAAAATAGAATTTTACAAGTAGAAAATATGTTATATTGAAGAGAAAAAAGAAAATAGTATTTAACAATACAATAAATAAAATAATAAAAAAACAGTATTTCTTTTTAAATATAAATGATATATTTATACTCAATATTAATTTATAAAATTATTAATTTCAAACAATCATTATACAAAATGTGAATTAAATAATATTCACCCGCCCCCTTATACACACACCCAAAACTTGGTCGAAGAAGCATTCTACATTTCTTTATCAATATAAACCATTTCTATCAATTACACTTAAAATAGAAAAAATACATTTTTATAAAATTCCTAGGTATAACCCACACCATCTCTAAAACAGAAATAGTCATACCGTAAATACTCGTAAATCACCCGGGTAGTTATTTGAATTTCAACTCTTTCGGCCCTATTAATAACAGAATATATCTTTCATAAAATACCTTACAATTTATTTTTCGACCCATCGATCCATTAACCTAGTAAATATACTAAAAGAAAAAAAAAACGACACTATTGAATGAATTACGAAGCAATAATTACACTTAAGAATTTTCCAAAAGACAACTCCACAGATCAACCTTCACCCCTCCTTCTAACAGACAAACTCAACATTCATACTGCACTCTACCATACAGCTAGGAATGAAATACCATGTCAATCATGCCTAGCCACATACGTAGAAGAGGCAGAAAAAACTCTAGAAGAGAGAACGAATCAACACCGGACAGCCCTTCAAAACTACAAATATAGCCCTATATATGTATGTATTAAAAAACAATAGAAAAAATAAAAGATAAGTGGGTCAGGTGTTGATATTAAAAATAAAGAAGGCATCTCCTGACCACGAGCACATGTGCTTTTTAGATGGCAGAGCGCCATCTAGTAGGGCAAAAAAATAAACTAAACGTTTATTTAGCTTGCTCCTTGATATTTGGCCAACCCAATTTCTTGATAAATCAAGAAAAGTCATCCACGAACGCGTTTCGCGCTGTTGGCGCTCGTCAGCGTGGAGTAGACTGTAACCACTGCGACCAAAAAGATTTCTGG
The DNA here is from genome assembly GCA_030710605.1 of Cordylochernes scorpioides. NCBI lineage: Eukaryota > Metazoa > Arthropoda > Arachnida > Pseudoscorpiones > Chernetidae > Cordylochernes > Cordylochernes scorpioides. The sequence continues at coordinate 36,778,846 of CP092876.1, forward strand.
TCCCAATGGCTTCTTGAGAAATCAAGAAATGGGTATTTAAGGCCAAATTTGCGTAAAGTCTACAGTCTACTCCACGCTGACGAGCGCCAACAGCGCGAAACGCGTTCGTGGATGACTTTTCTTGATTTATCAAGAAATTGGGTTGGCCAAATATCACGGAGCAAGCTAAATAAACGTTTAGTTTATTTTTGCTCCACTAGATAGCGCTCTGCCATCCGAAAAACACATGTGCTCGTGGTCAGGAGATGCCTTCTTTATTTTTAATATGTATGTATATATGTGTATATAGTCCTCTTTTCCTCTTGTTAGATCACGCACTGAAAAAGGACCACCTACCAAATTTTTATTCAAAGAAAAAGGTTTCACAAAATATTAATGACAAGCACTTCAGAATTTCTCTATAAAGTTGGGACTCAATAGAATACATCAATCCATGCTTATATAAAATATTGAAAAACTTTTTAAAATATAAAAATATTTTCTCATAATTAGTTTCTTTTATTTTAAAATAAAAAGAAACTTATTGTGTGAAAATATTTTTGCATTTTTAATGGATATATCAAAAGCGTGAACACAGAAATAGACATCCCTCAAGTATAGCTCAAATTTAAATCCTCATAGCCCACAATATCCATGATATGTCTACATAACTCAGTACCGCACTGCGTTTGCATTTTTATTCCTATATATCCCAATTTTCTATTTTATTTTAATAAAATATTTTTAATTGATTTTTTAAATATTTATATTTATTTAATTAAAATGATTGTGTTTTATTTACTTTAAAAGTATTCATTTCGTAGATTTTACATATTTTGAATATTTTATAGCAGTTGTATAAAAACATGAAAAATAACCTTGCCTCTCAATAACAGTTTTGTTTCCCGAGGAAGTTTGGCGAGTAGCCACAAGAAATATTGGAAAAATAAATAAATGGATTGGTCCATGATAAGCATTTTTATAAATAAATTAAATATGGATTGCGCCGAAATTTTAAAAATATATATATGTCATAATATTACCCTTCTAGGAATAATAAAGTAAATCTACAGTCGACCAGAGAGAGACGTAGGGAGGAGGATGTAAAGGCCGGTCACTTGATATATCAATCACATTCCAAGGGGGGCATTTTCGTAGAACCTCAGAACTATTTTTGGACAGTTGGGGGGTGGCGTGCGACACAAACGGTCGTTCAGCGGTGGCATCCCCTCGCGCTCCTCTCTCTCGCTGGTTACCTGGAATTCCTCACCAAAACTTGTTGTTTCCTTATTTCTCTCTCTCCACATTATTATCATATTGCCACACAGAATAGTCGACAGGATCATATCACAGAAGAGTCGACAGGATCATATCACATAAAGAGTCGACAGGATCATATCACATAAAGAGTCGACAGGATCATATCACATAAATAGTCGACAGGATCATATCTCAGAAGAGTCGACAGGATCATACCACAGAAGAGTCGACAGGATAAGACCTGGCCGGGAAGCAAATCCCTCATATACCGGAGTATGAAGAAACAAGAAGCCAAGCCACGATGATCGACCAAACCCAACTCAACTGTAACCACTCCTCTTCGAGCCCTCAACCCCTTCTTCGCCAACCTTTGAACCGTGATCCCGAAGAAGTATTCACCAACGACGAAAATGAAACTACCTCCCACTTCTCCCAGCACTAGATCTGCCCAAGAACGACCACCGTGCCAGGGAAGGATACCTTCCTCCATCATGGACAAGACTCCGCCATATCCCTGCCGCTACTGTGATGTACAACACTGGTACGCACAGTGTCACAGACAGAACTCTCCTGAAGCTCAATTAACTTACCTGCGCCCTAAACCAACATAACTCGTGAGTGTAATTGTTTTAACTCCTACCATTCATTCTTTAAATAAGTCACTCCTTGTAAATTGTCCCAATATTTATATAATTAGCTCCATTTATTCTCTCAACGCCTATTAACAATGATTTTATTCTCCATATTATTTATCTAGATATTTGTAACTCATTTAATTAGTTACCTTACCAGTAGAATTTAACAATCGTCATTTTAATTAAATAATTTCCATTTTAACGTAACTTTAAAAAAAAAGAAATTCTACCTATTAATGCTTTACGATTTTTACTATTAACAATATATTTTTCATAATCAATTTATTTATAAAAATATGCCTCCAGCACCTAAACTTTTGTATACCTATTTGTATATGACCTCTCCTACTTGTAAGCACGGCATACGAAAAATAATTTCTTTCTCTAATTGACTCAAAATTCACCCTGTAATTCAGGCGTCGAAAAATTCCAACCACCACGTGAGCCTTGCTTACAACCAACCACCGCGAAATCATCGCCTTGCACAAGCTCCCACGAAGGTTCAAATACCTCGTGTCCGAGCAGATTGTCACTTGTAACAGACAACGCAGTCCTCGTCCCAATTTTGGCACTGTGCGCGCATACTTTCCGAAAATTAAATATAAGTCCATTCGACTTCCTCACCTACACACGGGACTTTTCCCCTCGGACTCGCTACACAAGTAACTGCATAGATAAGATAGAATGGCCCAGGGCAAGTTTCCCCTCGCTCTGTTCGCCAAGGTTCTAACATTGTATGTAGTTTTATATTTACCTGAGTCCTGAGCTCACACAATTGCCAACCTCAACCTCATTTCTCGTACTCTACACCTATAGCATAGAAAGCCCATGCCAAGTTTCCCCTTGCCATGTCCGCCTGAAAAATATCTTAAAGTGTAGAGTTCCCCATTCTTAATGACCTTCAGAATTTCATCATGCGTTTGTGACTCCCCTTCTCCTTGTTCACACTCCTCAATGTCATTTCCCTTATAGTACATTAGATTTTGTTGTATATAGTATTTTATAACCTTGATATTTTCAAAGATTTCCTTAAATGTCAAACTCTCCGGTGTTGTAAAACTGCTTGTAAATAATATTTACTTGTGTACTATACAATATTTTATTTACATAAAACTATGTCACCATTACCTTAATCAATTTCAACTGTAAAATTATTTTCTCTATTCCTGGCTTCTCCAGCTTTATGTATACTCAAACCATGTTCAGCCTTCTTCAACGGGGGCCATATGTCATAATATTACCCTTCCAGGAATAAATAATGTAAATCTACAGTCGACCAGAGAGAGACGTAGGGAGGAGGATGTAAAGGCCGGTCACTTGATATATCAATCACATTCCAAGGGGGCCAATTTCGAAGAACCTCAGAACTATTTTTGGACAGTTGGGGGGTGGTGGCGACAACAAACGGTCGTTCAGCGGCCATCTCCTCGCGCTACCTCTCTCTCCTTGTTGCCTGAAATTCCTCTACCTATTTGTGGCGTGATTATTTCCCTTTCCCCACCACATTATTATCACTATATTGCCACATTTAAAGTCGACAGGATCATATCTCATATATATATACACTGCGTGACATTGAAAATGGAACACCAAGAAATAGTGGCCAGAAAGTGATGAAACTCGGCAGACAGAGAGAGACAGGGACGAACAATAAGTGATCTTTATTTCAAAATGATAGTCATAATACAGAGCGAGAACGGCGTCGGCTTAGTAGCAAGTAGGACCACCGCGGACGGCGATGCACGCAGCAACACGTCTAGGTAGAGAGTCAATCAGAGTACGGATGGCGTCCTGAGGGATGGCTCTCCATTCCCTCTCAACCATTTGCCACAGTTCGTCTTCTGAACGCGGCTGTGGCAAGGCATGCAAACGGCGTCCAATGATGTCTCAGACGTGCTCGATAGGTGAGAGATCAGGAGAGTACGGTGGCCAGGGAAGCATCTGTACATCTTGCAGAGCTTGTTGGCTAATGCGAGCAGTGTGCGGTCAGGCATTATCCTGCTGATAAAGGGCATTGGGTACCCCCTGAAGGTAAGTGAGTGCCACCGGTCGCAGCACATCATCAACGTATCGTTGGGCCGTCATAGTGCCCTGAATACGAAGTGAAGGTGACCTGGAATCATACGCGATTGCGCTCCAAACCATGATTCCACGTTGTCGCACGGTGGGGCGTTCCACAATTGCTGCCGGATTGGACCTTTCTCCACGTCGACGCCACACGCGTACACGGCGACTATCACTGGACAAGCAGAAACGCGACTCATCTGAGAACACGACCCTCTGCCATTCCGTCATCCACGTCGATCTAGCCCGGCACCATTCCAAACGTTAGCGCCTATCCGGTGGGGTCAATGGCAGTCTTCTTAGCGGACGGCATGAGTGCAAGCCATTAGCAACCAATCGACGGGAAATGGTTCTGGTCGAGATGGAATGATCTAGGGTGTCTTGCACATGTTGCAGGATGGCGGTACAAGTGGCTTGTGGGGCCGCCACTGCTTGTCGAAGGATACGCCGATCCACACGTGCTGACGTCACTCTGGTTGCATCGGCATTCCTATAAATTACCACATTTCCTTGTTCCAACCATCTTCTCCACAGTCGGTGCACCGTGGACGCACCAAGGTGTGTACCAGCTGCGATTTGACGTATGGACCAACCTGCCCTTTTCAGTCCGATCACCATGCCCCTCGTAAAAGCGTCTGTCTGCTTGAACTGCCTCCGTTTACGATGACCTGGCATTCTCTGTTATTACACGTGTCTTTTGACACAAGAACAAAATTTCTACAATGATTTTCCTTGAAGAAATAACGACACGAATACTGTCCTTTCTGCAAGTTCCTTCCCTTATATCTTACTCCATGTGCGCACGAGAGCTGCGCATTTTACACCATTTGCATAACTCGGTTAGGCGCGTCTACCCTGAAATTTACATAATTTTCTGGCCACTATTTCTTGGTGTTCCATTTTCAACATCACGCAGTGTATATAATATTTATCTGATTCGTATATTTGCCGCAATTCATATACTTCTTAGACAAACCGAATGATTCGTCCAGGACACTATTGTGATGTTCTTTATTTTATTTTCCACAATCAACAACCTGACCTAAATATATATAGTATCGTTATGAGAATTTCAAGATTCATAAAAAAAATTATTTAGTTTAAACATGTGAGGGTTTTTTTTTTTTTGTAATAAATAATTAGTTAGAATATAGTAGTATAAAAAAGGAACACCAGCAAAGCATCGGCGGTTAAGCGTCGTAGGCTGGGTAAACAAAGGAATAAGCGAAGAGAAAGTTTTATAGAAAGGAGCAAAGACAGAACCATGATAATAATTTTCCAATATAAAATTAAGCTAATTAGAGAAAGAGAAGTATATTTTTGCTCTATTTTCTTTCTTGATGGAAGAAGATAGATTTTTGTGGATTTTTTTAGTGATTTTTTTATAAGAATATTTTAAAAACAATCTAGTGTGCAACTGGAGGACACGATATAAGATAGTATATTAATTTAATGTACCAATTAGGAAGGATGAAAACCTTAAAGGTTAGACCAAATAAAACCATAAAGGTTAAACCAGATGGAAAGAGGATGGTACTCAGGCTAACCTCTTCAGATGAAGACCTGAGCAGCAGTTTCAGCCCTATCTTCATTACTGCTAAACCATACCTCTTCGACCAAATAGAAAGTAAATTTAGGTTGGAATAGAAATAGGGTAATAGCTAAGCTGCAGATACAACACAAATCAACTAATGAAACTGAGCAAGTATCATTTTCTGTATTTTAAACCTAATTAAAAATTATTAGAGAATATTAATTATAGAGAATGAACATTCAATCTAATTGATATGAAGCACTAAAACTTAAATTCCTAAACTTCCTTATTTAGCAGAAATAACAGTAATAAATAGGACTACATAGAGAATATACGGAACCGTTATGACTGATCCATGTAGATTGATGATGTGAGTTATTATGGGGCAGCAATTTTACCATCTTCAGACAAGGGATTTATTTTAAGATATTTATTATAAGATATTTCTTTAAATATTTAAAGAAAAATTAAATTTATTATACTTGAAACACATATTAGTAATTTTACAATTTATAAATGTATTTTCAGAAGATGCCGCGAGAGGCGCTGCTTGCAAGTGAAAGTAGAAAATTTGCAAATTAAATTGCGACGAATATTTATTTCAAATCAAATTCAAACCAGAAACCTCTCCAGTAGTATAGTAAATAACTTCCTAAAGTTTCACGGCGATTGGAAAATCTTACCTTTTAAAATCGTACCATTAATCGTGTGAACAAACTAACAAACTACGTGTAAAATTATTAACCAATCAAATTCATTCATTTTCGCGACCAGTGCGGCGCCAAACGGTAAAAGGCTGGAAATAACGCATTTTGGTTTTAGATTTTAAAAAAAGTACATTAACCATTTTAGTTTTTTGAATAGCCTATATTTTACACGAACTCTTCAGCTACCTACATGCGAAATTTAATAATGATTGAGTTAGTAGATTTTGCGCAACGCGATAACAAACATCGATTTTGGATTTCATTTTTATAGATATAAGGAAAGGACAATACGGATTCCTACAGGGTGAGCCGCTATTATTTATTTATATATCCTTTTCTAGAAGACCTAGTTTCTTTATATGATGATGCGGACATGCCAAGTGTCTATTTACCGATTAAAGAAACATACGCCTCCTTCTGTTCACAGACGACATCGTGCTTTTGGGAGAATCCGAATATTCAGATAAAGTTTAATTTACTCAGATAATATTTTGCAGAAAATAACCTTACTTTGAACCAATAGAAATCAAGACTTATGGTGTTTATAAATGGAGGTCGATTGACTCGCTCTGACGTTTGGTTCTGGGGACAACTGCCTTATTACAACATCTAAATACACGGATTTTTTTACCAGCTGACAATCTCAAACTCAGATCAACAAGTGGCATGACATTTTAAAAACAAGTTGTTAAATTCTATTAATGTAGTTCAGGTATGTTTGTAATTTTTCAAATCAAAAATAAATTCTATCGAATCCTCTCTCTCTCTCTCTCTCACTCAGGCTCTTGGATTTAATGGTGCTCTCAACCTTGCCTTATGCAGCTCCGAATCGACAAATAAACAGAAGAGCTTGGCAGACGGTGTTCAGAACATTTTTCTCTGGCAGCTCTTAAATTTACCTAAATTTACTTAGTGACCTTTTATTTCCGGTAAAAGCGCATATTGAACCCCAAAAAATTCTATTTTCGTTTTTTCAGAAGTCCCATGCCAATATCTTCAGTGAGGTGGATACAACATGCAATTTTGGCAAAGAAAAAATAGATATTTGAATATCATATTACATTTTTGAGTGCCATTATATTAGCAAACAAAAGAAAGATACGTTCTTCTCGAAAGTAAAAACGACATCCAACTAACCTCAGTACAAAGTATTTTAACCAGCGCAATATCAAGTCGAATATTTTCTGTCACTGTGAAAAATATCAAAGCAGTAAGTATTAAAAATAATTTAGATTCATCATTTTCTCCTCCACTACATGATTATTGTTCATCGTGGGGATATCGATGCAAACCGGCAATGAGAGAGAAGAATTTGTATAAGATTGGTGTCTTAATAAAGGCTTTATGTGTATATATATATTTTGAGAACAACAATAAGTAATCGTAAAAAAAAAAACATATATCATCATCAAGATGGGAAACTGTTGTAAACGACCAAAAAGCAAAGAAAGCTTCAATCTTCCAGACAATCACAAAGATATTCTCAACAGCTTTTTTACCGAGGAGATGGACATCCTCAGATCAAGAAAATCGAAGAAAAGAAATGAGAGAACTATCTCATTCAACAACCAGATTGAAGTGTCGTACTTCGATGAATTTGAGGAACCAATTCGAATTGGACGGAGGCCTTCACAAATGATCCTGGCCGATTCCCTTTTCGCATCAGGGAAGAAATTTCCAACTACTGCAGCTCCACCCCCTTCTACAAATGGACACAAAGAAGATATCGAAGATGTCCAGGGTCTTCTAACCATCGTTGCCTTACGCTTTGACGATTTGTTGGAAAAGAAAAACGAAGAACTGGCGGCGATCCGAGAAAAGAGAAGGCTGCGAAGGCAACAGAAACGACAGGAATCCTCGTCTGATTTCGCCCTCTTCGAACTTTTCGGCCAATAAGGTATAAAATTTAGAGCGCAGGAAACTGTTGATAGCCCTTCCTATTGAGATAATTTCATTTCAATATTCACGTCTAAAACTATAAATATTCTTGATGAATCAAATTTGAGGTTAATTTTCACAATTATTTTTCCCATTGTCAAAATATTTAGGTATCTCAATTACATTTATGAAATACTTTTTTTTTTAAATCACATGAACATTTTATTTCTGAAAAAAAAATTAAAAGGGATTGGTTACAATGTCATTCAACTAAGGAAACCTGGAAAGAGTTATAAATTAAAGCAATTTATATATTTTTTTGTGAACGTAAAATATTTATAGCAATATTCAACGTGTGCACTACTATTTACTGGGTGCCACAGTTGTTTTAGAACAAAATGATGTTCAGTATAAAAATTTATAAACAAAGAAAAAAGTGTATTTATTACATATTGAAGATTGTTTTATACAGATAAACACATACACCTATATACAAGATATCATTCAATGAATCCGCCATCATCGGTAATAACAGCTTCTTTACGCCGTCGAAACAGACTACAGGCATCAATGAGGTGGGTCTTGGGAATGTTTGCCATTTCATTCACTATAGAAGCTCTGAGAGCTGCAACAGTGTTGTGGGAATAGATATTGGAGCTCCTCTCAACTACCCACTACACGTAATAGTCCTGCAGATTGAAATCTGGTGAGCTGGGTGGCCATTCGTTAGGTATGACATGGTCGTGAAGATTCTCGGTCATCCATTCTTGGGTTGTTCTGTCTGTATGCTATGTGCTAAGTCTGGTTGATGACATACGGCCTCCCACGTGCTACAGTAGCGTTCCAAGGTTTGACAACTATGGCTAATATTATGTGTAAGCTACGGCATTGACTCTGGCATCTGTAGTAAAAAAATATTTTACATTACATCATCTTTATTACTAAAAACACCAATAACTCATCAAGGAATATACACATCACCGATCATTTTTGCTGTTCACCTTCTGGTCCTGAACAAAGTTCTTCTCGTCTGTGAAACACCAGATCATTCCTGGCTCCTCGGGATGTTTTAGCTTGTTCAGAAGGAGCTTGGCCAAGCAGTTTACCTTGGTTCTTTCGGTCTCTCTGCCTCATGTATGATTTGTAACGGAGGTCCACATGAACCACACGTCGGATGGTAGCCGCATCAACCTGCAGCTCTCTGGCGAGTGCCCCCATCGACTTCCCATCATCGATTGCAGCTTGGACACGGCTTATAAAGTATTGCGTCTTGATACTGTCAGAACTTCGACAACGTCGTTTCCTTTGGGAGACTTCCGCCACGTCACCCCTATGTAGCTCCCAATTCTCTCCTTTAAAACAAGCCCAAACAAGAGAAGTGCGGCGCCTATATTGTATGTTCTCAAATTGCTACCGCACCCCGTATATTCGTGATTGGGTATTTCTCAACAATATTTGGAAATAAATCATATTGATGAGGAATATATTATTTTCAAATACAAGTTAGAATTGAAAACTTATTCAGTTAAAAATATTAATTTATATATTATATAATAATATATTTGTTCTGAAAATAGAACAATCCATACTTAAATCGTTAGATAGTAAAAAGGCATATTTTGGATTGAATAAAATTTTTATTTGCCAATATTTCGGCTTGCTGAACGCCAAACTTTATCGAGGCATTACATTTTTGTATACACAAACTCAGGCCGCATAGTTTTTTTTTTTTAAATACACACATTTTATTGTTAAACCTTTCAAATAAGTTCTTACAGTATTTATGTTTGAATCATTTTATTTTATTTTCAAATGTTTAATAGATACATATATGTTTACATTTATCTCTTAATGAATTATTGATTAATTATATTTTATGTACACTTAATACAAATATTATAAAATATAGGATAGACCTCATTATTTTTTCCTTTAATATTTTAAGATATTTAACTTATTATGATTGTAATTTTTAAAATATTTTTTCATGCACAAATTCCCCCCACCTACTTTGTATTTAAATTATTTCAACTGTGATATTATTACACTATGCGAAGCTGAGTTTGTGTATACAAAAATGTAATGCTTCGATGAAGGTTGGCGTTCAGCCAGCCGAAATATTGGCAAATAAATATTTTATTCAATCCAATATATGCCTTTTTACTATCTAATAATAAGATATACGAGTATAATAATTTTTTGAATCGTAAAATATAAATTGTATAGAAACGTATAGAGCTACTAGAAAATATTTTAAGTTTCAAAGAAACAATTTATTTATAGATTTTATCTCTATTATCTTTAATATAACATAAAAATGACCTTGTATACAATTATAGACGTTGACCTTTGTCTTATAGATATTTATAAATTACTCAATTCTGCTTAGTCTCTCCAATGAAACATTACTTTTAAATTGCTTCCATTCTATAAGGTTGCTACTATAAAACATGGATTAACCTGATATCAAAAGAATATGTGAACCACAAATTTATAGCTATTTCTCTTATTTTCAGATTGATTAATAAAGATTGATATTTAATACAATCAGACACCCTGAAGAGGGGAAGGTGTGAGGTGGAGTATAAGAGAATAGTGTAGGTCAGGATACAATTTGACAGTATATTTATGGTTTTAGAAAACGCGATGAATCTAATATTCCGTTGAATCACAATCTGATACGTACAATATTTATCATTATATAATAAATAATAAAGGTCCGGTACACACGAAATAGAATACTCTTCAACTCCGAGTTGGTGTTACCCATGTATGTAAAAAAGAAAGTTACTGTGGGAATATCATTGAAGAACCTTCTAAAATTCTTTAAAAAACCTGGAAAATTCTAGAGGTGTCCTCTTATCAGAGGTTGATTCATAACAGATCAAATTGTTCTGGATATAACAAAGTTGGTCTTTAAGAAAGGGTTAAATTCCCATCTAATGGATAACTCAATGCTTCACTGTTGTTTTTTAAATAATATATCAATGGCGTTCGTAGGACAATATATCAAAATCTATTATAAAGTTTATCTTACACATCCTATATGATAAAATGTTTGTCCTCATAGAGGACCACGGCCAAGACTCCCTCGGTCGATCATCCAGCCAAGGTGATGCCTGGGATGACAAAATATTTAGGTAAGTGTAATTATAAAAAAATGTTTAACATCAAATACAATATAATTGCCTCTCTTTCATAGTGCTAGCTTCAAAGTGGATTTTCTATTAGATATCAAAAGGTTTGTACAGATAGAAATATTTATTTTGAAAAGTGCTCTTTTTCAATATTATTTGTATAAAGAATATAGGGGGGGGGGGGGGCTCGATATTTTATTTCATTCATTTGAAAACTAAATTAATAAATCAGATGACTAATTAATAATTAATTATTCTAGAATAAAATAAGTTAAATGAATATATTTCCCTAGAGCAAGATAATAAAAGATATAGTATTATCAAATTCCAACCAACTCTATTGTGTAACTACCGCATAAATACTACCACTTCTACTGTTTATAATAGTAATGAACACCATTGTTAAAATAATTATACGGACTATTTTCACTCTGATTGTACCTGGGAGATTTAAAGCATTTCTTTTAATTTATAATGTTATATATAGTCTCAAATATGTTCTTGTTGTTACCTAAACACAAAGTTTGCTCTCAGCAATGGTCATCTAAGAATTCCTCTCTCTCCAAGTGGCACCTCACCATCCGGCCTACTTGGAAGTTATGACAGATGAGGTAAATAGTGTGTTTAAGGTATATAGCTTTATACTGAACCATTTTGAATGGTTATCACCTTCAATTTTCTCTTTTCTGGTGTTAAACATATTATCGGAATGGGTTTCTATGTAATCAAACCAAAATTGAAATGAAAACAATTAGTAAATTAAACAGAAAGTAAACAAATATGTAGATCTATATGCATTTGTAAATACTAGAGAAAAGTATCATAGATTTAACCATTTTTGTAAATATATTAATTATAAAACTATTTTAGAGGCGTAATATTCTTTTTAAAATAAAACAATTTCTACTGTCCTTACTGCGATGAAAAAATTAAAGGGAGGCCCTGGCTCATCAGTGGTGAACCCTCCCAGCGGTTTCGCCAGTTTAATCTACCATACCGCTGTTATATTGCATTTTTGGAACTTCCTTTTATAGGTGACTGTTGTAAGACTCTTGGAATGGGTATTTTAGAAGAACTATGGACATAAGCTTTTAGGACAGCAGAATTAAATATAATTATAAATATATAATATGCTTCGAGCAATCGCTCTTCCGCAAATATCAAATTGTGTCTTATTTTTTAATTTAATTTTTCCATCGCAGTAAGGACAGTAGAAATTGTTTTATTTTTAAAAGAATATTACGCCTCTAAAATAGTTTTATAATTTGATAACAGATGGCGCTCTAGTACATCGTAAATATATTAATGATTATCTTTCTAACCTGGGGAAGGATCAGGTTCCTAATATATCTCATTGCTTCTTTTTTTTTTTTTTGTTAATTATTTGTTTGTATAATATGTTTATAACTTTTTCTGATTAAAAATGTAAATCGACGTAATTATCCCTATCCAGGATATTACGTTTTGTGTGTTGAAATAAATTATTAAATAAAATAAATTACACCTCTGAAATTTTTTACCATTATATATTTGTTTTCTTCCTCATAGCTTCAAGTCTTCTCGTCGGTGTCTTCTGCGATAAATAGGCCTCTCCGCGCGCCAACTTTCAAAACGGTGGGACACGGTGACAGTGTGTTGTAGAATATAGACAATTTTTTTTTTAAATTATAGTACAAACTATCTCTGTCGTGATATGATATTCAATCAAAGATAGCAATATTATATTTGAAATAATTATAAAACAATATTATAAATATATTACAATAGGAAGGGAATCGCAGGGTATAATTTCTCAGAAAGAATAAAATATAACGGGGGTAAGAAGAATCTCGCCGCCGTTAGTTTTTATTCCTTCTTAGAAATTATAAATTTATATTATAGAAATAAGCGCGTAAATCACACATGAGGCAACAGAATAGTTACACCGTCATAGGATGTTGGCTCATGTCGACATTTGATTGGTCCATATCTTTATTGTAAGCAAGATACCAGATTGAGTAATCATTAAATAAACAAATTTATGTTCAGAGGAAAATATCGAAAAACTTTTCAAACCTCAAAAAGTATATTCAAAGAGAGATGAACCAAATATTTAAAATAGAAACGCTGGGTAGAGAGTATTAAACGGTGGTGATGATTCATCGAGTGAATGTCAATCAATTTTTGTACAACTTCACATCAAAACCTTCTTTGTATTCTATTACTACAAGCTAATTATAAAATAGCTGTTTCATAATAGTATTGTTTTCGGTTTTATAATTTAAAATAAAGCCATATTATTATTGGAAGACAAAAACTTACCACGTTTAACAAATTGACTAAATTGGTCCTTTTATATAAGGAAAATTATTGAACAATTATATTCAGGTGTTGGATAGAGAGGGAATGGCTTCAAAACTAACCAGGCACTATGACGCCGGAGAAATTGTTAGTTTAAACTTGAGATTACCTCTATTGGGTAAATTCATCATTAAATATTATTATTGTTTGGACACGACAACAGCGCATTGATATATTACCTTTTTATTTAAGTTCTTTTAATGCTAATCGACTATTTCTTAAGAACCCAAACTTCCTTATGTGCTTACTTTGGTTAGTCCTAAATGCATTCACTAATTGTATGTTATACTATTATATATCTTCAATTTCTGTTAAAAACAGAAGAAGTCTGTGTGTTACAGAAGTCCGAGTTGCAGCTTCGTGTTCGAAAAACACATCGTGAATAGCCTTTCTTTTTATAATTCATTGATAAATTGATTGGGAATTTTTATCCAAAATTTCAAATTTTAATGATTTATGCTTTTTATATCTTCATTTAAAAATATATTTTCTCTTATAAAATATTTATTTTGATCATCTCGGCTCTTTTCCTTGCCAGCCGCTTGAAGCACGCCAAGTGGAAGTGAGGATTAATGTTCCTTGTGGTAGGGGCAGGAACGTCATATCTAGTGGTACCATCCTAGATTGTGGGCTGGACTCTACTCCGGAGGGGGTGGGATAGGGGCTCTGGGGGAGGGGGTGGATATGGCCCCTCCTCTCCTCTCTCACCAATATTTAAAAATGTAACCCTGAAAAACTCTTCTCTCAATAATTTTCCTGAAATTGACAATTATTTGAGAGAAGATTTTGAGGCACTATGCTTTTTTGTCATGTTTGTCTCAGATTCAAAATGGGTGATCTTTGCTTGTGTCCGAAAATATAAAAGTAATGATACTTCCTTGAGCTTAGAAGTGACTCTTAAATTTGAAAAGCGCGAGAGAAAAACTCCTCTTAAAACGCATTTTTATCTTCAAACTCTCAGCTTAAACATTGATTCTAAGCATTAATTAAGGTATTTGAATTGACAAAAGGCTCAGATATGCATTGTAAATACTTTGTCATTAGAATATCAACTTATTGGGAATCAATTTTCTGGCACAAAATTTGAGAACCCTAATTATTTATTATTTGGGATACTGGTAATCAAATAAGAATGCAAGGTGGCCGAGCTCAATATTCTTCATATATTCATAGAGAGATCTTAATAATGAATATTTTAATGGATTTTATGGGGGGAGGTTGGACTAAAATTCGCATATATATAAAAATAATATTTTATAATAAATTCAGTGCAAAACAAGATTTTCACGTCCATCAGAAAATTTTAAAATCACTTTTCATCGATATGAAAATTTAAAAGTTGAAATCGAAAATACAAAATAATTATTTCAAAAATATGAAAAAAATAATTGAACTCTGCACATAGGCAAATTTATTTTGAAATAAAGTTATCTACAAAAATAAAGCTTACTGTTTTCCAATACCAGGAACACCTATATACATATTTACTTTTAGTTAGGTTAAGATGAAATATAGAGCATTAACATAAAATTGGTCTTTTCACAAAAGGTAATAAGACCAAATCCAAATAAATAAATAGTGTGTGACGTTTCGGTAACAGCGTTGTTACCATCTTCAGACAAAAGTACTGAATGAGAAATTTTACCACAGCATGTTTTTAAAGAGTTAGTGTTATCAAGTGTAAACAAGATAACAGATTTTAAAAATAAAACTACAACCTTTCGCAATGAGTTTATTTTATTATGATATAATAATTAAAGAAACTCATTGCGAAAGGTTGTAGTTTTATTTTTAAAATTTGTAGCGCAATTTTTTCGTTTACTTCAAAGATAACAGATAAGTAGATAGTTATCTGAGAAACACAGAATATTATTCTTAAAATTAAAAGTGGAAAAAACCCCTTTTTCAAATATAATTAAAAGCATATCTATAAATATCATTTAAATTTCCTCTTTCTTCCATTCTGTTAATTGTAGCACATTTATTTTGGATGAAAAAAGCTTCTTTAAATTGTCTCTTAAAATACTTTTTCTCATGATCTAGTATCTTTGTTTCTTTTAGGTTAAAATTATTATGTCCTGTGATTTTTCTATGTTCTAGAAGTGCAGAATTCTCAATTTTATCCCATTTCAAAGCATATTCATGGTTTTTCATTCTTTCTTTTAAAGTTCTGGATGTTTGTCCTACATAACATTGGTTACATTTTTCACATTTCACTTCATAAATTAAACCTGCTCTTTTTGGTAAGTGAGTGTTCTTATGGTTGTTGATATATTGAGAGATAGGTTTACATGGTTTCCATGCAATTTTATTTTCATACTTTTCGAATATATTAGTAATATTTATTGCAAATATTTGGTTTATAAATGGAAATTTGATAAATTTGGCTTCTTTGTTTTTGCACTTTAGATTTTGAATTAAAGTATTATTCTCATATTTTTTGTTCATGTCTTCTATTATTCTATCTATCAATTTAATGGGAATATCTTCATTGATTAGTTCTTTTTTGATGTTGTTAATTTCTATATTTCTTTTAGCTGTATCATTAATGAGCGTAAAAGTTCTATATATAAGAGTTTTAATAATCCTACTTTTGGGTGATATGGTGCTGTGAGCTATAGTTCCAATAGGTTCCTGTATATGTTGGTTTTTTGTATATAGAGGTTGTAATATTGTTATTATTGTATGATAAGGTCATGTCCAGAAAATTATTGATTTGTTGTTATCTACTTCCATAGAGTAATTGATATCAGGACATAGACTGTTGAAAGTATCCAAATTTCTTTTGTTCACTTCCCTGATTAATAAATAAAATGGAGTCATTTACATATCTTTTAAAATAATGAACATCATTTATAAGTGAATTTAGAGCTTTAATTTCTAATTGGCCTATAGTAATACAAGCTGCATTTGGTGATATTGGACTACCCATTGTTGCACCTTTCATTTGGAGATATATTTGGTCATCATAAATAAAGTATGTAGTTTTCAAACAAAATTCTATTCCAATTAAAAATTCAGATTTTGGCAAATTATTTATTTTTGATTCTTTTCTCATATGGTTTAATGCATCCATAATTGTGGGTATAGGGATTGAAGTTTAATTATTAATGAATCTTAAGCACCATGCTAGAGTTCTTTTGATTCTGCTATAAGAAGAAAATCTTGTAATAGAATCGGGTAAACTATGTGATTTGACATTTTCCGCACTTGAATAGTGTATTTGAATTAGTTCTCCATATGATTGCACAATTTTAATTTCTTCAACCACTGATGCCTTATTACTTAATATTTTTGAATCAAATGTGGCACACCAGGAAGGTCCATTCTACCATAAATGGCGATCAACAAGCTTACTTGGCATTATTCTCCTGCTTACACAATCCACTGGATTTTCAACTCCTGGAACATGATGCATTTGATCAACTCTTGAAGTTCTTTGAATATGCTCAACTCTGTTTGATATGTAAACCTTCCATTTTGAAGAAGTGCATTGTATCCAGCACAAAGTGATTTTAGAATCTGTCTAAAGAAAAATCTCTTTTATCTGGAATGGAAGTGTTAACTTTAATGAATAAACTAGTTGACTCAACAGATGAGCTGCGCAGAGTTCTAAACATGGAAGAGTAGGAACCTTGAGTGATGCAACTCTTGTTTTGGCTGCTAGAAGCTGGATCTTTACATCATTCTGTGTTTCACATCTCAGATAGCATACTTCAGCATAGGCCTTAACTGAAGCATCAGCTTACCCATGAAATTGCATCCGGACTTCATCCTCTTTAGGAATAATCGCTATATATCTGGGGATTAAAACTTGAGATAAATATCTAATTTCTTTTTTTAAACTGAGACCATAGGTTTAATATATCATCAGGAAGATAAACATCCCAACCCAGTTGGAGATTGCAAGCATCTTGCATTAATATTTTGAGTAAAATTATGGAAGGAGATAAAATTCCTAAGGGATCAAAAATTGAGCTATTACTGATAACAACTACCTTTTGGTTTTTACATCCATGGCATCTTGTACTTCAACTTGAAAAACATCTTTAGCTGCATTCCAGATAAGTCCTAGTAGGTTTATAGTTAAGTCTTATTCAATTGACACCATACTGATATCATATATATCTTCATTTGGAAGTGCTTCTAGGATTTTTGAAACATTTGAGGACCATTTTCTTAAATGAAAGCCTTCTCTTCACATTATTTGATTTAACTGAATAATAAGATCTTTAGCTTCTTCTAGAGAATTTGCTTCTGAGAGCATATCATTAATATAAAAATTGGATAAAATTTCTGTAGATGCTTGAGGAAATTGTTCTTGTTCATCCTGAGCTGATGTTTTGAAGGTCTTTATAGCTAGGTATGGTGCAGTGGTTGTATCGTAAGTCACTATTACTAATTGGTATTCTTTTAATGATTCATTAGGAGATGCTCGCCATAAAGTTATTTAAAAATAACAATCATCTGGGTTTAACCGTATTTGCCGGTACATTTTTTCTATGTCAGCGGTGAGTGCTATTGAATAGGTTCTGAACTTTATCAATATGTTAAAGATATATTCTTGTAGTTTAGGACCACAATAAAGTAAGCCATTTAGTGATAATCCAGTGATTGTCTTTGCCGATGCATCGAATACCACCCTGAGTTTTGTTGTTGTACTTTGATCTCTTAATACTGCATGATACGGCATATAATAAACTTGATAAGATGATTGCTCTGGTTCAATTTAATTGATAGCTTCCATATGGCCAATATTTATATATTCCTAAATGAATTCTTTCACATGTTGTAAAAAAACATAGTTTCGATGGAAGCGTCTTTCGAAAGAAAGGAATCTTCTTAAGGCTTGAGATTTTGAATCTCCTAATTTATTATTCATTTTATTATGGTTAAGCTTAAATGTCAATGAAACTAAATATCTCCCTTTTTCATATCTGAATGTTGTATTTCTAAATATACTAGCCGAATGACCCGGTCAACGCCCGTGTTTTACCCGACTGTAGATGTTACAACGGTGATCCTTAGGTCGCTGGTTCAAATCCGGCTCGAAGAAGTTTTTTTTTTTTTTTTTTCTGGCTGCCGGCGAGCACGTGACCTCCCTGTGCGCTCGCATCCGTGACAGAGGCGGCCTATGAGGAAAGACGGTCGTGACTATATATAGTAATAATAGAAATTGTACCTTATCATTAGATTTGGTGTTATTACCTTCTGTTTCTAATCTATATTCCAAATTTTGCCTTATCATTAGATTTGGTCTTATTACCTTGTGTTTATAATCTATATTCCAAATTGTACCTTATCAGTATATTTGGTCTTATTACCTTCTAATCTATAATCCAAATTGTGCCTTATCAGTAGATTTGGTCTTATTACCTTCTAATCTATAATCCAAATTGTACCTTATCATTAGATTTGGTTTTTTACCTTCTGTTTCTAATCTATATTCCAAATTTTGCCTTATCATTAGATTTGGTCTTATTACCTTGTGTTAATAATCTAATATTCCAAATTGTACCTTATCAGTAGATTTGGTCTTATTACCTTCTAATCTATAATCCAAATTGTGCCTTATCATTAGATTTGGTCTTATTACCTTCTGTTTCTAATATATATTCCAAATTGTGCCTTATCATTAGATTTGGTCTTATTACCTTCTGGTTCTAATCTATATTCCAAATTGTACCTTATCATTAGATTTGGTCTTATTACCTTCTGTTTCTAATCTATATTCCAAATTTTGCCTTATCATTAGATTTGGTCTTTTTACCTTGGCATAAATGTCGACCAGAATTTGATGGGTCAAATCTCCAAAAGCCAGTAACCAATTTGTTATGCCAGGATTACGGCTACGAATCATTAGCAGTGAAGCATAAAAATCCATGCAAGAAACCGTCTTGTGCGCCGAAGGAACCCCATTAATCAGCTGAGGGATATGGAAATGATAACCATCTTGACCATTCCAAAAAACCAATAGTATTGCAGGGCGTCATAAGACCTGTGAAACTCGTTAATCCTCTGCACACCACTGCCTCTTTTGGAAAGAACAATGTCACGTCTGTCACAGTTTTCCTGCACAATAACAATGGCAACCTCATTAATGGTTGGAGCATTGAATGTGCGAGGATGGTGTCCAGGCGGTGCTTTGTCAGCCTTAATGACCAACCTGTAATCAGGAGAAGGCATTTTTTCAATGGAAGCTTTGAACAAATGGACATAAGGATTATGTTGATGCAACATATCTTGCAAAATGCTAACAATGTGGGGCTTAGTGATAGGAAAGTTTCTATGGCGGGTGGCAACCTCTGCACTACTATCTCCGATGAAGAAAACCTGAAGGAATGCTGGCTGTAGTTGGCGGCTATCAGAGTCGAGTGGTGGCAAAACAGAGCCAATTCTATGATAGACCTGGCCTTGGACCTTAAACGTTGGCATGTAACCTGGCAACACAACACGACTACCACACCCAAAAGATGTCATTTGGAAGGCATTGTTATAGTGACGGATATGTCGCATGAACTCAGCCGAGTGAGGAGAAGACCCATCGAGCAGAGTTCTGAGAGCTTCTGGGGGTTCAGGTAAAACAGGAATTCTGACCTTACCTGCAGAACAGCACATTCCAGGCCGCTCACCATTGTACTTAAAGGCAGTACAATGTTGACATTGTTTTTCCATATGGCCAATCTGAAGAAAAGTAAATTGTTCATAATTCAGGGCCGGATTGTAATGGAAAGCAGCATTGAGCATGTCAGCCCAAGTGCTAGCTCGTTGCCTGAAATACCGCAACTGGTCAGCCTCCTGTCGTGTTTGGGACTGCTGGGGATTCTCTGATGCGCGTTGAACTCTGTGGCGCAGCCGGTCACTTTGGAGACGGGCTTGAGACTGTTGGGGATTCTCTGATGCGCGTTGAACTCTGTGGCGCAGCCGGTCACTTTGGAGGCGGGCTTGAGACTGTTGGGGATTCTCCAATGTGCGGCTACTTTGGCCTCTAGCAGCTCGGGCAGCCATGCGTCGAGCTGCAGGTGTACTTACTCCAATTGCAGATCTTTTGCGAGGCATATCAAATGGGATGATTCAATTTGAAAATATGTCCTAAAAAAACAGAAATAGCACAATCAGTACCAAAAATATATCTGTATATATATAAAAAAAAAAAGCTTATAAGGAAAACAGTGCAGACCCAAAACATGATTTTTTCAAAAGAATAACAAAACAAAGGCCATTACAACAATTAAAAAACATAAGCCCATTGTTTATATACAGTAATAAAAGTTTGTAAATAGTGTCAAATCTGCATTGGTTACTAACCGTAACTTTGTAAAATGTAGTGCCCTATCAACATGTCAGTAAAAAAATAATAATACTAAAAAAAACTAATGCCAAAATAGCCATGTTAATATTTTAGGCTGATAAAAACCAATGGGTATATGGATTATAGACAAACACATGTTTTGGCTGTTAAATGAGACAGTAATTAATAGTAAATTTTCACTACTGTATTTTCTGCATATTGACTATTGTTTGTTTAATTTTAAGAATTATCATATTGACTGTAAATAAAAAAAAACAAAGGCCAGAACAAACCTTAACTTAGCAATATAATGTAGCATAATAATGTAGTGCCCTATCAACATGTCAGAAAAAAAATAATAATACTAAAAAAAAACTAATGCCAAAATAGCCATGTTAATATTTTAGGCTGATAAAAACCAATGGGTATATGGATTATAGACAAACACATGTTTTGGCTGTTAAATGAGACAGTAATTAATAGTAAATTTTCACTACTGTATTTTCTGCATATTGACTATTGTTTGTTTAATTTTAAGAATTATCATATTGACTGTAAATAAAAAAAACAAAGGCCAGAACAAACCTTAACATAGCAATATAAATTTTAGACAAACACATGTTTTGGCTGTTAAATGAAGCCATGTTAATATTTTAGGCTGATAAAAACCAATGGGTATATGGATTATAGACAAACACATGTTTTGGCTGTTAAATGAGACAGTAATTAATAGTAAATTTTCACTACAGTATTTTCTGCATATTGACTATTGTTTGTTTAATTTTAAGAATTATCATATTGACTGTAAATAAAAAAAACAAAGGCCAGAACAAACCTTAACTTAGCAATATAAATTTTAGACAAACACATGTTTTGGCTGTTAAATGAAGCCATGTTAATATTTTAGGCTGATAAAAACCAATGGGTATATGGATTATAGACAAACACATGTTTTGGCTGTTAAATGAGACAGTAATTAATAGTAAATTTTCACTACAGTATTTTCTGCATATTGACTATTGTTTGTTTAATTTTAAGAATTATCATATTGACTGTAAATAAAAAAAACAAAGGCCAGAACAAACCTTAAATTAGCAATATAAATTTTAGAAAAACACATGTTTTGGCTGTTAAATGAGACAGTAAATAATATTAAATTTTCACTACTGTATTTTTTGCTTATTGACTATTGTTTGTTTAATTTAAAGGATTAGCAATATAAATTTTAGACAAACACATGTTTTGGCTGTTAAATGAGACACTAATCATATTAAATTTTCACTACTGTATTTTTCGCATAATGACTATTGTTTGTTTAATTTTAAGAATTATCATATTGACTGTAAAAAAAAAACCACAAAGGCCAGAACAAAAATGGATAAAAAATAAGAAAGCCATTGTTTACATACAGTAACGCTAATTTTGTAAAGTTTTCTTTTTTTTAATTGTGTGAAACTTACCTTAACTTAGTAATATAAATTTCGCTCTTAATACTTTTTAAAAAAAAAGTGACACTCGTATAAAAAGATATTTTAAAAAAAGTAAGCAAGCAACTTGAAAAGAAATGCAGAACGCTCATTGGTCGCTTAATTGGCCTCGTGTTGTTACTTTCCGTCGTATTTACTCCGCGTAAGCCTCGTATTTACTCCGCGTAAAAAAAAGTTCTTCAAATGAAAAAAAGAAATAGCCAAAAATACTAAGCAAATTGTATCCAAAAATTTTCCTCAGGTTTATAAAAAGCGACATGCAAAATTTGGTACCAATTGGTTCAGTAGTTTTTGAGTTTATCGCGAAACAGACAGACAGACAGGAATTGACTTTTATATATATAGAGATGACGTAATGCCGGCGGCGCGCGCCCGTTGGCTGCAGGCGAGCACGTGACCTCCCTGTGCGCGCGCATCCGTGACAGAGGCGGCCGGTGAGGAATGAGGAAAGACGGTCGTGACTATATATAGTAATATACATTTTGTGTAGAAATAGGATTAGTTGACTTTATAAGGTAAACTTATTCATACAGTTTGTATCCCTCGATAGCTCAGTTGGCAGAGCGGAAGACTGTAGATGTTACAACGGTGATCCTTAGGTCGCTGGTTCAAATCTGGCTCGATGGAGTTTTTTTTTTTATTTTTATTGGCTGCCGGCGAGCACGTGACCTCCCTGTGCGCGCGCATCCGTGACAGAGGCCGATGAGGAAAGATGGTCGTGACTATATATAGGGATATAATCCAAATTGTACCTTATCATTAGATTTGGTCTTATTACCTTCTGTTTCTAATCTATATTCCAAATAGTGCCTTATCATTAGATTTGGTCTTATTACCTTCTGTTTCTAATCTATATTCCAAATTGTACCTTATCATTAGATTTGGTCTTATTACCTTCTGTTTCTAATCTATATTCCAAATAGTGCCTTATAATTAGATTTGGTCTTATTACCTTCTGTTTCTAACCTATAATCCAAATTGTACCTTATCATTAGATTTGGTCTTATTACCTTCTGTTTCTAATCTATATTCCAAATTGTGCCTTATCATTAGATTTGTTCTTATTACCTTCTGTTTCTAATCTATATTCCAAATTGTACATCATCATTAGATTTGGTCTTATTACCTTCTGTTTCTAATCTATATACCAAATTTTGCCTTATAATTAGATTTGGTCTTATTACCTTGTGTTCATAATCTATAATTATCATTAGATTTGGTCTTATTACCTTCTGTTTCTAATCTATATTCCAAATTGTGCCTTATCATTAGATTTGGTCTTATTACCTTCTGTTTATAATCTATATTCCAAATTTTGCCTTATCATTAGATTTGGTCTTATTACCTTCTGTTTCTAATCTATAATACAAATTGTACCTTATCATTAGATTTGGTCTTATTACCTTCTGTTTCTAATCTATATTCCAAATTGTGCCTTATCATTAGATTTGGTCTTATTACCTTCTGTTTCTAATCTATATTCCAAATTGTACCTTATCATTAGATTTTGTCTTATTACCTTCTGTTTCTAATCTATATTCTAAATTTTGCCTTATCATTAGATTTGGTCTTATTACCTTGTGTTTATAATCTATAATCCAAATTGTTCCTTATCACACACTATTTATTTATTTGGATTAGGTCTTATTACCTTGTGTTTATAATCTATAATCCAAATTGTGCCTTATCACACACTATTTTTTATTTGGCCTTATTACCTTGTGTTTATAATCTATGACGTAATGCCGGCGGCGCGCGCCCGTTGGCTGCCGGCGAGCACGTGACCTCCCTGTGCGCGCGCATCCTTGACAGAGGCGGCCGATGAGGAATGAGGAAAGACGGTCGTGACTATATATGTTGATTCTCACATTCTAATTTTTCTGTGTTTAATTCTTCCTTGGACATAGGAATGCTTTTCGAATCCCAAAATGTTTTAACAATATTATCTAGTTCAGCTGAAGAATGATTAATATGATATTGGTTGAATGGATGTACTAGTAGTGCTATTGGACATGTTTGATCTACCTGAATGATTCGAACTAACTTTGAATTCATAGCTGAAGGTGTATCTCTTGGACCTTTAATCAAACCTGGTTCAATAAGATTCCTTGAGTTGGTTACTTTTATATACTTGATATTTAGTATATAGTTACAGTATTTATAGACAAGGTCTCTTGTACAGTGATATCTTTCATTGAGAGCAAGCCAAGCTTTATCAAAAGTATCAGGGATTAAAGAAAAGCCCTTAATTATGCTAGCTGCATCTCCAGAAAGAGAACTTTGTAGATGTTTATAAATTTTGAATATTATTTAATGATGAATTGTTTATAATGGTATCTTCAAATGTGGTCTTAAAATCCAACCATTGATCAAGATCACTTTTAAAAGAGGGTAGAGAAAATTTAGGGAGATTAATTTTAGTTTCTTATATCTTAGTATTTGTATTTTATTTTAATTCTAAATAATCTATCAAAGTAGATTGTATTGCATTTAAATCTTTATTAGATTCTTTATAAATAGGCTAATGTGATTCATGTTCATCAGAATCAACTAATTCAATCATCTAATTTTCAATATTTTCTTTAATTTTGTTCATATTATCCAGTTGTACCTTTAAATAGACTTTGAGTTTGTACTTTCTCTAATTCGATCTTTAAATCATCAAGCTACGATATTTCGAAATAGAATTTTTTAGATGTAACTTCACTTGTTTGTTTAAGCAACCTTTATTTATTTTTTCAATCCAATAGGTTGTCAATAATTATCCGGTTCGAGGGACCAAAAATATATGGTAGATAAATGATAAAAATAACTTTGAATTGTGCTTAATTAATAGATAAACAATGTTAGTTTTGATTAACACTCTTTAAGATAATAAAACAGTGAAAATCAAACTTATAGGTAATAAAACTTATGGATAAATAAACAAACACTATTTAGAAACCTTTTGGTTATAAAGCTTCTTTAAATATGTGTTTATAAATAGTGTACTTAACTTGGATGATTGAAGACTGACATTGGATTAAATTTTAGTACTTTAATTAAAACATAAAGGATTAAATATAAAAAGTTTGACGCGCGTTTAAATGGCGTCGCTTCCCTTCTTTCTTGATAAAAGTTCTTTCTTCTTCTTGGTCGCCGACCGCGCATGCGCACCACTTTTCACCGGCGGTGGCGCCGCCAGGCGAGCTTAACTAGATTTGGTTAATCTTACCTCTCCAATAATATTTCATATATATAGTGGCGCGTATAAGGCCTGAAAACATCTACAACCTCCGCCAATAGATGGCGATTTTGCCTATTTCCCGTTTGGAACTTGTGCGGATATCGCAGACAACTGTAATCCTATTTCCTGGAGCAAATGTATGTAAATAGATGTTAATATTGGCCCCAGGAGGTGGCGTAATGTAAATACCCGTTGTTTATTATTCCAGTTATATGTAGTGTTTAGTAGAAATGACAATAAAAGAAGTTGTGTCGGAAGTCTTTGTGCCACTTGCTGTTGTTACTCTCGCCATCGCCACATCGCTGTTGTTACTCTCGCCATCGCCACATCGCTGCTGCTACTCTTCTGGTAAGTCTCTCATGTCCCCACCAGTGGTAAGGCTGAGAGATACTGCCAGAGGAAAGGAGTTCTACTTGAGTGGTGGTTCTCGGACGTCCTTGGGTGCTCTGCAGGGCACAGCTGCAGAGGGAGAGCAACGGAAGCCCGGGTAGGTGATCCACGACGGAGGAAGCGGCGTCGTCCCGAAGAACCGGAGGCGTCACGCGTGAATATATATATAATATATAATTTCTACGCAACTCAATCAAATTATCATACTAAACAACATTACACAAATCGAGCGTAATTTGTACGCGTACTTATAAAGAACTCTTATTATCAAGCAAATTACCCATATATAAGATATATATGGAAAATATAATTTATTAATGAAATTAGATGTGAAGTGAAGTACTATAATAGGTAAAACTGCTTTACTGTTGAGCTGGTTGTATCAATCTTAATATGGCCACCTAATTCCTGGCAACTCCGACCACTTAGAAGTCTGAAAATTTGTAAACTTGCATTGTTCATTGGACTGAGTGAGTGTAAAAGTTTCATACTTCTATGTGATCTGGAAGTATATCAAAATTAATTTACTAAATTTGAAAGGCAATTTTGCCTATTTCCGCACCCTGACGCAGTCTGAATTTTTGTCGACATGCATTGTCATCGAGTTCTGATAAGTGAACCAAATTTAATATTCCTACATGCTCTAAACGTACTCTAAACAGACGGACGGACAGGGAAGCAAGTCAAATAAAAGCTTTAGAAAATAAAGTTAAACTACCAGTCCCCGGAAACCTAATGATCATACCTTGTATTTTAAACTCAAAAATACCGTTTAAAATGAAAATATTGTTATTAAAATAAGGCTGTCATTAGAGTGTTAAATGTTGTTTTAAATTTGCTAAACCTATAAAAACATCGAGAAATAGACCAAATTCAATTAAAATAACTGGATATCGATCAAATTAAAAATATCTATAGTGAAACTGTGAATGTTGTTATGTATATAAATATATGAAAAAAGTTGCTATGAAGTGTAAAACGTTGTTATTAAAGTTTAAAATGTTTTCTTCAAATTGAAAAACTTATATTAAATATGATTTTAATATTCACCTTTGAAATGATGTAGTTGAATCTTTTGAATCTTAAAATTATATTTTCAAATCATTAAATATCATCATGAAATTTCAATATGCAAAACTTTATATAGGTTTTTCAATTCTAAGACAACATTTTACATTTTGATAACAACATATTTTTACTTTAATTAAATAAGATTTTTTAAATGTATGTATATATGTGTGTGTGTGTTTGTGTATGTTTATGTATATGTGTATATATATAATTCAGCAATAACTCAACCTTTGGCAAAAAAAGTCATAAGGTGCTAGGTCTGGTGAATATGGTGGATGAGTGACTAATTGGACACCAGAGACATGGTGTCTAAAGCAATCCTTATTTGAATGTGCATTGCGCGCCACATGTTGACGTATTTTTATTTATTTTCAATTTGGACTATTAACTTTGGGCGTATAAAATAACTAGACAATTTTGACATTTAAAAATGTTTATTAACATCTAGTTAATTTCCATGAAAAAATAGACACTTCGGCCAATTAGAGTTTTTATTTTTCTCAACGTTTCGACAAAAACTTTTGTCTTCGTCAGGAGAAGTGAATAAAAAGAAAACATTTGGCAAGGCGTTAAAATTTTTCTGAGGTTGCAAGGGCGTTCTCACGTGATTTTTAGAATATATTACAACATCTAAAGCACGAGTCAAAAACAAATATTGAACTCTTCAAAGAAAAATTCTCCAAGATCATAGTCTTTGACGAGTTCAATATTTGTTTTTGACTCGTGATTTAGATGTTGTACTATATTCGAAAAATCAAGTGAGAACGCCCTTGCAACCTCAGAACAATTTTTAACGCCTTGCCAATGCTTTATTTTTATCTACTTCTCCTGACGAAGACAATAGAAATTTGTCGAAACGTTGAGAAAAATAAAAAACTCTAAGTGGCCGAAGTGTCTATTTTTCATAGAAATTAACTAGATGTTAATAAAACATTTTTAAATGTCAAAATTGTCTAGTAATTTTATACGCCCAAAGTTAATAGTCAAAATTGAAAATAAATAAAAATACGTCAACATGTGGCGCGCAGTGCACAGTTAAATAAGGATTATGTGAAGAGATATGGAAATACTAGATTTTACATCACACATGAGTACATCTCAAAAGCACAAAGGACTATTGTGTACTCATAGTTTAAAGTGAGAATTGCGGGCAATATACTATTGTTGTGATCGATGTTAATAATTGTTGCCAATATATATAACCTAGAGCAACTAATTGTTTATTTTATGTTCCTACAAATTATAATCCGAGTTGGAACCCCGAAATCAACCCTCAGCCCCCGTCAATTACTCTTGTAGTTGTGATTTTTCCCTCTAACAATTAGATTTATTTTTGCAGTGTATGTTTATATTGTGGAGTATTTGTATAAACCTATATATAAAACTTATCTATTGAATCCTAATCTCCCACCTCTCTCTCCACAATGCTGCTGTGTAGACCAAACCAATGTGAGAATGTTTCCCTAATAATCAACACTTATGTGGTTGAATTTTGGTTTTAAATATAAAAATAACTGTTACTATTATATCTTGATACAACACTATGCATTAATTGCCTATATAAAAATATGAGTTGGAAATTCATGGCTGTTTATATAGATAAAGAGCGGGAGATTCCAGATAAATTAAGCCAGTTTATTTGCTGTTACAATTATAAATGCGCTGCACGGAAGTGAGTGCCAGCGAGCAGAAAAAGAAAAGAAAAAAATGATCTTAACTATGTAAAACAAAAATAGTGATATATATATGCAAAATTTAATTTTGCATAAAACAGAATAAAAGAAATAATGTATAACTATTATTTACAAATACCTTTTACATTGCCCCTTCCCTATAAAGGGCTGTGTCCTCACAGCTAGGAGAATCACCCCTGGGGCAAAGGGCTCACGTGTTCCTAGTCCTCCTGTCCGATGGGTCCATGGTAGGGCTTCATCCTTAGCACATGCACAATGTCCTTGGTTCGATGTCGTCTTCCTTGATCTTCAACTGGTCTCACTTCATACGTCACATCTGATAGTTTCCGGGTCACATGGTAAGGTCCAAAATAGCGTCTCATCAGTTTCTCACACAGCCCTACACGTCGTACTGGTGTGTAAATCCACACCAGGTCGCCTGTATGGTACGCCACTCTCCTGTGTTTTGAGTCATAGTTTGTTTTATTGACGTCTTGGGCTTTCAGAATGTGGAATCGTGCAATTTGGCGTGCCTCTTCTGCTTTGGTTTCCAATTCTTGAATATATTCGTCACTATCGGTGGTTTCTGGATAGGGAAACAGCGCGTCCAGTGGGGTTTCTGCCTCTCTCCCGTGAACTAAAAAGAACGGCGTGAATCCAGTTGCCTCTTGTTTCGCGGTATTGTATGCAAACGTGACAAAGGGTAGAATCTCGTCCCAATTCTTTTGATCAAGGTCTACGTACATCGACAGCATATTGGCCATGGTTCTATTCAGCCTCTCCGTAAGACCATTGGTCTGAGGATGATATGCCGTAGTGGACCGTTTGATGATCCCACAGCAGTTGGCCAACTCTTGGATCAACTTTGACTGGAAGTTGCGGCCTCGGTCCGTCACGATTTCCCGAGGGGCTCCATGGATCAGTATCACCTCCTCCAGCAGAAAATTTGCCACCCCTTGGGCATCCCCAGTCGCTAAGCTTTTTGTAATTGCGTATTTAGATAAATAGTCAGTACATACTATAATCCATCTCTTCTTGTTTCTTGATAATGGAAATCGTCCAAGTAAATCTATACCTATCTTTTGGAATGGTCGGCTTGGGGGTGGTATAGGAACCAGGTGTCCAGGTGGCAATTGTGGGCTGTTCTTTCTGCGTTGGCATTCTTGGCAGTGGCTGACATATTTTTTCACACTTCGGTAGAGTCCCGGCCAAAAGTACCTCCGTATCACCCTATCATATGTTTTGGCGAAACCCAGATGGCCTGCCATGGGAGCGTCGTGTAGCTCTCTCAATATGTCAGATCTGAGCCGTCTTGGCACGACGAGTAATAGAGATGGGCCGTTTTGGTCAAAGTTCTTCTTATAAAGAATCCCATTCACAATTTTGAAACGGTTGTCCTTGGAAGTACTGTCTGACAACCCATCAAGAATTTTCAGAATATAGGGATCTTGTTTCTGTTCATCTTTGATGTTCATAATGGTTGACAAAAATGGAAAATCATCATACATTTCGTCAACTTTGTCTTTTATGGGATTTCTGGATAGACAATCAGCGTCCCGATGTTTCATTCCAGTTTTGTAGGCGATTGAGATGTCGTACTCTTGCAGCCGAAGAGCCCATCTAGCCAGTCTACCCGATGGGTCTTTCAAGTTCGCCAACCAACATAATGAATGGTGATCGGTTACCACCTTGAACGGACGTCCAAATAGATAAGGCCTGAATTTGCCGATCGCCCATACGACTGCCAGACATTCTCTCTCGGTAGTGGAATAATTCCGCTCGGCCTTTATTAGAGTACGAGATGCGTAAGCGATAACCCTCTCTCTCCCTACATGAATCTGTACCAGAATAGCCCCTATTCCAAATACACTAGCGTCGCAATGTACCTCTGTTGGTGCGCTCTCGTCGAAATGACCTAGGACCGGTTTTGAGGAGAGGGCTCGCTTTAGGCTTTCAAATGAATTTTCTTGTTTCTCTTCCCACTTAAATGTGGATGATTTGCATAAAAGCTCTTTGAGTGGTCTTGAAATGTCGGCATAGCCTTCAATGAATCTTCGATAGTATGACGATAACCCTAGAAAACTTCTCAGCTGTTGTAAGTTCGCCGGAGTCGGAAATTCAGCGATGGCCTTTATTTTTTTCATAATCAGGTCTAACTCCATCTTGGTCTATTTGATGTCCGAGAATTTTTATTTGGTCAGCTCCGAAACAACATTTTCTTAAATTGAGTCGCAACCCAGCCTTTCTGAAGCAATTCAGAACAGCGCCTAAACGCGAGAGATGTTCAGAAAAGGTGGCCGAGTAGACAACGACGTCGTCTAGGTAACAAAGGCATGTTGTCCATCTGAGCCCCCGCAACAAGCTGTCCATCATTCTCTCGAATGTTCTGGGGGCATTACAAAGCCCAAAAGGCATCACTTTAAATTCAAAAAGTCCGTCTGGTGTGATGAATGCCGTCTTTTCTCGTCTATTTCAATCTGCCAGTAACCTGTTTTAAGGTCCATCGTCGAGTACATTCGTGCTTCTCTCAAAAAGTCCAGAGCATCGTCTATTCGGTGAAGAGGGTAGACGTCCTTTTTAGTAATCTTGTTCAGTCCTCTGTAATCTACACAAAATCTCCAAGAACCATCTTTTTTCTTCACCAAGACGACAGGTGATGCCCACGGACTCTCCGATGGCTGAATGACGTCTGCCTCTATCATCTTATCAACTTCATTCTGAATTATCCTACGTTCGGCTGGGGACACTCTGTAGGGCATACGCCTTATCGGTGCACTATCGCCTGTGATGATGCAATGCTTTATTGAGTCTTGAGATTTTCTACTGGTGATAACTGGGCCAAATATTTCAGCATAATGATTGACTAGTTTTAGCAGCTCCTGTTTTTCCTCTGGCGCACGTTCTGGAGCAATACACGGCTCGATATTTATCTCGACGCAAGATTGATCACACGGCGGAGTGTTTTCGGCGGGATGTTGGGAATCGTCGATTGAGCAAATACCACACTCATCAATCTCCGAAAAATAGGCAACACACATTCCAGAGGGAATCAGACTTGTCTGAGTGCTGAAATTGGTTATCCATAGTTCCGCCTTACCGTGTAGCACTGTAATAAGTGACGCTGGGATTGATATTTCTTTGTCCAAGAGCAGTTTCCTGGAGCCTTCAGCTATCATACTCTTTCTCCCTGCAACTTCGGACGTAGAGACAGTTATCATTTTACTAGATTTAGGAGGCACGATGTATTCCTCTTCGACAAAAAAGCGTTTTAAAGAATCTCTAGACTCATCATCAATCGTCTCTGAAAAGGCAATTTCAGATCGGCCACAGTCAATTATTGCTCTTGACGCTTCTAGCAAATTCCAGCCCAGGATAACATCGTGGCTGCAACCCGAAAGTACTAGAAACTCAAACGCTTGCATGAAGTTGCTTATTTCAAGTTTTACGATGCACTTTCCAATAGGAGACACAAATCTGTTGTTCGCAACCTTCAACGTCATTCGTGGACCTTCAAACATCACGATGTTCAACTTTCGACGAAATGCATCCGATATTACAGAGTACGAAGCGCCTGTATCAACTAGTGCTCTCACTTTGTTGCCATTAATAACTACCATTAAATAATTAGAATCTAGGTCGGCTTTTGTCGATGGAGGGTTTACGTCACTGGCGACCTCACCTCCCTTGAGGGACGCGCGACTTAGTTTTCCCGGTTAATTGGCCTAGGAGAGCGGCTTGAACGTCTGCTGGGCGACTGGGACTGTCTTCTTTCTATTCCAAACCTTCCACGTCCTGGGTATGGGGATGAACTTCTTGGGGGAGTACGTCGATTCGTGACACCGAAGTTGTCGTCGTTCGTCTCAGAATTCGAAGAGTATTGTGGGCGGTAAAAATAATTTGGGTTGTAGTAGGTTCGTCCTCGTTTGTTGCACTCTATAGACTCATTTGCCCTTGCTTCCTGATATTGCCGACGACGTTCTCTGCAATATCGTACCACGTGTCCAGGCCTATTGCAGTGAAAGCATATAGGAATATTATCAGGAGTCCGAAATTCATCCGTTTTCCTCGAGGTGTATGGTTTGGATTCTCTTCTGGCATCTTGAACTTCGTGCCAGGGTTTATAGCCTCTTGTTGGGCAATTTGGGCGCTTGAGTATTGGCGCCAATGTATTCTCCGCTCTCTGGTAAACCTCATTTTCCAGTTGCTCAGAGCACGTGAGAGGGCTTTTGCATGAAAGGGCCTTGCCAACTTCCTCTTTTATAATTTTCCGGATAAGGCTTTCAAAATCTAGGTCACTGTCTCCCGAGATTGAAGCCACATTGGCAAGTCTTTCAAAATAAGCAACTCCAATTCTTTTTTTCTTACGGTCTTCTATTCTTCGGCACTGTCTGCTGAATTCGTCTACCGTTGCCATCTCAACGGGAAGGAGTGCTTGGAAGATGTCCTCCGCAACACCTTTCATCAGATGAGCCAATTTTTCGACTTCTCCCATTGCTGGATTGACTTGTCGACATAGGTTAAGGATGTCTTGGATGTAAGACTCAGACGGTTCACCAATCCTTTTTGCTCGTATTTTTAGCTTTGATTCAGCCTTTCGCACAAAATGCTCTTGATCACCAAATATCTTTAGGAATTCCTCCTTAAACCTTGGCCAAGAATTTAGGCTTTCTTCTACGTTTTCAAACCAACATTTGGCCGTCCCTTCTAAATAGAAGATGAGATTAGCCAGGCAAAGATATTCGTCCCAACCATTGTGCCTGGAAACGCGATCATAGTCCCTTAACCATTGATAAGGACACTCCGAGTCATTGCCTCCAAACGCAGACGGATTTCTTGGTTGCTGAAGACAGGTAAAGGATGTCCTAGTCGACTGGGATCCCTCCATTTCGCTTTTCACTGACATTTCAGTTTCCTGATCCAATTCGGTTGGCGATAAGCCTCGAAGTCTCCGGCTTCTTCTCCTTGATACGTCCACCTTTGAGAGGTAAATGGGATATTACAGCGTCCCCACCAGATTGTAATGAAGATAAAGAGCGAGAGATTCCAGATAAATTAAGCCAGTTTATTTGCTGTTACAATTATAAATGCGCTGCACGGAAGTGAGTGCCAGCGAGCAGAAAAAGAAAAGAAAAAAATGATCTTACCTATGTAAAACAAAAATAGTGATATATATATGCAAAATTTAATTTTGCATAAAACAGAATAAAAGAAATAATGTATAACTATTATTTACAAATACCTTTTACAATATTGTGGAGTATTTGTATAAACCTATATATAAAACTTATCTATTGAATCCTAATCTCCCACCTCTCTCTCCACAATGCTGCTGTGTAGACCAAACCAATGTGAGAATGTTTCCCTAATAATCAACACTTATGTGGTTGAATTTTGGTTTTAAA
Source organism: Cordylochernes scorpioides (assembly GCA_030710605.1). Lineage (NCBI taxonomy): Eukaryota > Metazoa > Arthropoda > Arachnida > Pseudoscorpiones > Chernetidae > Cordylochernes > Cordylochernes scorpioides. The sequence continues at coordinate 36,812,920 of CP092876.1, forward strand.
TATAAAAATAACTGTTACTATTATATCTTGATACAACACTATGCATTAATTGCCTATATAAAAATATGAGTTGGAAATTCATGGCTGTTTATATATTTTTCCTTTGTTATATAAATACGTTCCCTGATTTTTAAGAAACCTCTATGAACAGCTTTTTTTGGTCGTTGATGTACAGCCGGCACCACGAGGGCCAACAGTCTGAAACGTGGTTAGCTTTTCTTGATTTATGAAGAAAGGGTATTTGGCTGAAATATTCTGGAATTTAAGTAATTCAGCAATTAGTTTTATCTTAATTCCGATAAATGGCGCAAGCCATCAGTACTTTGATGCACGATCAGGATATGCCTTTTTACTTTAAAAGTGGATATTGGAGACTTCTAAAGACTTTTATATTTTACTCTAAGACCATATTATATGCTCTAAATTTTGAAACCTACAACAGAGGGTTTCGACCAGAAAAAAGGAAAATATTTGAACTCTCAGAGAATTAAATATAATAAAAACCCACCCTCAGTTACCTTGAATTTCGGGAATGCGGTAATTATACTATATTGTCACGAAATTTTTTTAATATAGAGTACATTTGAATCAACTGTCCATTGGTAAATATGTAGAAATGTACTTTTAATAATTTAATCTTGAATAAGAAATGTATCCAATTAAAAAAAAACCTTGTATCAATATTGAGTAAAATTAATCAGGTCTCCAGGGAAACGTATCTTTTCAAAACATTTTTATCCTCTAGCTTTCGGGCACGGACGCCCTTCTACAGAAGAAAACCTGGTATAATAATTCGCCAATAGAACACGAGTTGAATATAATCGGATTCTATTTTACATTATTTTATAAAATTATGTAATGTATGTAATGTATTTTCTTTCTAGGTTGTTGTGAACATATCTCACTTAGGTGTTGAATTAGATAAAAGAACACACACACCTAAGACAGCATCGTGTGTGTGCCTGTAATAATGCGACAACATATAGTTGCTATGACAGAGTTCTAAGACTTGAGATGTTACATCTGATAGCAAAATAGAATGTAAGAAATAAAATATGGTTCACCTAGTTCCTAAGTTGCGAGAATAAAATTGTAATTTCGGATAAAAGTGAAATTCTTGCCTATAAAACTGTTTGGATATTTAGGGCAAAAGGAAAGAGACCTTTTTAATTTAAGAATTTACGATTTATATTTTTATTAATAAATCTCGTCAAATACAAAAATGTAAAAAAAAAAAAACAAAAATGGCTGAAAATCCTCTACTGGGTTACCAAAGTAAGATAAGTATATCCTCTTTTTTTAACTGAAACACAGCTTCTCTAATACCTACTGCCTGTTTAGAAATAGGAATATAAGACAAATAAGTTAACCAGACCCATCATGTGACACAACTGGAGCAGTTATGAAGAGGTTTGTCATCACTTATTCAATCTGTTGTTTAGTAGATATTCGCCGAATAGCAACCTTGTGGCAAATGCTACTATTTCCAAGTCATATTTTCTTTAGAAGAAGCTATCTCGGAATCCATAATTTCCTTCCAAGAATTCCCATTTTTGGTATTTACTGCTTCTTCGTGTGACTTCGCTAGACTCTGTCATATAAACTTCAGCCTTTGTAATTTAGTCATCAGAACGCTTTGGGTTTTCATTTCACTTCGATCTCTTAATCTTATTTTAAATAGTCCTTTTTTTTTCATTAATTTCACTCTCATTTTCATCTCCTAAGATGAGTTAGTATTTTGATCTTCTGTTACTTTCTTAATTGGTGAAAACTTTTCTACTTTTTCAGATTCGTATAATAGATCTTCTGGTTCAACTGCAGATATTGACCGCAATATTTCAAATTTTCAAGAAAGAGGACTTTCTTGAAATAGAACATATCTCATGAAATTATGGTAGTATTGGATTGCTCTATCATACACCATATCTCTCATCATTGTCGTATCCGATAACCTATATCTGCCTTTTATCCATTTTAATGAGTTTTTGACGAGGAATATGTACATAGCATACGGATCCAATTATTCGCATGGGTTTGATCCGTTATTTCTTTTCAATCAAAGATCATGCGGACTTCTACAGAGCTTTTTCCTTTTCTGTTCAGGAAATACACTAAGGCATTAACTAACTCTACCCAATAATGCAGAAGGATAGAAATTTTTATGTTAGAGTACTTCATGTCTTTGACATCTCTATGGTTTAATTTTATCTCTTCGTGAACTTTGGTGTATCGTTGAACTTAAAACAATGTGACTTTTCATAGATACATGTCTAACATAATTCTCTGGACAATTATACTTCATATATAATTGGGGTTTCAGAATGTTCTTAAAATGACGTTTGTCTTGATGCCCCCAGCGCTCATAATATTGTAAAGAGGAAAATTAGGGAAGACAAACTTCAGGTTAAACGGCAACTAATTACAAGGTTGGGTCAATAAGTAATGCACAATTACCTATAGCAAAATATATAAATATTTTTTATATATAAAAGTTTATAATTATATAAAAACATGTTTTCTAGGAAATAAATCACTCTGCCTTTCATATCTGCAATCAGAATTGATTTTTCATTTGTATTTTTTTTTATATATGGAGATGGATATATATTATAAATTCATAATTATTCATTTATAATCTACTAATATATATTTGTTATAAAGCGATATTTGCGGAAAAGCTTTGCTCGATTCAATACCTTGAAATTATGTTTATGTGCCTCTACATACCTATAAGCTTTCGTCCATAGGTTCACTAAACACCCCTAAGCTGCCTTCAATAGAAAATGCAGGGTATATCCCAAACCAATCCAATACAATAGTAGAGCGGTCTAGAGATTAATTTGGCGAAACCGCTGAGAGGATTCACTACTGATGAGCCAAGCCCTCTCATTCAATAACTTATATCATGGCAGTAACGTCTGTTGAAATAATATTTGATGTAATTATTAAAAAGAAACACATTTCCAGTAAATTTATTTGTTACGAATTTTAACGATAGATAGCAATTAAATTTATAAAAGGAAATATATTATAAATCATTAGAAAACCTGAAAAGAGCCATTTTAACAAAAGAGCCTGGCCTAAAAGACCAGTACAATGTAATACCTCACACCGCGCAACAGACATTGGCTCGAAATTTCAGGTATGAGTGGACTTTGATGCCTCACCCAGCTTACAGTCCTGACCTTGCTCTTTCCGACTTCTACCTGTTTCGCAAATGAAGGAATTCTCTACGCGATAGAACATTTGAAAATGATGAAATGTTACTCCATGAGGTTAGAAGGTGGTTCAGAAAGCAAGATATAGCATTTTATCAAAGTGTTTTTTTGTGATTTATAAAGAACGCTGAACCAAATGTGTACAGAGGCAGGTGGATATATTGAATGATGCTGATATATAGCTAATAGTTAGGTATTAATTTATACAAAGTTTCATCTTTATTGTTTATAAAATAAAATAAAATATTAATGATTGTGCATTACCTTTTACCAAACCTTGTATATAAAGGAAAGCACAAATTAAAATTGATAAAATACAAGAAAGACAATGAAGAAAGTTTACAAAGAGTAATAAAATATTACGATGTACTAGAGCGCCATCTGTTATCAAATTATAAAACTATTTTAAAGGCGTAATATTCTTTTTAAAATAAAACAATTTCTACTGTCCTTACTGCGATGGAAAAATTAAAGGGAGGGCCTGGCTCATCAGTGGTGAACCCTCCCAGCGGTTTCGCCAGTTTAATCTACCATACCGCTGTTATATTGCATTTTTGGAACTTCCTTTTATAGGTGACTGTTGTAAGACTCTTGGAATGGGTATTTTAGAATGTTTTATTTTAAAAAGAATATTACGCCTTTAAAATAGTTTTATAATTTGATAACAGATGGCGCTCTAGTACATCGTAACATTATTGTTCTAATAAAAGACACAATTTGATATTTGCGGAAGAGCGATTGCTCGAAGCATATTATATATTTATGATTATATTTAATTCTGCTGTCCTAAAAGCTTATGTCCATAGTTCTTCTAAAATACCCATTCCAAGAGTCTTACAACAGTCACCTATAAAAGGAAGTTCCAAAAATGCAATATGGTAGAAGGCGGAATAAATTGTTACCAAAAATGCAATATAACAGCGGTATGGTAGATTAAACTGGCGAAACCGCTGGGAGGGTTCACCACTGATGAGCTAGGCCCTCCCTTTAATTTTTCCATCGCAGTAAGGACAGTAGAAATTGTTTTATTTTAAAAAGAATATTACGCCTTTAAAATAGTTTTATAATTTGATAACAGATGGCGCTCTAGTACATCGTAACATTATTGTTCTAATAAAAGACACAATTTGATATTTGCGGAAGAGCGATTGCTCGAAGCATATTGTTGGGAAAAGAATGTTATTTTTCTTATAGATTTATATTTTTTTAAATATATGTAAATTTAATCCATTATAAGAAACATATTTGCCATATGTAAATATTTATATGTATATATATTCGTGACAAAAAATAAAGTAGTTGACTGGTTAGAGTCGTGTGGTTTCTCGGCCCGCTCTCGAGAGGTCTACGCCTTGGTTGATACCTGCCTTAGACACTTCCGCGGATTTGACTTCTTGGGAATCGCTCTTCTCTACCCTTGAGATTCCACGGATTTTTTCCTCCCCGGGACCAGAATAAGAGACTTCGGGCGTCTGGGCAAAATAGAGCCTGGGCGCTGCGCCGCTGAACGCGACATTTGGCATCCCAGCCGGGACGCGAGGAGAAAGCCGTGCCTATATTTGGAACCCTTTTGGATCAGAAGATGGAGAGAGAAGAAGCGCTAGAGAGACTCAAGAAGAAGAGAACCATACTCCGCACGTCTTTATCCAAGTACGGGAAAAGAATAGAGGAATATGACGTGCACAAGGAGTGTGACCACGAGGAACTGCTGGGGCAGCTTTCGGATGTCTACGAAGAACTGAGGCGGGTAGACGAAGAAATCGGTAAGCTGATTGACATCAAAGATCTAGAGAAAGATCTAAAGATGGTAGAGGAATACCGGGAAAAGGCCGTGGCGTGGAAATATTTGTTAAAGAAAAGAAGTCTGGTGGTAGCGGAAGGAATGCAGAGGGAAACTGCAACTGCCACGAAGAAGGAATATCCAGGAGAAATCGGTTGACCGACTCTAACTGGGATGGTTAAGTTACCCAAATTGACAATGGAAAGATTCTACGGGGAAATTAGCCAGTGGTTAAATTTTTGGAATGCCTTCGATTCATCAATCAATAGGAATGAACACTTGACCAAGATAGATAAATTTAACTATCTTAAAGCCTACTTGGGTGGAACGGCGGCCCAAACTGTGGAAGGATTTTGCGTATCTGTGGAAAATTACGATAAGGCCGTTGAATTGTTGAAGAAACGCTTCGGAAAAGGGGAAAGGTTGATCGACGTGCATATGAACAACCTCTTGGCCTTGAAACCACTTAGAGTGACAAAGGACGTGAGGGCTTTCAGAGAATTGTACGGCAGAATCCTGGTGCAGATTAGAAGTTTGGAGTCATTGGGTGTTGTCGTTGAAAGCTACGGTAACTTATTGTGCCCTTTACTCCTCAAGCTATTGCCATCATACTTAAAGCTTGAATTACACCGGGAATTCACAGGAGCTTTTTCTCTTGGAGATTTGATTGAATTTTTGGAGAGACAATTGATTGCATTAGAAAGCACGTTCGGTACGCGGGACGAAATAACAGCCGGCCAACCATCAAATGAGCACCCTCAGTCACAAAGCTCTATCGTGAAGTATCGAAGAAATGAGAGGAATCCCCTGCCCACGGCAGCTGGTTTTTTGAATGCCTCTGAAGCAGTGAATAAGAGGAAGAATTGCGCCTTTTGTGAAAGAGATCATGAAAGTACAAAGTGCGAATTCGCGGAAAATTTGACATTGGAAGATAAATTGGGAAAATTAAAGAAGAAAGGGGCTTGTTTCAGATGCCTGAAATATGGTCATTTGAGCAAATTCTGCAAAGTTAAGACAAGTTGCACCAGCTGTGGGGAATTGAGACATTCAAGGATTATGTGCCCCAGGAAGGACCAGATGATGATGGATGAGACTTTGACCAATCTGACGACGCCTGTGGTGTTGTTGCCCACACTGAGAGTGACTATCAGAGGAAAGTGTAAAGAAAGAATGGGACGAATTTTGATTGATACGGGATCTCAGAGGTCCTATGTACTCCAGGACACGGCGGAAGAAATGGGATATGAATGTTCCAAAAAAGAGTCTCTTCGCCACTCTTTGTTTGGTGGATCGAACACAGAGTTGTACGAACATGGAGTTTATGATATCAGGTTGAGCAATTTAGACGGATCTTATGGCTGTAATTTTGAAGCACTGAGCCAAGATGTTATCTGCGACAGCGTGCCCAGGGTCCATCAGGGTAAATGGATGCAAGATCTTAGTGCTCATGACATAGAATTAACTGATCTACACAGGGGACCTCTTGAGATTCTTATAGGAGCAGATATTGCTGGAAAATTACTAACCGGAGAGCATAGAAGACTTCCTTCTGGGCTTGTGGCGGTGCAAACGAGGTTGGGCTGGACTTTAATGGGCAAGATTCCGGCCACAGAAGAAGAAACTAGCGTTAGTGGACTTTGCACAACTTCACTGTTGACTAGCGATTTGGAGAATTTATGGAGATTAGAGGCTATTGGTATTTCAGATGCTCGTCAAGACGACTCGATACAAAAAGAAACGGAAGAATATTTTGCACGTACTATTTCACAGGATTGTGAGGGGCGTTACCAGGTTGCCCTTCCTTGGATTCGCGAAAGAGAACTACTCACGGACAATAGAGATGTTGCCGAAAAACGATTAGCAAACGTGAGGAAACATCTTGTGAATACCGGAAATTTGGCAGAATATGAAGATATTCTCGAAAAGTGGTTAAGGAATAAAATAATAGAAAGGGTTATAGACAATATATATATATATAAACGTGAAGGCGTGCACTATTTGTCACATCGACTAGTTTTTAAAGAGAATAGTCCAACCACCAAAGTAAGACCAGTTTTTGATGCTTCGGCGAAGAAGAAGGGAAAGATTTCACTGAATGATTGTCTGGAAAGAGGTCCGAATATGATAGAAACGATCCCAAGAATTTTGAATAAATTTAGGAAGAGCGAGATAGGAGTCTCCTCGGACATAGAGAAGGCCTTCCTCCAAATTGGGATTAGGGAGGAAGACAGAGATTATCTAAGATTCCTCTGGTATGACAAAGAGAGAAATGTGATGGTTTTACGTCATGCGAGAGTTGTCTTCGGAATCACGACGAGTCCATATCTCCTGCTTGCCACGCTGTTTCACCACTTGAACAAGGCTCCTGAACACTGGCAAGAAACAGCTGAATTATTGAGGGAGTCTTTATACATCGATAACTGTGTGGCTAGTTTCTCAAAAGTCACAGATATGGAAAAATTTGTGGACGAAGCACAGAGATTGTTGGCTTCTGCTCATTTCAACTTGCGTGATTGGACAAGCAATGTTACCAGTATAATGTGTGATGGTCCTAGGTCTGATAGAGGAAGGTTGTTGGGCATGACATGGAATCAAGAAAAGGACACTTTGGCTTGTTCTTTGGAGAATTTGGAAATACAGGGGCCAATAAACAAAAGAAAGGTACTCTCCTTGGCAAGCCGTATTTTCGATCCGGTGGGCTTCACTTGTCCAGTGACCCTCGTTCCGAGACTTATCCTACAGGAAACGTGGCTGTTAAAATTGTCGTGGGATGAGCCTCTGCCTGAAAACTTGTCTTGCGAGTTTTTGAGGTGGCTGGCCAAATTGGAGTCTCTGAAATCCATTGCCATACCGAGATGGCTTTGCTATAGAGAAGAACACCGGATTGGAACTACTCTTCATGTCTTTTGTGATGCGTCTAGGGCCTCCTACGCCACTTGTATTTTTTTACGCATCGAGAGTGAACAGGAAGTAACGTGTCAACTAGTACAGGCTCGGTCGAGAGTGGCTCCTTTGAAGGGGACTACCATTCCTCGTTTGGAGCTGTTGGCATGCTTGGTTGGGGCCCGCTTGGTGAACAACGTTGTGAGGGACCTAAAATTTGAAGACATGGAGCGATTTTATTGGACAGACTCCATGAATGCACTCCATTGGATCAAGGGAAAAGATAACTGGGCGACTTTTGTAATGAATCGAGTTATGGAGATCCGATCTCTCAGTGAGACAGAGAATTGGTATCATGTACCAGGATGTTTGAATCCAGCGGATTTACCATCACGGGGGTGCTTAGCCGATTCTCTGGAGAGATCGAAGTGGTGGGAGGGCCCGAGTTGGTTGAGAAGACCAAGAAGAGATTGGCCCCATAGGGAAATATACCCTGACCCAGATATTGTGAACTCGGAAAAGAGAAAGATTGTTTTAACATCAACATGTATTGAAAGGGAAAAAGATCAGTACTACTATCGCTTTTCAAACTACTACAAGATATTGAGAGTAACTGCCTGGATGAACCGGTTTTTAACAAATGCGAGAGGAACAATAGGTCAGCGAGTGAAAGGTGATCTTACTGTGAATGAAATTAAAAGGGCGGAACTGATGCTGGTGAGAGTTATCCAACGGGAATCCTTCACTGGACCAGAGGACAAGAGGTTGAAGGATTTCAAGTTATGCTGCGATTCTTTGGGATTGTTGAGGGTCAAAACTGAAATAAGTAGGAGACAAGATCTGGAAAGTTTTCGAATGCCTTTATTGTTGCCTTCTGATCATGACTTGGTATATTTACTCATTAGATGGAAGCATGAAACTTGGGGGCATGTGGGACTTCAAACTCTGATGAATTTATTAAGAGAGGATTATTGGATTTTGAAATTCAGGAGGACTGTAAGAAGGGTCATACATCAATGTGTTAAGTGTAGACGGTACACGGCTAAATCGGGTTCTGTTGAATCCGTGGAATTACCTGAAAATAGAGTAAGGGATGCCTCAATATTTGAGGTAGTGGGGATAGACCTTACTGAACCACTTGTTTTAAGGAACAGGCGAAAGGTGTGGATTGTTATATTTACTTGTGCCGTATATCGGGCGGTCCATTTGGAACTGGTGACTTCTCTTTCAACCGAGAACTTTCTGCAAGCTTTCAGACGTTTTGTAGCAAGGAGAGGACGCCCCTATGTAGTGTACTCGAACAACGGTACCAATTTTCGCGGTGCGAGCAGAGCTCTAGGGAATCTAGACAATGCGGCAGTCCAATCAGAGAGTACCAAGCAAAATATTAATTGGAAGTTTATCCCTCCGTCGGCTCCATGGTGGGGTGGATGGTGGGAAAGATTGATTGGTTTGCTGAAACAACTCCTTAGGAAGATTCTTGGTCAAGCTCGTTTGGAATTTGAGGAACTTTACACCATTATCTGTGACACAGAGTCTTTGATGAACTCACGTCCATTGACTTACATGTCTGAAGATGTCGAAGATCTTAGTCCATTAACCCCTGCCTTGTTCTTACACGACCTCAAAGAAATAGGAGTTCCAGATCTAGCCTCTATTGAAAGGGCTAGTCTTCAGAAGAGATACCGATTTAGACAAAGGTTAAGAGAAGATCTGCGGAAGAGATTCCGGACGGAGTATTTTGGATTCTTAAGGCAAGAGACTAGAAGACGCTCGAAGACAAGACCTATCAAGGTGGGAGATCTGGTGTTGATTGGACAAGATAATGCTAAGCGAGTCAATTGGCCTTTGGCGAGAGTTGTGGAGGTCTACCCTGGCCGAGATGGACCTGTGAGGGTCGCCAAGTTGAGAACCAGCAAGGGCGTCCAGATTAGGCCGGTTCAACGGCTCTACAATTTAGAGATACCCGCCGATCTGGGGAGTACCTTGAGGAGTATACAGTCGGAACCACGCCGGGGAGGCTCCCGAGGAGAAGCCAGTAAAGACCCTACGAAGATAGCCCAATCCTAAAGAACTGGAATGAACGGTCGTTTCCCAACTATTGGTTGAGTTTCTGTAGAAAAACTCAAGGTGGGAGTATGTTGGGAAAAGAATGTTATTTTTCTTATAGATTTATATTTTTTTAAATATATGTAAATTTAATCCATTATAAGAAAAATATTTGCCATATGTAAATATTTATATGTATATATATTCGTGACAAAAAATAAAGTAGTTGACTGGTTAGAGTCGTGTGGTTTCTCGGCCCGCTCTCGAGAGGTCTACGCCTTGGTTGATACCTGCCTTAGACACTTCCGCGGATTTGACTTCTTGGGAATCGCTCTTCTCTACCCTCGAGATTCCACGGATTTTTTCCTCCCCGGGACCAGAATAAGAGACTTCGGGCGTCTGGGCAAAATAGAGCCTGGGCGCTGCGCCGCTGAAAGGGACACATATTATATATTTATAATTATATTTAATTCTGCTGTCCTAAAAGCTTATGTCCATAGTTCTTCTAAAATACCCATTCCAAGAGTCTTACAACAGTCACCTATAAAAGGAAGTTCCAAAAATGCAATATAACAGCGGTATGGTAGATTAAACTGGCGAAACCGCTGGGAGGGTTCACCACTGATGAGCCAGGCCCTCCCTTTAATTTTTCCATCGCAGTAAGGACAGTAGAAATTGTTTCATTTTAAAAAGAATATTACGCCTTTAAAATAGTTTTATAATTAGTAATAAAATATATTAAAACAAAAATATTAAAATTATTAATATGTTAATAAAATAATAAATACCTTGCTACATAGATCCTTCCCTATTGGAGAGCTGTGACCCCCAGCTAGCAAATATTGTATAGACATGGATCTGACGTGATTCTGCCAAGGATTCCCTTAGACTATTGAAAATCTGTCCCTAGTACCTTTGCGTCCTTTCTCTTTCGGCGTAGAGAGCGGCTTTGCCATATCGTCTATAGGGACATCGTTAACTCGGAAGAAGGTTTTGGCTTTGACCCGGCAGTGGAATCCTGGAGCCAGTCTCTGAAAAGGTATATTACAGCGCTCATGGCCTCAAGGTCTTTTTGGCGATCTTCAGCTTGTCTTCCATAATCTATCCAGCAACTCTCTCCCAAAATATAACGTTGAAAATTAGTAAATACAAAATTCTGAATGACACGACAATTTATTTGAAGCAAGCACAAACTAAATTTCATAAAATACAAGGGAAGCAAAGAGAGAGGTTTATGCAGAGTAAAAATATATAAACATTCAAAATAATTTACTGATAATAAAATATTCAATATTTTGCTACAATATAACTAATATCGAATCAATTGCAGTCATTATACATACTTCTACTGGGTTATCTGACCTCAGGACTTTCATGTCAACTTTGTACCGACCTCCACTGCCTGTGCAGTACAATTTTGTTGTTTATTTCAAACAGCGCTCCTTTGCAGTTGATACAAGTACACGGACAAGTAAAAGTACCTGTGCACAGCTACTGTTTATATTTTATTCCTGGGTAGCTAGAACAGAAAATAAATTATTTTTTATTTCTGAGGCAGGGAAAACAACTTTTAGTTCCCCTATGAGGTTTTTTTTTTTGCCATTTACTCTAGAATCAATTTTAATTATCCCTTTCCTATGGCAGGTAACACTTTACCATTCGCAGTAGGTACACCATTTGGAGACTCGAAAGTCAAACTCTACAAATAGATCCCTATTCTTGGTTAAATGCCTAACGCCCCGTTATTGATAAACCACACCTCTGAATTTTCCTCTATAGAAAATGCTCCTACAACTACTTGCAATGCAATTCCATTAGGTATATTTCTTAATTCTTCTATTTTCTTCTCACTTAGGTGGCCTGCCATCAGACATCTAATTTGGACAGGATTTACCACAATGACCAAGTTGGGGACAGTAATTGCACCATTCCTGAAGGATCCTTATTATGTACGAATGATCTTTTGTTATTGGTGGATGCGAGAGCATCTTGCTTTAAGGAATCGCTTATTCTGGACCTTCCTCGAATTTTCCTCTCATAAAAACACAGTTGGTGGTTAGATCATCAATTGAATTTAAAAATCTAAAGTCGTGTCAGATAATATTTGGCATATCAACATTTCTGGAATCTTTTTTTTTTCTAATCCAAGCTGAGTTCATTCCACACATTATTAAGCTTTGATATGTAGCTGGTCAAATATCGTCATGGCTTAACCACTTTAACTGGGAGAATTGTAAACGAAATTAATATAGTTGATTATCTGATGTAGCTTTAAAGCGCTCATATAATTCTAGCCATACTTCTCGTAACTCAAACCTGATGACCTTATGCATGGTTTCTTCTGTCAACGAGTTGATCAGAATCAACATAAACAACTGTTAGGTGTATTGTATTCGTGTTAATTATTCTAAAATTTCTTATCTGTTTTTCCTTCAAGCGATTTTTCAGGTTTAATAAACTTTTTTATAACGTCTAAAACATCCGCATGATAGTTACATGCAAACTTTAGTCGATATTTCTATAATTATCAATCTTGCTCATATAATGGTTTTAAAACTTATAGTTTTATACATTTTTTACTAATTTATTTTCTTCTACAGTTCGAAATGGAAAATTCCAGCACCAATTACTAAAAGAGGTCTATCAGAAACGCTAAAATTGTACCCGTGGAGAAACTGAACAAACTTCTCTTCACCTTATCTATGACTGTCCGAACTTTACAGAAAGTGAGACATCGATTGTTCCCAGATATAAATGATTTATCTCTCTTACATCAACCACTTTGTTTATGTAAATTTTATGAAATCTCTCGATTAATACATGTGAATGTGTAAATACTTAATTCTAAGTTTTAATTTATTTCTATGTTTGTTTCCTCTGTAATAGGCGCAAATACTTCAATATCGCGCCTTTTTGATGATAAACATCTCTAATAAAAACTACCTAAACTTATTGTGTCCACTGCCTCGCAAATATTCTTTTACTCGCAGACTACATAGTTTCATCACAATTAAATACGATTTGACTCAACTTTCAATGGATTAAAATTTTTAAAACAACATACCCCCATTAAGTTCAAAAATTGATAAAATATTCGCAGGAACACACACACACAAAATAAAACCTTTTAAATATTTTGTATTTGTATCAATTTTATTTCCATCCAAATTTCTACAATTATGAATTTATAACAGAGCATTGGAATATTGGACAGTTTTAACATTGAATAGAATAGTTAAGAAGATCCTGGTTGTGACTGCGGTCAAACAGGAAAAACTGATTTAGCCAATTTATGAGAATTACTGAGGACGGAGTTTATTAATATCAAAGATACGAATAAATATCTAAGTGCTAAAGTTTGATGATTTCGTAAATATATTTATGTAATTCTTTCTCTAACATTTTGATGACATCTTTTGTATCCCCCAGGAATCTTGGTTAATTTTATCTATTCTAATATTTCAGTAGGCAGTATGCAAACCCTTTCAAGGCAAAATAAAACTTATATTCATTTTATTACAAGCTGCTTCAGCCCTTTATCTCTTCAAACAGTTCCAATAGAATTATTTTCATATGCAAGAATGAATGTCCATTAAATGATTGAAAACAATACATTAATCATATTTGAGAAAAAAATGATTAGAAATTTTATTATCTGAATTAAAAATTCAGAGAGAATAAAAACGTTATGTCTTATATCATAAATTGAATTATATGTCGTTCAAAATTCAAAATAGAGAATAATAACGGCTTGTTTTATATTCAAAAATCAATATGTTGTAATATATACGGCATATATAAGATTTTATTTCTATAAATTACTAGCCGAATGACACCGGGTTTTCCCCGAGATAATTATTCTCGAGTGCGTATAAATTTTAAACATGTTTTTATCCAAATACTATTTGTTTTATATATACCATTATAAATTATGACCCAGCTTCACCCTGGATCGCCCAAAGTGAAAGTATTTTTTGTTTTCCCCACAAATAATACTTGAAATAAAATACTTTATGGTATATAAAACGACAAAATATTAGTGCTAAGCATTCAGAAATAGAAAAAAAGTAATACAATTCAGAATTTGAAAACAGAATTATAAAGTATAGCATGAATATAAATTCTTCTAAATTAACACTATGTAACATATTTTTGTTATTTGTTATATGTTATATGTTTTTTTATATGTTTTTGTTTACTACAGAGTAGTAAATAAGAGGATGACAGCTTTCTAGACTTTTGCACATCCGATCAAACCTAATGACAATGTAAAATTTCAGATGCCTAGATCGATGGGAAGTATGTTAATTTTAATATTGTTTTTTTTTTTTCAATTCATCGTCATCGTTATTACGCCTTTGCCTTTTTGCCTTCTTGAATTATTCAAATAAATATATGTCCTAGACTCAGAATTGAAGTGTGATATTGCTTTTTTAAATTGTATATATATCCTAATACACCAGAAAAACATAATGAAAACTGAGAAACAAAAATCGTGTTACATGGTGTTATTAAAGAAGATTTTATATTTATGATATTTTTTAGTTTTGTTGTGAAATTCTGAAATGAATGCTGGACTTTATTTTTTGTCTGCATTATATACCATAAAGGGCAAATTTTCACTTGGGTAGATCCCGGGTGAAGACAGGTCATGATTTATAATTGTAACGAATGGTATTTAGTACATGATTTTCTAAAATATATGTAAAGCGTCACGAATCTGCATATATCGATAATAATTAAGAACATAAATATGAAAGATACTTTTGTTAATTAAATGAATTAAAATATAAAATTATATACATAAACTCTCATTTTTAAATATTTGTCCAAATTTACATATATAGGGTTGTACAGCACGGGAACAGATCGCAAATTCGAAAGATGAGATTGTTGCTAGTTGTATTAAACGCAGCAAGCTATGACCATTGTGATCTTTCTCCTTACTCAGAATATGCGAGCCGGTACTGATGCACATATTTTCTCTCAAAGGTTACTTAAAGTTGTTGATGGTGATCTACCTACAGACCAGCAGGGCCTCATTTCTCTTCCGAAAATCTATATTTCATGGGGGGGGGGGAGGAAATATTTGGTTCTTCATATAGTGAGGTTTTTGCCCATAGCAATTCTGTGATTTTAACGTCAAAAAACAAAGATTATTAGAGATTGAAGAGAACGTGAAGGAGCTAAATAACTACCCTACTGGATTTCTCAATAGCCTTACTCCTACAGGAATGCCTCCAAACCGGTTAAACCTTAAGGTTGGTACCATTATTATGCTTCTGAGAAATTTGAATCCTATGCAGGGTCTTTGCAAGTGCACACGTTTGGTGTCCAGCGCATTCCCTCTGATATCCTTGATGCACAAATACTGCTAGGGACCAAGGTTGGACACACTACTGGTGCCAAAAATATCTTTAGCTCCTTCAAACACCAACCTTCTCTTTATTCTGAAGAGGCGTCAGTTTACACTAAGGTTGGCTTTTGCCATTACTATAAATAAGGCTCAAGGCCAAACATTTGCTAAAGGGGTTTCTTGCTATGTTTACGCATGGACAGCTCTATGTAGTTTTACTGACACTTTAAATAAAACGTATTTTTACTTACCCTTACTTGAAATTCTGCTTCTAGAAAATCAGAATATACCATTGCAATTTTTAATCCACTATCTATACTCTTAATGTAATGTCCCCTATAAAGTGTGATGAGCACATAAAAATGTTGTGAACGGATTCCAACCCTTATATTACCTTTGTTTCCACACTACCACAAAAATACATCACCTATAAAAACTTTAGCAAATTTTCAGAAAATTTCCATACTTAATAAGAAACTTGAGGCATGTAAATGAGCAATTTTCTGATACTGTAATAAGAATAAAAGTGAATAAAAATAACCTTATTTGTTCACGAAAGGATATATAAATATTATTCTAATGTATTATTGATTAAAGTTTTTTTTTAATTCTTAAGATCATATTTAATCTGTAGAATGTCAAGACAGAAAAAAGAGTGTCATCCTGGTAAATTTCTGATTTTACGAGAGGCAGAATCATAGGCCTTAGAATAGGCAGAATTTCGACTAGATATTTGTCTATGAAAGTAGGCTACGATCAAGGTACTGTTGTTAGAATATGGTCTCAGTGGTCAGTAGAGGAGAAATTTTAAGAAAGCCTGGCTCAGACGCCATAGAGTAACAACAGAGAGAGACAAGAGAATGATTCAAATGATGATTGTGTGTGTGGTAGAAGAGAGGACAACAACTCTACCAATATTTCAAGCAGCTCTACATGTGCAGAACGAATATGGATCATCTCTGAGCATCATTGATAACCTTCTTATCGGAGAACTTGTAGACTTGGCCCTTTATTATGAATTTCACTCTTTTGCAGACAGAAGCAATGGGCACAGCTGGTGTCAAAAGATATTCTTTGGGCTAAAGAATGGCATTCTGTCATGTTTATGTTGAATCCATATTCAGTTTGAGGGTTCGTGATAGCAGGATACCTATTAGACGTAGACCCCAAAAAATATTCCATCAGTCCTAAATTGTGTAAAGGCATACGTGGCGTGAAGTGGTATCGGTTGGACTCCTTTAGTCTTTATTGAAGGCACAATGATTTCTCACAAATACATTGCAGATGTGTAGCTACCTGTTTTGATACTCCTCACGAGCAGACTGATAATGCCATTTTCCATTAAGATAATTTCCCACCCATATAGCCAACATTTAATGAGTATACCTTCAAAATGTTGACCTTCTACCTGGCTCGCGATTTACCCAGATTGTCTCCAATTGAGCATGTATAGGGCATGATGAGGAGGGAAATATGACAATCTCCACAGCTTAGTGATCTTTAACAGCTTCGGAAAAGTTGAAATGGCTTGGTCTAGCATCTTCTAAGAGAATCCATAAAAACCTGAATGACAGTATGTTTCACGGTGTAGCTGCTTGCATATGTGTCAAAGGAGGACACGCCAAATATTGATAAAAGCTGTGTCCCAATAAATTTACTTTTTTTTATATCAATAATTTTTTACATTACCATTAAAAAGCTCACCAATTATCAGAAATTATATATAAGTATCTATAGATTATGGAAATTTCTGTAGCCAGTGTATATTTCTCTAATCAGCACTACCAACACTTTATATATATATTACAACCCTATCCTCTATCATTTCTTTATTAGACATTGTCACAGGATTTTTCTCATAACCAGGAGTGTCAGTCATATATTTTTTTTTTATCAGCCAAGGTTTTAAAATCAGCCAGAGCCTCCAACTCTTCCGATATCTGGACTAAGCATAGGTAAGTAGACATTTTCTTACATCCATGAATCACTTCAATATCAATCACTTAAAATATTTTCACTTATATACGTATATCAAACGCCACAGAGAGTTCCATATCACCATTCGAAGATGTTAATGAGTTTTGATTTCGTTATCACTACGTGGGCCACTCTCAATTAACCTCTTCTTTCGCTAACTGACCCAGTTATGTCAACGACCTATTGTTGAAACAATGCCAAGAGCGGTTGCTTACCGATTTCATCTCAACCGGACTGTAATTATTTTTATTAATTGTTAGTTTTTAATATATACTAGACGAATAAACCGGATTCGCCCTAGAATTACCCCGAGTAAATTTCCTTCATACTGAAAGTACATCTATAATAAATAGTAGAAGTGCCATTGAATAGCAATACAGAAGTAACACATAAACCACAGGCGAAAAGTGTGTGTGATGGCAAAAATTGTATTATATTAGTGTTTTGGTATTTTATTTAATCATTTTTTGCAATCCATTTAGTTTTTTCAAAATCAATATAGTTTATATAGATGGCAGCTTTTCCACCCAACCCCCGAGGTACCCGCCCCAGCGCATTAACCCTTGAAATTGCCTGAGTTGAGTGAGTGACTGCGATGGATCTCTTGACTGCGATTCCCATTTTCTCAGTAAGAATAAGAAAAAAAAAACTCTATAAAAAATTAATCCAAATTACTGGAATGTAAATATTTTTCTGTAAAAAATAAAAGAGCACATGGAAATTAGGCAAACATTTGTGTTTGCTAATGACGGCGAATATATATTTCAAACGATTTTTTAAAAATGAGATGAAATAAACAAAGGCCAGAACAAAAATTAATAAAAACTACGAAAGCCATTATTTACATACAGTGAAGCTAATTTTGTATTTTTTTTTTAATTGTATTGTGTGCACTTAACCTATCTCACGTTAGAGAGTAATATAAATTTCTCTTTCAATACTCGATACTTTCGGGAAAAAAAGGAACACTCAAATAAAAATACATTTCACAAAAGTACGCAAGCAACTTGAAAAAAAAACTTGCCCCCAAACAACTCAAGGCTGGCGAGTACAGCTACACCGACGGCCGCCGTGAGGCTTATATCCTCCACGACGGCATGAAAATCGAGAGGCTCCCTACCCGCCTTGATATAAAGACCAAAGGCGATACCTGGCCAGCGTTCCTGACCTTCGGCATCAGGTGTTCCAAATGCCACAACCAAGGCCATCACAGAGCCAACTGCGCTATGCATGCTAGGCAGTTCACCAGCCCCAGGCAGGCCTCACCACCCTCCCCCACTGATGTCCTAGCATCTCCCGCGCCTAAGTGCCCAGACAGCTAGCACCCGCGCCTCCTGCTCCATCTATGGAGGTCTCCAACATTGGTCCCGCGGCCCGGGCTTCGCTCCATCGACCAGCTGCGCCTCGGCCCTCTGCACCAGCACCCACAGCTCCATCTGTGGAGGTTCCGCCTCCTGCACCAGCGCCCCCTGCTCAATCTTTAGAGGTGCCAAGTAATGGTCCCACGGCCCAAACTTCGCCCCGTCGCTCCACTGCGCCTCTGCCTGCTGAACCAGCGCCGCCTACTCCCCATGAGAAGGAGTCAGCTCTAGCCATAGTAGTCCCTCCGCCTCTAATACCTGCCCCGACTCTCCAGGAGGAGCAGGAAATAGAACGTGAGAATCAGTTAATGGACATAATCGAACAACTCAACGATGAAACTATCCTTAGGCCCCTATATACGAGGAGGGACGACCATTAATGATGTCGCGTATGCGGCCCTGTACCCCCATCTTAGGGAGAGTTTCCTCGCGGATACCTTACCAAAACACAATATTTTTCTTGTCAAGTTCCTCAACACGTCATCGAGCATGCTGGGGACACGGATTCCATAACTCGCAAGGGCCTGTCTGAACGCAAGACGATTCTAAGCTCCTGATAGGATCCAGACGTTCCTTCGGAGAAGGCCTCGTCTCGTGTATATATTTTCTCTACTATTTTAAACTCTGTAAACTCTCTCTCTTGGCTGTTGACTATATGCCAATAAACTATTTTCAATTGTCAACTTTTAAAAAAAATGCGTAACGATTATTGGACGTTTAATTGGCCTGGTGTTGTTACTTCGCCTCGTATTTTCTCCTCGTAAAAAAAAAAAAATAATAATAATAAATAGCCAAAAATACTAATCAAAATGTAGCTGAAAGTTTTCATAAAGTTTATAAAAAGTTACATTCAAAATTTGGTACCAATTGGTTCAGTAGTTTTTGAAGATGGCCGTAAGAGCATCGCATATGATTAAAGGTCAGGTCGGCCATTGACGTCAACAACGGATCGCAATATTGGACAGGTACGTGATTTAATTGTTGCTGATAGTATGGTAGTTGACAAAAAATTATTGGTGAACATTTAAACATGAAAAACTTTGTAGTTATTTTGTCCCGCGAAATTTAACAGATCAACAAAGAGAAACCAGATTTTAAATTTGCAAAGATTTAATTGCAATTTCAAATAATTATTCTGATTTAAAAAAAAAAACAATAATAACTGGTGATGAAACATGGTGCTTTATTTTTGATCCACTAACCAAAAAAACAATCACTCGAATGGCACACACCAAGTTCTCCTAGGAAGAAAAAAGTTCGTCTTGACAAGTCCAAAGGAAAAGTAATGCTTGTAGTGTTTTTCCATTATCAAGGAATTGTCTATCATTAATTTATTAAGGAGGGGGTTACTACTAATAAATAGGCATACAAAGAAATACTTGTGCACCTTTGTGATGCTATAAGAATAAAAATAAACCAACTCTTTTAATCAAAACAGTGAAAATTGCTACACGATAATGCCCATGCTCATATTGTACAAGACTATTTAACCAAACACTCTGTATCTGTCTTGCCGCATCCTCCTTACTCTCCTGATATCGCCCCATGTGATTTATTCTTCTTTCCAAAACTTAAAATGGCGTTAAAAGGGGGGCGCTTTTCATCGTCATTAGAAGTAATTGAAAATGCGGTGGTGGAGCTGAACAAGCTTAGAAAAATTGACTTTGAACTAGCATTTCAACAGCCTTTTTCACGGTCGAAAAAATGTGTAGATAACAAAGGCTCCTATTTTGAAAAGAAAAAAATATGTTTAAATTACTCTACTATATATATGAATAAATAATTAATTTCAAAAAAGTTCGGGAACGTTTTGATCCTACCTTGTATATTGTGTGAACTTTGGAAACAAAATTCGTTTAGGTTGAAGATCTCTATAAAGATATGAACTGGTGGAGTCAAGAGCATATGCAAAGTATTTCTTGAATCACTGATATTTTGTGAAATTTAACTAAATATTTGCTAGTTAAAAATGCATATTTTCATGAATATTAAGTTGTCATATTATGGTTATGGCTTCCTCTTTCCCTGTAACTTCCTGACCTTGTGGCTATAACCTCTTTAAAAAAAAGGTGACAAATATTAAAACACATTTCGTCAAAGCATTTTAAAATACAAGATAGGGTTAATAAATAATTCACAAACAACCCTATCAAAATATATAAATAATGTATTATCATATAATACATGTTTCCTGGTAGACAAAACACTCTGCTTTTAATATCTGCAATCAGAATTGATTTATCTTTTGTATTTTTCAGATATGGAGTCTAATGTGAACACAAAAACCCGACAACGGTCGGTGACCGAGTTCCTCTTTAAATCCGGTTACATTTCAGTCACAACAATTCACTCAAAACTTGAGCAAGTATATAGAAACGAAACATTGGATAAAAGCACTATACAGAGATAGGCCAGCACTTCCATAAAGTTTATTTTGATCTTCATGGCAGAGAGAGGCAGGCAAACCTACAACTGTCACACCGACCAAAATTTGGCTCTTATTGAGGAAATTTTCAAGTGAATAACCGGAAAATTAACGACATATTAATTGATGAAAAACTTTCAATCTCTAATGGAAGTGTTCTGAAACTACTTTCAGTTCTTGGCTATCGAAAATTGTGCTCAAAATGGGTGTCAAAGCTTCTAACGCGAACAATGATGCAGACCTCATCAAATCTTATCCAAGACCATTCTGAGGCCTTTAAAGGAGTCATAACGTGAGATGAGACTTGGGTTTATCATTTTAACCCTTCCTCAAAGCGTCAATCAATGCAATGAACCCATAAAAATGTCTCCAGTCAAGAAAAAACTAAGGCTCTCCCTTTCCAAAGTCAAAATCATGATCACAGTCTTTTGGAACCAGGATGAGCTCAAATTCATGGCCATGCTTTAAAAAAAACTTCCATCAACAAGGAAAGATATTGTTAATCATTAGAAAATTTCCAAATTCCCTTTTCAGCATATTTTAATTCTGAAAGCTGTAGACTATGCATACCTGATAGGGACAATTTTTGTGTATTTCGTATGAACCTCCGGATCCACGCATTTATTGTGACAATCTTTGTAAAATTTGAAAATCTTTCAAACCATGGCATTACTTCAGTTCTGACATGAGTAGTCACCAATACTTGTTTATCTATTTCTAAATTGACCAAAGTTCTGTCTGAGTGGAATTGCTTTGGCCAGTGATCTTGAGGCTGCTTGAGTCATTCAGGTCCCTCCCACCATCTGGTGCGTTTAAGCTGTAGTACACTACAACCCCTTGAAGGAAGGTCTGCAGGGTTGAGGCTCCCTGGTACATAAAACCATTTGTTCGGACCTGAAGTGTTACATATCTCTTTGACTCTGATGTTTACAAAGGTGCCCCACTGCCTGTTCATCTTGATCCATGAAAGTGCTGTAGTAGAGTCTGTCCAGTAGTACACCGGTTCCGCAGCCAAATTCAAAGACTCAGTTATCTACTTGCTGAGTTTAACTCCCAACAAACAAGCAAGAAGTTCCATCCTAGGGATAGTAGTTTTCTTAAGTGGGCCTAGCCGGGATTTGGCCATCAAAAGTTGTACTGACACTCCTTTGTTCTCAAGACAACGTAGAAAAGCTGCTGCTGCATATGCACTTTGGCTGGCATCACAAGATATGTGAATGGACCAATGGGCTCTACTCCCATGGCCCACTCTACGTGGAAATTTTATGTCGGCAAGAGTGTCCAACTCACTGTATCACTTCATAAAATGTTCTTGAATGGTTGATGGTAAAGGTTCATCCCAATCAGTTTTGACTGTCCAGGCTTGTTGAATAAGTAGTTTATCAGGTAATAAGACAGGAGCTAAGAATCCAATTGGGTCAAAGATCTGTTGGGTATGAGACAAGAGGTCTCTCTTGGAAAGTGAGTTTATTATAACTCCGAACTTAGGGGTCACATTAAGAGTATCTTCTAAAAGATTCCATTTCATGCCCAGAACTGAAGCCTCTTCACTCCTTTCTATATCAACACTAGGAGGTAATCTAGAATAGACTTTCTTGACTCGGTGTATAGGTCCGAATTGCCACATTCTGAGATCCATCTTGGCTTTTGCAAATAACTCGGTAGATTTCTCCATCAGATCACCTAATTCTGCCTCACTATCCATTGAAGTGACACAATTATCAATATACAAACATTCCATCAACTTTTGAGGAAGAGCTCCAAATTCAGATGAGACTCCTTTGAGATGATGCAGGATGACTGCTCCAAGCAAATAAGGGCTACAGGTCACACCAAAGACAACTCGTTTGTGACGGAAAACCTGAATCTGATTATTATTTTTTCACCATAAGAATCTAAGATAGTCTCTATCTTATTCTTTCACTTCAATTTGCAAAAAGGCTTTTCTAATGTCAGCAATAACTCCAATAGCCTTTTCTCTAAACTTCAGTAGGATAGCTGGGATCTATTCAATAACATTTGGGCCACTTGCCAAGCAATCGTTCAATGAAAGATTCCCCTTGTCCTTACATGATGCGTCAAACACAGGTCTTATCTTGGTGGTGTTGCTATTGGCTTTAACCACTGGGTGATGAGGGAGATAATGACACTTACTGCTCAAATCCTCTGGAG
Organism: Cordylochernes scorpioides; assembly: GCA_030710605.1. Taxonomy (NCBI): domain Eukaryota; kingdom Metazoa; phylum Arthropoda; class Arachnida; order Pseudoscorpiones; family Chernetidae; genus Cordylochernes; species Cordylochernes scorpioides. The sequence goes on from CP092876.1 coordinate 36,836,141, forward strand.
ATACCTTTTCATTAACACCTTCAGCTAGCCATTCTTGGAACACCCTATCATATTCGCTGAAGATACATTTAGCTCTCAATTTACGGGTTGTGTTGAAAAGTCTTCTCTCTGCAATATGACGATTGGATGGAATTCCTTCTTGGTTCCCCAGCCAAGGTAATCCTACACAAAATTGTCCATCTTCCAGCTGATGAACAGTATTTAAGAAGTGCTGGTGTACTATTTTATATTCTTCTAGCTTGGTAAGATTTTCCCTGGGATCTTTTATGCCAATCGTTTCTAAATCCCACAAATAATCAACTGACATATTTCTACTGTGCATGCTGATGACCACCAGTGGTGAGTAATCAGTCTGCTCATCTTTCTTTGGTGAAGGGCCACAAACTGTCCATCCAAGATGTGTTTCTATGGCTGTTGGTCCATTTTCCAGCTGCTTCACACGTCCCGACAAAAGGCTTCCATAATTAGCACTGCCTATCAACAGTTCTATCTTGGGGTTATCTCTTCCAAGATCATACAGCCAAATTCTAGATCATTTTAGTTCATTCAACCATGCTCCTTTAAGCGTTCTTGGAATCTCTCCACAAATAATGTTTTGACCCAAGAATTAAAATTCTCTCAGAGTGTCTAATTCGGATAGGTTGCTGCATACTGCGACCTTATATACCTTATGGCATTTTGTTTCTGTTTGTGTACCACCAAACAATGAATGAGCAATATTTACATTGCCGACGGGCTTCAAATTTACTTCTAGTGCAGTGGATTCCAAAATATAGGACTTCTGAGAACCAGGGTCCAAGAGTGCTCTAACTCTTTTATAGCCATTATTTGCCATAATATTAACCATCAAGGTCATTAAGGTTACATCTCTTGTACACTGCTGATTGGCTAAAGCACTCTGCACTACTTCAGAATCATGCGTCTTTTCCTTTCGGTTGCAGGGCAAGTCAGTACAAAGAAGAACGTAATGTCCTTTGGCACAAATATTACATTGAACTGTCCTCTTGTAAGCCTTTGCAAGATGTCCAGGTTTAAGGCATTTTAGACAACACCTCTTTTCATAGATCTTTGCTCTATTATCCTTGAATGGCATAGATTGAGCAGTGATGCAGTCTTTACTTTGGTGATTATTTTCACAGAACAAACATCCCATCTCCTTGGCAGAAAATAAATCTGCAGCGGTAAGTATATTTGAATTCTGCTTAAACTTATTTCTAAGTTTCTCTTTCGGGGAAGACCCTTCAAATCCTCTCCTGTCTAGAAGTCTTCTTTCTTCCCCTTCCACTTCTCTTCTAAGAAAGTCCAATAGATTGTTAAGGCGAGAGCTGGAGTTAGAATTATAGTTTTTCGATGTATCACAATTATCCAGCGGTGATCTCTGCCAAGCAACCAGCAAATCTTCTGGCAAACAATTCTCTATCATTGGGAAAAGCCAATGTTGTGTTTTCCTTGGTGTCAACACCCAAATATTCCAGAGATCTTAGTTGTGTTTCAAGTTTGTCGTAGAGTTTAGCCACTGACCGCCTTTCATCTGATGGAGTCTTAACATTTGCCATCATTAATTTAAGCAGTTCCCTTACATATATTTCAACAAGCAAATCTTTCTGTCCATACCTTTGTTTCAAGGCTTGGACCGCTTTGGCATAGTTTTTTGCTGTTTGGGGATAGCTTTCTATGAGCTCTCTGGCTCTAGTGTTTGATTGCATAGACTGCACCAGATAATGAAACTTGTCTGCATCATGCAGCTCAGTGTCCTCATGAATCTTTTCAAATTGTGCCCAAAATGGAAGCCAATTAATTAGTTCTCCATCAAATTTTCTTATTTAGATCTTAGGAAGTTTATAACTTTTGGCCATTAATGACCCATTTGAGCTTCCCAGGGATTTAACATCACTTTTGTTATTAGAATCAATTAATTCTCCTATCTTTCTTTCCAGGGTGATGAAGGTATCCGAATAATGTTCTGCTTCCTCAATTTAACAATTTGAAGTGTCTTCTTCTGCATCAGCCACCATCATATGATCCAACATCTTCTGGTTAAGATCATTCAACTTAAAATCGTTGTCTTTTAATTTGCTAAATTTGTCCCTGATCACACCTAGATCAGCATTAGATTTACTTATTTCGGAATCCAAAACAGTAAATCGCGTTCTGGTTACTGAGCGCAACTTCTTTTCACGTTCCATCCTGGTAGGCTCGCCACTTTTGTTAATTAATAACAAAAATAAATAGAATTTACAAAAAGCCTTTATTTATTGCTTTTAATTTTAATTGAATTTGAAATATATCAAAGATAATATTATTTATGGCATATAAAAATGGCATATCCTGACCAGGAGCACATGTGCTTTACAGAAGGCAGAGCGCCATCTGGTGGAACAGAAATCAACTAAACATTGATTTGGCCAACCCAATTTCTTGATAAATCAAGAAAAGCTATCCACGAACGCGTTTCGCGCTTTTTGGCGCTCGTCAGCGTGGAGTAGGCTGACCAATGCGACCAAAAAAATATTTTTTGGTCCCAGTGGCTTCCTGAAAAACCAAGAAATGGGTATTTAAGGCCAAACTTGCGTAAATACGCTTAGAACATAAAAAAACGAAAGAAAAAAATAAAAGATAAAAAGATAAGGTGTTGAAATCAATATTAAAAATGGCATATCCTGACCAGGAGCACATGTGCATTTTTATTTTTTATTTTTTTCTTTCGTTTTTATATAAATATATATAAACTAAAGAACAAAAGAAAATGAAACCAAAACGTAAACATTGGCAACCGCCATTTTTCTTTGTCTGCCAGCAGCTGTTCTATACTCGATCCTGCGCAGGCGCACACCACGCCCACCGCCACCATGTGTTGCTCGATGGGTTCGTGTTTTCGAGCCGCTCGCCCACTATAATGGATATTTAACAATTAGTTTAACAATACAGTTTTTGCTTAGAAAAAAATGTATCAATTATTAAAATATAGACCTCTTACATTTGCTGTAATAAAGCATAATTGTTTTCTTTTAAAAGATACATTTTCTAGATATTATCTTTCATGGCACAATCTTTAAACTCCAGTTTCGTTTGTACACATCTTTCTTCGTTTTGCTGCATCGTCAGCTTTGCGGTTTCTTCACTGTTGTATTGTCCCGTGGAAAAATGAGGAAAGTAAAACTTCAGAACTCACAGCAATTTATATTATCCCAGACACAAATAAAACTTATAAAATATAGAGTTAATAGCTCGTTCAAGGTAAATAAAATGGCAGCTTAACTTAGTTCTTATTGAAGTTTCACATTTATAAAGATAAAAACAAAGTATGTGAGAAAACATTTGGTGGTGTTTTGCAATCATTTTAAGGAGGGGCCGGATTTACACGTGAATTGTTATCTAGCTTGTTATTATACTAATTATGCTATAAGCATGGTATTTCGAACAAATTTTAAATATATTTTATATATAATCACTTAATACACTAATATAAAACTAAAGGATTTAAAAGCACGAATGTTTATTTTATATACAATACAAACTTCCACTGTCCTTACTGCGATTAAAAATATATTGGGAAGGCTTGGCTCATCAGTGGTGAACCCTCCCAGCGGTTTCGCCAATTTAATTCACCAGACCGCTTCTCAGAGCTCTTAAATTCTTTCATTATATATATATATATATGTATATATATGTTATATAATAAGGAAAAATGATTTTCTTTTCTGCTTGAATTTTTTATCATGTTGAGGATTATGGTAATGCAGTTATTTGCTGATTCTCTTTAGTACTATACTAGCCGAACGATCCGGGCAACCCCCGTGTTTTACCCGATTGAATGTTTTTATTCAAATAATATTTGTTACAATTATAAATTGGCGCCTTATATAAATGCATATGTTAGTTAATAACTATAGCTTTGTGCTTTGTTTGTCTATGTACTGTTGGCTTCCGTAGGCGTCTCTTACTGGAAAAAGGAAAGAGAGGATTCCATTTGGTTATTAACTAATATATGCATTTATTTAAGGAGCGACCCGCTCCAACACAATGGTTACAAAAACGAAAAGGCGTGTGGGGGGGGGGGGTGGAAGGGCAAAGGTGGCGTGGTCGTAGCCAACCAATAGGAGGGCGCCATTCCAAAAAAAAAAAAAGCAAACGGTGACAGAGATGACTGATTAAGAGATGAAAAATGACGCTCGTAACTGTATATAGAATGGTACCGGTGATGCAGTCGTGGTTAAAATCTTGAAACTATAATAATAAATATTGTTTTGATCGGAGATTGCTTTAATTGAGCTTTAGGATTATATAATAAACATAATTTGATAAAAGTACCGCCTGACTTAAGGCGTAAGAATAAATAAAACAACATATTATTTACATAATTACGAACATGTTTGAGCCGACCAACGGGGAAAAACAACAATGAGTAGTTATAGAGAAAGCGTGACCTCTGGCGGTCGATTTAAACAGAGTATTTATATCTATGAAATTATAATTTTAAATAAAATAACACCCTAATATAACATTTTAAATAATACCCTTATATAACATATATATATATATATATATAGATGGAGCGTTATTGTTTTGTGTTAATATAAAACTATTGATGTAACTAGGACATATTGTCTCTGACAGGAGCATGAATGAAAAATGAAAAGATCAATATGTCTCAAAGGCTTAGTGTTATATTCTTATTTGCTAAGGTGAATGAATTGAGATATGTGTTGTTAAATGAAGGAGATGTATTTCTTTCCCCATTTTTATTTCAACATTCAAAATTTACTGGACATCTATGTGCCATCATTTCATTAACGTAATAAGGTGAAGGCTTTATTGCATTTTATGGCTGCATGAGCAACTTTAGGCGATCATTTCATTGACGTTATGAGATGGGGGCTTTATTGCATTTGATGACTGCATGAGCAACTTTGGGCGATCAATTCATTGACGTAATAAGGTGGGGGCTTTATTGCATTTGATGGCTGCATGAGCAACTTTGGGCGATTATTTCATTGACGTAATGAGGTGGGGGCTTTATTGCATTTGATGGCTGCATGAGCAACTTTGGGCGATCAATTCATTGACGTAATAAGGTGGGGGCTTTATTGCATTTGATGGCTGCATGAGCACTTTGGGCGATCATTTCATTGAGGTAATGAGGTGGGGACTTTATAGCATTTAATGGTTTAGAGCAACTTTGGGCGATCATTTCATTGGCGTAATAAGTTGGGGGCTTTATAGCATTTAATAGTTCAGAGCAACTTTGGGCGATCATTTAATTGACGTAGTAATGTGGGGGCTTTATAGCATTTAATAGTTCAGAGCAACTTTGGGCGATCATTTAATTGACGTAGTAATGTGGGGGCTTTATAGCATTTAATGGTCCAGAGAAACTTTGGGCGATAATTTCATTGGAGTAATAAGGTGGATACTTTATAGCATTTGATGGCTGCAAGAGCAATTTCGGGCGAACATTTCATTGGCGTAATAAGGTGGGGGCTTTATAGCATTTGATGGCTGCATGAGCAACTTTGGGCGATCATTTCATTGGTGTAATAAGGGGGATACTTTATGGCATTTAATAGTTCGGAGCAACTTTGGGCGATCATTTAATTGGAGTAATAAAGTGGGGGCTTTTAGCATTTAATGGTCCAGAGCAACTTTGGGCGTTCATTTCATTGGCGTAATAAGGTGGGGGCTTTCTAGCATTTGATGGATGCAAGAGCAACTTCGGGCGTTTATTTATTTGGTGTAATAAGGTGGGGCTTTATAGCATTTATTGATTGCAAGAGCTATTTTGGGTGATTATTTCAATGACGTAATAAGGTGGGGGCTCTTTTAGCATTTAATGGTCCAGAGCAACTTTGGGAGTTCATTTCATTGGCGTAATAAGGTGGGGGCTTTCTAGCATTTGATGGATGCAAGAGCAACTTCGGACGTTAATTTCATTGGGGTAATAAAGGGAATACTTTATGGCATTTAATAGTTCGGAGCAACTTTGGGCGATCATTTTTTTGGGGTAATAAGGTGGGGCTTTATAGCATTCAATGATTGCAAGAGCAATTTTGGGCGATCATTTCATTGACGTAATAAGGTGGGGGCTTTAAAGTATTTAATAGTTCAGAGCAACTTTGGGCGATCATTTCATTAGCGTAATAAGGTAGGTGCCTTATGGCATTCGATGAAAGCCAAGACAACACTGATTGATCATTTAATGACATACCTCAACAGGTACAGAGATCGCCAAAACCTTCAACAGAAACAGAGGCCGCCAAAGCCTCAAACAATAACAAAGGCAGCCAATATCTCAACGCAGACCTTCAAGACATCAGATGTTGCCCAGTCATCCAACATACTGTAGGTCGCCCATTCCTCCAAGACAGTGGAAGTCGCCCAGTTCTCCAGAACACCAGAAGTGTCCACTCGTTCAACATGGTTCGCCCAAGTCTACAAGTCAGCGGAGGTCGCCCACTCCTCCAAGACTGTGGAAATCGCCTAGGCCTCAAACATAGCGGAGGTCGCCCAGTCCTGTAACAAGGAGGAGTTAGTTCAGTTTTTCAACACATCGGAAGTTGCACTTACCTCCAAGATAAGAGGAGTCCTCCTAGATACTGGAGGTCGCCCAGTCCTCCAAGACAACGGAAGTGGCCAAGTCCTACAACACAGAGGAGTTAGTTCAGTTCTCCAACACACCAGAAGTTACACACTTACCTCCAAGATAAGAGAAATCCTCCTAAATACTGGAGGTTGCCCAGTCCTCCGAAAGTCCCCCGAGGCGAAGTCGGCGGAACGAACATATCGTCCTGGAAACCTCATACACCTATATCCTCTATCAGCTAACACCCAACAAAAACCCCGCTCCGCCGCCTTCTCTCCTCCTCCCCAACTCCCGAGGGAGTTTACTGGGGGGAAGGAGAGGAGGGGGTGGTGCCGTGTGGAGGGGAAATCATGCTAGCTAGGGGGCAGTCGTACCAATCATCTGAGGTGAAAGACGTGGGCACAGAGAACGATGACACGGGGTGACACGGAACACGGGTTAGTAACGAGGGGAGAGACAACCAACAACGGAGGTGGACAGGGACAGAAAGGGGAAGGGAGGGACAAGGGGACAGGGAAGGGTTAGTAGACAGAGAGAACAAGGACAACGGGAAGGAACAGGACATAAGGGACGAATGGAAGGACAAATCATCGCTGTGATTTGAACATTCAGGGGGAACAGTCAGGTGAGAGCTAATAGAGGGTATAGGTGCACGCTGTTCCACAACAATATATTCCTCCTCCCTAAAACAATTGAAACTGCTTTAGCCTCTTCATCTCTATCTGTTTGAACTATGTACTTGGTAGATTGACAAGATGTCGATAAAAGCTGCTAATTTCCTCTCTGTCTTTCTCTCTCACTTTTAAAATAATTTAGTTCTAGATTCTATAAAACCCCATTTTATATGTATTTGGTCTCAATTATCAGGACATAACATTCTCTGTGGTCTGCACCATATAACCTGTATTATTCTACATGTAGAGCTCTATGTAATTAACAAAATATCTACTTGAAAAATATAGAGTACTATAACAGGAAACAATATCCTTGTGCAATAAACATATTATTCTAATTGCTTTATAATTCCGGCAACTCTTAAATTAAAACAAAGCAATAACGCGCCATCTATACATATAAAATAAAATGAGTTAAAAGCGCGAATGTTTCTTTTATACATAAAACGAACTTCTACTGTCCTTACTGCGATGAAAAAATATATTGGGAGGGCTTGGCTCATCAGTGGTGAACCCTCCCCCTATTTTTCATCGCAGTAAGGACAGTAGAAGTTAGTTTTATGTATAAAAGAAACATTCGCGCTTTTAACTCATTTTATTTTATATGTATAGATGGCGCGTTATTTTTTTGTGTTAATTTATGCCTAACTGGCCTTGTCTTTATAGTTTGCTGAAGAGTATTGCTCGAAGCAAATATTTGAATGTAATTTTACTGTCCTATAAGCTTATGTCCATAGTTTACTTGAAAACCATTTCTAAGATTCCATCCTTCAGTGTAGCATATAAAAGCAGAATGATCCAATAAAGTATTAGAGCTCTGAGAAGCGGTCTGGTGTATTAAATTGGCGAAACCGCTGGGAGGGTTCACCACTGATGAGCCAAGCCCTCCCAATATATTTTTCATCGCAGTAAGGACAGTAGAAGTTAGTTTTATGTATAAAAGAAACATTCGCGCTTTTAACTCATTTTATTTTATATCTTAAATTAAAGCAGAAATTTATTTCGGCATAAACCTTTAACATCTTTCATAAAAACACAATACGAGGCTGCTGCATTAACTGTAAAAAAATTGGGACATATCTTTAAATATGGATTTGGTTATAAAATATATATTGAACATATATCACTATCAAGATGAAAACATATAGAATAGTAATAATTTTATTTTGTGAATAAATAATTATTTTTGTGAAATAATAAATATTATCTAATTAAATTAGTCTTCAAATTTAATAGTTTGCCAAACATCTCTGCGTGTAAATACTGTAGGTGCATTTTTTTCTGCCATTACAAATATAAAAAACGAGGTATTAAAAAATGTAAACCTATTTGAAAAAAAAAACTAATTTATATTTTTGTTTTTGATGATAAGTGTTATGTATTTACATTTTCATAGAGATTATTTATCATCATCATTTGCTGTATAAATACTTTGTTTTTAATTAAAATGCGTGTATGCAAAAATGGCTAGCGTTGCGTCATAATATTTTAAACTAGATACATAATAAATTGGCGACGAAGGTAAATCTTTTATTAAGTTAAAGCTGAAGAAATTCTTTTTTATGTACTAAGTTAAAGCTTAGGTAAGTGAATTTTATTTTTAAAATGGCAAATTTTGGAAATATAGAATCTTTTGATCCTAGAAATCCAGAGAAATGGATAACGTTTCGATGCACTAGCGCGCCATCTGTTATCAAATTACAAAACTCTTTTAGACGCGTAATATTCTTTTTAAAATAAAACAATTTCTACTGCCCTTACTGCAATGGAAAAATTAATTAGGATCAAAAGATTCTATATTTCCAAAATTTGCCATTTTAAAAATAAAATTCACTTACCTAAGCTTTAACTTAGTACAAAAAAAAAAAAGAATTTCTTCAGCTTTAACTTAATAAAATATTTACCTTCGTCGCCAATTTATTATGTATCTAGTTTAAAATATTATGACGCAACGCTAGCCATTTTTGCATACACGTACTTTGAAAGAATTAATTTTTTCTTCCTGGCTAATGATATTGTAAAACTTGAAACACGAAAGGCTATTTTTCTTACGCTAATAGGCGCTGAGACTTATGCAATAGCAAGATCGTTGGCCTCGCCAAAAGAATTATCTTTCGTGGAATATGATGACTTGATTAAATTATTGACGGATCATTTTTGTCCTAAGCCTAATATAATTGTCCAAAGATTCTTGTTCAATAAAAGAAATCAGGGTGATGAATCAGTTAGTGCTTATGTTGCCGAGCTAAGAAAGTTAAGTGAAGATTGTGAATTTATGGATTTGGAGGATCGATTGAGAGATAGACTGGTGTGTGGATTGAGTAAAAAATCGATAGTGAAAATATTATTATCTGAAAGTAATTTAACTTTTGAAAAGGCCTCAAACATTGCTATATGTGATGAATCGGCTAGTGTAGACGCCAGTAGTTTGCAAGAAAAAATTACAGAAGTAAATATGATGAAAAGAGCTAGCAAAACTGAACCACCTAATTTTAAATCCGGCAAAATTCATGTTAAGGAATTCAAGAAAATGAATAATAAAATAATTTGCATACGTTGTGAAGGAAATTATATGCCAAATGTTTGTAAATTCCGAAATGCTAAATGTTTTAAATGTGGCAAGATTGGTCATGTTCAAAGGGCTTGCTTAACAAATGTTGGTAAATCGGGAAACCTATATAGGGCTAATAGTAATCCAACTTTATGTTGCCTGAGAAGGGAAGAGATAAGCAATCCTTATTATATAACAGTCAATTTGGATAACCACGATGTACACATGTTAATAGATTCGGGAAGTGAATACTCATTATTAAATAAATAAATTTTTCTTGAATATTGGAAATTGACGCAACTTAAAAGATCTGAGATACTTCTAAATACTTGGTCATCCAGTCAAGTAAAAATTCTTGGGAAACTCTATGTTAAAGCAAGGCTATCCCATGGTAGTAGAAGTTTGCAAATTTTAGTGGCTGATGGTTTAGGTCCCAACATTCTGGGAAGGCAATGGTTTTCAGCTTTTCGCCTGAAGTTAAACTTTTAAATTCATTGGAAACTGGTCCTATTTCACCTGATTTCCAGGAATTGTTTAAGGAGGAAATTGATGCCTATAATGGACCTTTGATCCATATTGATATTCCTGATAATGCTGACCCCAAATTTGTGAAGGCCAGAACCGTGCCGTTTGCTCTACGAAATTTAGTAGATGAAAAATTGAAAGTACTAGAGGAACAAGGTGTTATCGAACCGGTAAAATTTACTAAATGGGCTTCTCCAATTGTTACAGTTCTGAAAAATGATGGCTCCATAAAAATATGCCACGATTATAAATCAACAGTTAATTTGTATTCTAATCCTGATAAATATCCGTTGCCTACAATTCCGCAACTATTGGATAAGTTGAGAGGAGGCAAATTGTTTACTAAAGTAGATATGGCTCAAGCGTACCAGCAGTTGAAAGTTGATGAGGAATCTTCAGAAATCCTGGCTATTAATACACATAGAGGCTTATAAAATATGAGACGTCTACCTTTTGGTTTGAATTCTGCCGTTGGAACTTTCCAGAGGTTTATGGACACTCTTTTGAGTGGAATTGATGGAGTAGCGGTATATTTGGATGATGTCCTTATCGCAGGAAGTAATTTTGAAGACTTAAAAAATAAAACTGAAAAAGTTCTTTTGCGTTTCAAAGAAGCAGGACTTCGGCTTAAAAGAGACAAATGCAAATTCTTCGTGTCTGAAATCGATTTTTTAGGACTGAAAATTGACTATAGAGGAGTTCATCCATCTGATGAAAAGCTAAGAGCTATTAAAGACGCTAGTCCGCCATGTAATATAAGAAATTGGAAACCCCATAGAGTAGTAAATAAAGGACAGGCAGTTATAGCACGAGGGTGCCATGACCCCAGATGGCTACCAGGTGTAGTGCAAGAAAAAACTGGTCCTGTTTCTATTAAGGTAGAGACAGATGACGGAGAAATTTTAAACCGGCATTTTAGATCAAGTCAGAGTTTGTGGGGAAGGTGAAGCAACTCCGTCTACATCGTCAACTCCACAAGAGTCAACTAAAATTGAAGACCCCCAAGCTGGTCAGGAAATAGATCCTACTAGTGAAGCATCGGGTCCTATTTTGAGAAGTTCTTCAAGATTAAGAAGGCCTTCGAAGTTTTTTTGAAATGTAAATTTTTGTTGTGGGGAGAAGTTGTTATGTATTTACATTTTCATAGAGATTATTTATCATCATCATTTGCTGTATAAATAGTTTGTTTTTAATTAAAATGCGTGTATGCTAAAAATGGCTAGCGTTGCGTCATAATATTTTGAACTAGATACATAATAACAAGTAAAATATCTCCTCTCTACTCCACATTCAAATATTAAAAAGAAAATTATATCGATAATATTATTACTGGCAATTTTATCAAAATAACATAAATACCAATTTTGATTTTGAAACACATTCCTAATATTATTAAAACATTTCAAAACTTGCGAATCCTCTCTCAGATTTTGTTATATTAATAAACTGGCTGGTATTATATCAGGGTAAAATTGAAACAAAACCCTCATTGCAGTATAAGTTCAATTTTAAGCAAAATCACATTTCTCAGAAGTGTTGACTTTGTTAATATCCACAATCCACGAGACTCTCGTATGTTTCTTCCGGCATGGGATAACCACGTGTGGCGTCAAATCGCTATAATAAATATTTCCACAAAGCTCATCTCTTTAAAACACAAAATAAGAGACAGTTATCTAGCCATGAAAACATTGCGATTTTCATATTCTCAATTTGATCAAAAGTAAAGCTTTTCTTTATTTACAAGGATCCTTATGAAAGATCGATAAATTAGTTCGATGGATAATATAAAAAAAATAAATTGGAAAGAACGAAATCATTTTCCTTGTGCGCGCTCTGCGCTATCCATTTGAATATATTCTTCCGTGATATTGCAGCTTCAAAATCTTGAAATTTATTCAAAATTATAATAGTTTTGTTTCTTTTCCAAAACAGTACTACATCTCTAATCCTAAACTAAACTATAAAGTAGAGTAAATCCACTTACTTCTTACGCCTCTTCTTCTTGCCGCAGCAGCCCCCCATGGTGCTCGCTTGATCGCTCCGGTCACAAAAGATCGCCTCGTTCACAAGATCTCTCCGGTCACAAGATGGCTCGAATAACAAGACCACAAGATCGTTCACAGAAAACACGAAACAAAAGATTGCTCTTTCACAAAAGATCGCTTTCACAGATCAGAAAAGATCGATTTCAAAGTTCGCCTTGGTCGCTCGCTAGTCACTTGAGTTGCTCGCTAGATCGTTTCGGTTGCTAAAGTGAGAAAGTCTTTGTTGTCTGGCGGCCTCAATGGAAGTTCATGGGGAAGCGGATGGGATCAAATAATATAATTTGTAGACCTTTATAAATAAATATGTACCAAAAGAGGCACCTCATTCTAATATATATATATATATATATATATATTTAAAATAAAATTCTGGCCTCTCACACATGATCATTTTTATATGAATTTTTTTTTTCAATATCACAACCAGGCTTTTTTATTTTTTTTCTACTTTTCACATATATATTTATTAAGCATAATTCTGCCAGATAATGATATACATGTACCTAAATAAACACCTCAGAACGATGCACTGTTTATAATCCTAATAAAAAACTTTACTGATGATGATAAAGATGAGCCTGAACACCGGTTTCGTATACAGGTTGGCTTTTGTCTGAATTTGCTAAAACTAGTTATGGGGCTCATTATTTATGAACACTAGTAAAGTATTTTTACTATGGTGACATTAACATTGATGGGAAAATGCGTTTTTAGGCACCTATATATTTATATATGTGAAAATAAAGAAAGAAACAGAAAAGGTTAGAGGTGATGATATAAAACAAAATAAGAATATCCTAGCCACTTATATGAGTATTTTAGATAGCAGAGCGCCATCTATTGGAATAAAAATTAACTGAACGTCGATTTAGGTTTTTCCTATATAATGATATTGTAACAAAGCATTTATTATTTTTATCAACAGAGTGGTTATTTTTAAGATTATATTTTGCTACTCTGTAAATTTACCTCGTGGCTTATCTTTTGTTTACAATTCATAGTTTGTCCATGCCTGAAATAAATTTTGTTTCCTCCTGAAGTTTTTGTCTTCCCTAATTTTCCATGTGGCAATATTTATTTTAAATAAAATTAGTTTTAAAGCTTAGGAATATATATTCTAAAAAGGTCATTTTTTATTTTATAAAAAGCACATTTATGATTCTAATAAAAACATATTTTGTGTTTGTATGCAATATACACAAGAACCTCCCTTTAAAGGGCACCTAATTTAAGAGCCAAAGTGTCCTTTAGGGAAAGGTGTCCTCTTACCGGAGAGTTGCTAAATAGCAAAAGTGTTCAATTTACCTAAGAAAAACTTAATATAAAGTTGTCCTCTAGCATGAGTGTCCTCTCATGGAGGTTTTACTGTATTAAAGGTATTGCACCCAAAAGAAACACATTTTAAAGTTTAATAAGGCGATATTTATTGGTGAAAATATCATTTTTTTATAGTTTAATAGCAAATATTTTGAAACAGAAATGTAATTATTTAGAACAGCACATCAAGGTATAAGTTTTAATATTTCATAACTACATTAATGTGTATAAACACAATTTTATACTTTAAAAATAGAACTATGGCATTTACATCGATTTCAGTTTAAAAACATTTTGATTTGAATGAAAATATTATAATATTAATATATTCTGTCTTGTCTTTTTTATGAAAGAGAAAAACTATTCACCAGTTGTTTCAAAGCAAAAGGTTTATTTTATTTATTTTTTTATATCCAAATCTATGTCGTGTTTACTTGAGGCGACAATTTTCACAAATATGATGACAGATCGAATACTGTTTCAGAGCACACTCATGCTAGAGGATGGGTAAAATTAACACTTTTACTATTTAGCAAATCTCCGGTAAGAGGACACCTTTCCCTAAAGGACACTTTGGCTCTGAAATCAGGTGTCCTTAAAGGGAGGTTCTTCTGTTAATATTAATCTGCTCATCAATTATCATCTATTTAAGAATATTTTTAAAAATGATTTGCCAATACATAATATTCCTGCCCTATACAAACTCTATATCTTATAGATGATTTAAATTGTTCTTAAATTATTTATGATTCCATTTTATGTTGTATTCTTAAGTCGTTTTACTCCTAACTATTCAGTGTATGCATCTTTATTCAACGACTATTTCTCCAATGAAAGATCCTGCCATATCCATGTTTAAGATGAGTCTATGGTGTATTTGAATATATTATTGGATGCAACAGAAATTTACATAAATTTTTATTGACCTGTCACATGCGTTGCATTCTTTCACTTGGTTTTCTATTCCGAATTCTAATTTTAGCCATATAAAAGCCATATAAGTCATATAAAAGCCATATAAAATAGCCATATAAAATTTCAGTCAATTGACTTCATGTCAACTATCCCTGGATGTTATTCATGCAGTAATTTCAAAACCTTTTTCTTCCTACCATTGGGATAAATACCCTGTTTCCCAAAAGAACACAATATTCAACTATTGATAATCCCTGTCTTTTGTTATTATAAGGCTTGAGTCCTTAGGGGACAAATAGTTTTCAGATATTCTATAACTTTGATAGAACTGGGTCTCTTCTTGTCCATAATATAAACTGTTGTTTCTTCACAAAATTTTCTTGATCATCAATCAAGAAGATGAACAACAAATCTAAAACATTTCTAGGCTCTTTGTCCACTGGGAATCTACTTAAACAATCAGCGTTTGAATGTAAAATTCTCTTTTAACATTCATCTCGTACTAATAGGAACTCTCAGAAATAATGCCCATCTTATTATTCTTGGTAATGCAATATAATAAAAAGTTTTATTTCTTTAAACGTGATGTGAATGGTTTGTGTGGTCAGTGATTATTTTAAAAAGCATTTCAAATAAATAGTTATTGAATATTTTACTAACCCACAAATATTGAGAGAGCTTCTTTCTTTCTAATTGTGATTGATATTTTTCGAATGTTGACAGCAATCTTGAAGCGGAACCAATTGGTCTCATCTACCTTTCTTTAATTTGTTCCAGCACACAACCTATTCTGGAGCTTGATGCATCATATGAGAGACCCAATGGTAATGATGGATCATGTTGATGAATCATCGAGCTGATAGAATATCTTTTTTATTTTTGAAAATCCCTTATTTCCTGGTTACCCCATTTCTAAGGTGTATATTTTCTTGTTAATTTGTATAGAATTTGAAAAGTATCATCTAATTTTGGAATGTATTTTCCATAAAATGATATTGAAGCTAAATATGATTTAATTTCAGATATATTTCTTAAGTCAAACTCTTATATAACACATTACTATAATACACAATTAGCATAAATCAATAACCATTAACTCTTAAAAAAAAAAACTATTAGACACTATTTTAAAATTCAGCTATAAATGAAGGTATGTGTCTGTCCTTTATGCCTGACCAAACCCTCATCTGATCGCTATAAAACTTTGGGAAGCTGTTTACTACACTACCAAGAAGGTTTCTTGTTTGAATTTGATTTGAAATAAATATTCGTTGCAATATTACTTGCAAATTTGCCAAATTTATTTGCAAGCAACGCCTCTCGCTGTAATTACATTTGTGAATTGTAAACAGGCTAAATGTTTTCCAAAATATGTTATAAAAATATTCATAGGTTAAAATGAATAATAATTAATAAAATAAAAGAAAATTTCTAAAATCATTTTTTTTTCAAACTTAGCTTTTTAATAACTTTACAGTGTATTTAAACGTTGGTAACCAGTACCGCCGTTGCATTACGCGTCACGGCAGTCTAGGTTCGAAACTTGGGGTTGGTCCGAATTTTTCAGATGACGGGCTTTTGGTGAAAATACGTATATTGGTGAGAATAGAGAATATTGTATATTTATTTGTAAATTTGGGATGCACCAAATCTCAGTGGAGTTGTAGAAATGTCTTAAATGATATTGGATATTGTTTGGCAAGTCTTTAGATTTTAAAAAATACATTATCTGTCTCTTCAATTGTAGATTTTTAAAGTAAGAAATGGCTATGGATACATTTAATTAACGTTTATACAGTATATATTGTATGACTGAGAGGGCAGTAGGAGGAAAAAATTAGTTGGGGTTGAAGAACGATTGTTTTGAACTGTTGTTGAATTCGAAGGATTTTTATATCTAGGAACAGAAGGCTAATGTTCGTTCTTTTACAAATGGGAAATTAAGGTCGAGAGAGTAACTGTTAAGCTTAGTTAGGATATCGTTGAGTTGACTGGCAAAACAGATGCTAGAGATATTGTCTAACGGGATTAAAGTGTTATCCAATATTATATGTTGTGCTGCCTCTGTGTGGGTTTCTCATTACCAGGCCACTACATTCTCTTAGTATTTATTAGTACACCAACTTCTCCAATACGGACTGACTGACTGCCTGCTAACAACTTGTAGCGCTATTTATACATTTCTCTCAGAAATGAGTATGCAAAGAGGATATTTGCATATCTGCAAATATCCCAAGTATGCAAATACACAACAGCCTCCCCTCCTAATCATATTGGAGACGGTCTGGCGGTCTCCTGGATCGCTGGGGTCTGAGGCTCCGGCTCGGGACTTTTCCTCCAGAAGCAGCAACAGGACTCTGGTTGTCTCCAACTGGTGCCACGTCCTGCCTTGTTGACCGCGGCTTCTCTCGCTGGGGTCTAGGGCTCCATCTCGGGACCTTTTCTCCAGAAGCAGCAACAGGACTCTGGTTGTCTTCAACTGGTGTCAAGTCCTGCCCTGTCGATCCAGGCTTCTCTGCCAATTCCATATCTGGCAATTTACTCTCAGCAATCCGCAGGCCAACTTGAGTGAGCTTCATCTCAGGATGGTCTTCCAGGGTTTCCGTAGATGTACTTAGAAGTACTAACCTAGGATCTTTCAGTACTGCAGCCTCTGTTTTTTTCTTTTACAGGGTGCAACTGGTTTATGTGTCTCTTGAAAGATTGGTCCTCATACCCTATTAGGTAGTGGCGGCAACTAAGGAGTTTTAGCATTGTGCCCAGCTTCCACTTTGGTCCAGCAGCATAATTCCGGAAATAAACATCGGAACCTATGTTGAAATTCTCTTGTTTTCTTAGGGCATCATGAAACACCTCTCCTTTAAATTCCATTTTAGGCATTATATTTGAAAACCTTGATTTCAAACACCTTTTCATCAATAGTTCCGCCGGCAATTCAGTGATGAAGGAATCGCCGGCGGAACTATTGATGAAAAGGTGTGGAAATGCTCTCTGAGCTAATAAAAATATCTCCAAGTTTGTCTCGAGGCTATCCTTTCCACTGTTCTTCCTTAGTGAGGTCTTGAACTCTCGCACATAGCGCTCAGCTAATCCATTTGTGCCTGGATTGTATGGGCTTGTTTTTGTATGCCGAATTCCGTTCATCTTGGTGAATTCCTCAAATTCCTTTGAGACAAACTGTCGCCCATTATCCGTTACCAATAATTCCGGCAGTCCGAACCTTGCAAACACTTGCCTAAGATGGTAAATAATGGTTCTGCTGGTTATTTCTCTCAGGATGAAAATCTCCAACCATTTTGTATAGGCGTCCACTATGACCAAAAAACATTCTACCCATAAAAGGGCTGGCCAAATCCATATGTAATCGATGCCAGGGTTTTTCGGGCCAAGTCCATTCTGAAATCGTGGAGGGAGGCATATTTGCAGATTCCTGACAGATGGTACATTCCCGGGCCATATCTTCGAGGGTTCCCATCTATTCCAGGCCACCAAAAATATCTCCGTGCGATCATTTTCATTTTCACTATCCCAAAATGCATCTCATGGAGGTCTCTAAGAATCTGCCATCTCAACT
Organism: Cordylochernes scorpioides; assembly: GCA_030710605.1. Classification (NCBI taxonomy): domain Eukaryota; kingdom Metazoa; phylum Arthropoda; class Arachnida; order Pseudoscorpiones; family Chernetidae; genus Cordylochernes; species Cordylochernes scorpioides. Next base: position 36,854,325 of record CP092876.1, read on the forward strand.
TGGGAGGAATTACTATCCGTTCCCTCCACTGTAAGCAGCCAAAATCCCACTTAGTTCATTCCTAATCTTGTAGAAAGGGAACAACGGATTTTCTTTCGAGATCTTTGGTACTTGCCAATTATCTTCCCGGACATTTCTCAAGACAATTGAGAGGATCTTGTCTCTTCTAGTTTCAAAAGCCACATCCCGGAATGAAAAAGGCACTTCGTTCATTTTTCTTAGAAGCAAGACTTGTTCCTCATCAATAGACTCTCTCAGCTGCTTTTAACGGCAACCTTGATAAAGCATCCGCATTTCCGTGTTCGTCAGTCTTCTGAAATTCAACTGAGTAATGAAAAGCACCCAGCTTTAGCGACCAACGCTTTATCCTTGACGCTGCACATACTGGAATCGGTTTGTGAGGTGAGAACAAGTGCATCAGCGGCCTGTTATCCGTCACCAACACAAACGAGCGTCCTAGAAGGTATTGCCTGAATTTTTCACAGCCATAAACAATACTTAAGGCTTCCTTTTCAAGCTGGGAATAATTTCTTTCAGCATCTGTAAGGGTTCGCGACGCAAACGCTATTGGACTCTCCTGATTATTTTTGTTTCTGTGACTAAGTACCACACCAAGTCCATAGCTTGAGGCATCGCATGCCAGTACCAGTTCCTTCGTTGGATCATAGTGTGCCAACACTGACTCATTTGTCAATAATAATTTGCATCTATTGAACAATATCCGATGTTCTTTTGTCCATTTCCAACGAGTATTTTTTTTTCAATAACTTGTAAAAAGGAGTTAAAATATGAGAGATATTCTCTATAAATCTGGCGTAGTACATCAACATTCCGATAAATGATCGTAACTGGCCAATGTTCTTAGTCTCAGGAGCATTAGACACTGCTTGAATCTTGTTGATCAATGGATGCAGGCCGTTCTTATCGATTCGAAACCCCAAGTATTCAACCGAATCAACCGCGAACCTGCATTTATTTTTATTCAATATCAAGCCTTTGTCCTCTAATCTTTTAAATAGCAGCTTCAACTTGGTTTATGCTCATTTGCATCTCTACCTGACACCATAATGTCTTCAATATAACAAGCCACTCCTGGTATGTCAGCAAAAATGTTGTCCATCAACCTCTGTAATTTATTCGGTGCTACAGCCACACCATAAGGGAGTCTTTTAAATGCAAACAATCCCTTCGTAGTATTTATATTTACTACTCCTTTGGCTTCTGCTAGCTCTACCTGCAGATAGGCCATTGAAAGGTCCAGAGTTGAGAAAACTGTACTACCCGATAATTTAGAAAATATCTCATCTATCGTAGGCAATGGGTATTTATTTAATATAATTGCCTTATTTGCCGTACTCCTGATATCTCCATAGATTCTAATTCTGCGCCATCCTTCTTCAAAACTGGCACTATGGGTGCTGCCCAGTCGGCGTAATCAAGAGGCTCTAAAATTCCTTTATCTACCATATCCTCCAATTCATCCGCTACCTTTGTTTTTCATAGCAAAAGGCAGACTTTGAGCCTTACAAAACACTGGTGCTGCATCCTTCTTAATGCAAATATTTAATTTTACATCCTTTAAGCAACCCAGTTCATTGTTGAATAAAATTGAATATTTTTCAATTAATGACTTCATACAAGATTCTTCGATGATTTTATTCACATTTAGTAACTTACAGTAGTCAATATTCAAGAATCTCAGCCATTCCCTTCCCAGTAACACCTCTGGGAAACCTTCATCGACCACAATTAATCTAAGTTTCTTTCCGGCTTCTTCAACAAAAACGTCCCTTTCTCCTACTATTTTGATAGGATTATTGCACAAAGTTTTTAGATTCTTCGAAGTAGGAAATAAATTTACTTTCTAGAATTTCTTGAAGATGGTCTTCGGCATCAATGTTACCGGACTTCCAGTTTTCACTACACACTTTAATACATTTCCGTCTAAAGCGAGCGTAACTTTAGCCTCCGTTTCACCCTTGAGGGACAGTATCTGTTCTTGCACATATATATTTTTCTGTGCGATATTTGCCGCTTTGCATACTTTACTTAGATGCCCAATCTTTTTGCACTTATAACAAGCCTCTGACTTGTGTGGGCATGCTGGTGCTAGGTGGGAATTTTTCATGCCGCACCGGTAGCAAGTCCTTTCTTTGGTCGAAGACGTGAATTTTTTCTTCGTAGGAGAGTACTTCGATTTTCTGGTTCTCTCAATATGTGAGGTTACTCTCGCCACTTCTCTTTCATGCAGCTCTTTGGCATCTTTCTCTGCCAACTCGTATGAGACTGCTAGGGCAAATGCTCTTTCTAATTTCACCTCATCATTCTCTTGCAAGAGCCTCTTTTGAAGGGATTCTGATGTCATGCCTGCTACCTATCTATCCCGTAGCATCATTTCTAATATCTCCCCTAAAGCACAGTTAGAGGCCAGGTGCTTCAATTCTCTCAGATATTCGGAAACAGATTCGTTCTCCCTCTGTGTTCGTTTCAAGAACAAGCACCTTTGAGGCATTATCTTCTCCTTAGGCTCTAAATGTTGTCTAATTTTTTCCACGATTAGTTCATATGTTTGTGCTTCCATCTTTTCTGGAAAGAATAGGTCGTTACCCAGTTTCAGTAGTCCAGAGTCCAATAGAGACAGTAAAATCACAACTTTCTTGTGTTCACTGGTTTCATTTGCAGTGCACGCAGCATTGAATCTTTGTATATAGATTTCAAAATCGTCTTCATTTGGATCGTAGACTCTGAAAGGCACAATTTGACTAATCGCCATTTTTCTCTAGCCACTAAGGCGGTTAAATTGAATACCCCAAGATAATGAATGTCAGTCGATCGATGTCCTTTAGCTGTGCACTTTTGGCAAACTCGTTATTTGCCGGAGTTTCCACAGTTCCCTCAGCGATTCTCGTAGTCGATCCTGTAGAGTCCTGTAGTCGCTCCCGTAGTTCCTCCATCAGTAACTTTCATTTGCACGATAAGGAGATGCCTTTTTCTTAAAAGTACAATATCACATTTAAACTATTTTTCAAAATACACAAATTGTTAAAATAAAATGACCCACACATGAAATATGATATATTGGCCTGTTGGCCTAAATCAGCGTGGTACAAGCTGTACCTCAACGACCAAAATAACAGGTCATTCAGGCATCCTGAAAAATCATGAACCCGATAGTTAAGGCCAGAAGTGCGTGAAGACGCTAAACAATGTGAAAAAATAGTACAAATGCGAAATTGTACTGGAATAAATAAATTGGATTAATAAAGAAAAATGTATCTCCTTATTAATTTTAATATTGATTAAACAAGAATGGGTAATTTGCCAATTCTGGAATAATTAAAAATCAACAAATAGCTCGTGTTTATTCCGTTAGATGGCGCCAGAAATCAGCAACTTTCAGTTGCACAATGAGGAGATGCCTTTTTCTTAATTTATCCACCATATCCCAGTATAATTTCATTTTTGAACTATTTTTTCATACACACACACATATTTATATATACAGATTTTTTTTTCACATTTAGATAACAGCTAGATTTGTTGATAGTTGTTGAAATTTATAATATGCAATAATAAATTCATGTTCAGCTCCATTTTTTGTGTCTGGTATTCCTTTTCCCCCTTTGAAATATCTTTGCTCATGTCTTTGGCATCTGCTTTTTTTCACACGATTTGGGTTTCCTTTTATGCCTGTTCTGGCATTCATTTTTATATTTTTGATTTTGTTAGGGTTTTTTACCATTTTTTTCAACGGCTTCTGTCTCTTGTCTCGGAGAGTCCGTGGAAGACTCACTCCCCGGACCACTAGGCGGGCATATATGACCTACCGCTGGAACAACGTCCCTAATTCTATTTCTCCTGTTCCCAATGAATATATTATTGTGGGCCTAGATATAGCCTGCTCTTACTGCTCAGTCCTGCATTTCCCTGGGGAAACAATTGTTAGGTCCTGCTGACACAAAGGGAAAGTTTCTCTTCCTGCTTTGTCTCCTTTTCCACCTGAAATCTAAGAGTTAATGACTGCAAACAGTGTAGATGCCAAGAACTTCCAGACTAACATTCGGAGCTACAATAATTATTTGGCTTTGCATCCGGGGGTGCGCAGGTTGATGCTTTTTCTGAAAACGGGCCTTTTCGTTACCTCGAATCCATGGATAGATTCATCATTTGACTGGGTCAATTGATCTTCATGACAACAGATAACGGCTTATGCCCAACTTTATATTTTGTATTCTGAGGCAGCGGGTGAGGTGCGTATTAGATTGTCCGTGCCTTTGGCATTCTCTCCTCATATATTGACTCTACTAGATTCTGTTTTTAGACGCGTGAATTCGTATACTTCTGCTTACAGGCAGATGCGCCAGGTAGAAAAAGATGAGGAACACCAGGCTCGCATTGAGAAATGTGTCGGGTTCAAATGCTCATCCAGAAATTGTAGGGATATTCGCTGATATAATGTGCCATGTGTAAGTGAAATTGCGGCCATTTTTGTTGATCAAGATGTTCATGTTCCTTCTAACAGAGATATTTCTGTTTTTCCACATGATCGCGGTTTTGTGCGCATTTCTCCACTTAATCCTAACTGTTACCATGCTTCAGTTCTATAGTTACAGGTTGGCCATCAGACCTGACTTTTCACCCATTTACTATGGCAGGAGACTATTTCAGCAATATGTTGTTGATGCCTATGTTAAAACAGAGGGCAATCGGCTGAACTATATTCGCCAAAATCAGTCCCTGCATAGGGTGGAGTTATATCAAGGTCTGATGGATTATATCCATGGACATTCCCGGGGTGTGCGATTATGCCGTATTTTTATTCTTCCTTTCCTGGGAGTTCCCGGGTCATGCATCAAAATATCAAGATGCGATAGCCATTGTTAGAAAGTATAGAAGACCTGACCTTCAAGTAACATTTACATGTGACCAACGTTGGACTGTCATTGTGGAAAATCTTCCTCCTAACCAGATGATCATCATGAATAGCGCCTCCTGTTAGAAACTGTTAGTTATAATACTTCATTTCTCTCTGCCGAAGACTTTAATGGTATCAATAATATTGATGATGATATGCTATTGATACCTCATTATAATCAAATTATAATAATCATACAGATATCATTATAAAATCGGAATAGTGTGTTAGACTGGCTATAGTTCTATATCCTTTCATTGAACAGGCATTCATTTAGTCTTTCACACACAAGATAGAACAAAATATATTGTAAATGTTTAGATTTCCAAATAGGGCACATTTCCCGTTTAAAAAAAAGAATAAAAAACAATGGATTTTGATTATCAGAGTTTAGAGTGACCGTCGGTCATGGGCAATGTACCACAACACCAGATTGGGCAAATGCAAACAAAGCTCAGCCTGTCACCCCCTTTGAAAATAGCACACATGAGAAATTGTACTTGGAGCAAGGTAATTACATCGAGAATAAGTAACTCCTTTTTGTGTTCAATTCAATTTTGTTGATGGGTTGCGCCATCGGTCGGAAAAAAAAACATTAATTATTGATTATTATTTATTCCAGAGAGAATATTGCCAAATACCATTTTATAGAATAATTGAAAATAAACTTTAGATTTACATATATTTCGACATATGCGCCGCCCTATGCAAGACGTTCCCTATTTGGACATCAAAACATACCTTACACCAAATTACAAAGCATTCATTGTAAAAGGACTCCTCCCCCTAACTGATCTTAGGTCTGGACAAAGTCCGTATTATCATTTTTGAAACTCAGCTAATTTCTCAAATTTATAAATATAATTTGTCATTATGGCCATCCATAGAAGAGCGCGCTCAATATCAATGAGAATTGTGACACATTTTAAAAGCTTTTATTTAACTTGCCTCCATGTCTGTCTGTCTGTCTTGCTATCCAAATATCTTGTAATCGTTTTAGTATACTTTTATAGCACGTAGAAATATCAAATTTTGTATACTTATTAGAACCTGATGACAATGCAAGTTGACAAATTCTCAGACTTCTCAGTTGCCAGAATGGCCAGGAACGGACAAATTTTCAAATTGCCTTTCTAAAATTTCCATTTAATTTTAATATGCTTCTAGATAACATAGTAGTATGAAACTTTTAACACTCACTCAGTCCAATGAACAAAGTAAGTGTACATATTTCAGACCTCTAGGGTGGTCGGAGTGGCCGGGAATAAACAAATTTCTATATTTCTTTTTGTCTTATGTTACGCCTCTTAGAAGGAATTGACCAATCTGCCGCGAGCAGACTTCCGTCTATTTAACCCTTAGTTACTGGCGCCTATTTTCCTTACACAATTACTGGCGTTCGGCCTCTCAGGCCGTCTTTTAAAATCAATAATAAACCATGTTATTTATAAAATAAAAAGAAATTAAACGTATACACATAATTTACAAAGAATAAATATTTTGTTTTTTTCGAATAAACAGAGCTCTAAACAAAATTAAATGAAATTTTACAAGAAACTCTTTCTATCTAAATATTCTATATATTGTTGCACCAGGTTGCGGCTTGGCAGACTCTTCAGCCTTGATTCTCTCCTGTGCTGGGTCTTGCATCTTACCAGAGCGTGTTTCAACCATCCTACAAATTTATAAAAGGGAATAATGAGATAAGTCTACTTTATGTAGCCACCAGAATCCTTTATTTATTTTCTCACATCAAAGAGAGCAGTGAAGTCACAGTGTACCTAAATACAAATGATGATAATCTAAAAATAATCTGTTTTAAATAAATATCATAGAATATAAAAATAAATAAATATATAATTTAAATTTCAAATATATTAAAAATAATATAATAAATACGCCATTAATCATGATGTAACACTTCCCCCTCTCCAGAGGTCGTCACGTCCTCGTGAGTTACCTCATCAATTCTCTCAAAATAGGGTTTGAGTCTTGAGACATGGACAATCAATGGGTCTTGGCCAGGATTATCTTTCGGCTCAATTAAGTAATTTACGTTAGACAGCTTCTTTAATATTCGATATGGGCCAAAATATTTTCTCAATAGTTTTTCGCATTTTCCGATTTTCCTGACTGGTGTCCAAACTGCCACTAAATGTCCTGGTTCATAGATTTTCTCATTGTGTTTTTTGTCATAGTTTCTTTTCATTCTTTCCTGAGTTTTCTCTGTGTTTTTAATGACTACCTGTCTCGTCCTTGCTATTTTATCTAAGTAGTTTTCTATATATTCGTCGTAATCGTCCATGTTACTGTCCGTTGGGATATTCTCGTCGTCTAAGAGGGACATGGGTTCCCTTCCAAACAACAGGAAAAATGGAGAGTAGCCTGTGGTTTCTTGAATCGTGGTATTATACGCGTGGGTGATAAAAGGGAGGATTTCATCCCAGTTCTTTTGGTCTGTGTTCACATACATGCTGATCATATTGATTAAAGTTCTATTTAGCCGTTCCGTTAGTCCGTTAGTCTGGGGGTGGTAGCTCGTTGTGAAGCAGTGTTTCACTTTGCACATTTTCATTACCTCCTTCATCAAATTGCTAGTGAATTGTGAACCTCTATCGCTAATAAGAAATCTTGGGGCCCCGTGACGTAAAATAATATGTTCGATTAAAAATGTAGAGACTTCTTTCACGTTTGCTTCTGATACTGCCTTTGTTTCAGCATACTTGGTATAATAATCAGTCAACACAATTATCCACTTCCTTCTTCTTTTCGTTGATGGCAAGGGGCCAACAAAGTCAATTCCGATTCTTTCAAAAGGGTATTTAGCTGGGGGAATAGGTTGTAGAAGTCCAGAAGGCAAGTGATTTGAACCTTTCCGACTTTGGCAAAGATGGCACGTCTTTACAAATTCTGAAACATCTTTCAACATGGAAGGCCAATAGTATTTATTCTTCAATCGGTAAGTGGTTCTGGCGACGCCCAGATGGCCATTCAGCATATGGTTGTGGTATTCACTCATGACTTCCTTCCTTCTCTTCTTTGGCACTACCAGCAACCATGCCCTACCTTCAGGATTTGGATTTTTCTTGTAGAGACACCCATTTTCTTCTTTGAAGTTCTGTGTAATTGAACGCTTGTTTCCACTAAGGTTCTCCTTAATATTCTCAATAAAATCATCCTTTTCGTCTATTATTTGATTCAGAAATAGTCTTTCATAATCTTCGTCCCATTCGTTTTCAGGTAAGGGTCCTCTAGATAGACCATCAGCGTCCAGATGTTTTTTACCCGATTTATGTATGATTTCGAAATTATATTCCTGAATCTTCAGTGCCCATCGTGCTAATCGGCCGGTCGGATCTTTCAGATTCTTAAGCCAGCATAGTGCGTGATGATCAGTTACGATTTTGAAGTGCCTTCCATATAGGTAGGGTCGTAACTTGGACATTGACCACACAACAGCTAGACATTCTTTTTCGGTAGTCGAATAATTTTGCTCAGGTTTGCTCAGTGTTCGACTTAAATATGAGATAACCTTTTCTTTATCGCCGAACTTTTGGACTAATGTTGCACCCAGGCCGATGTTAGATGCGTCAGAATGAATGTAAGTAATTGCATTCGGGTCAAAGTGCCCTAAGATTGGAGGATTTATCAATGCTACTTTAAGGGTTTGAAATGCTTTCTCTTGATTTTCTGTCCAGGTAAAAGGTACATTCTTTTTTATAAGACTGGTTAATGGATCGGCAATTTTTGAAAAACCTTTGATAAATTTTCTATAATATGAGCACATTCCTAAAAATGATTGAACTTCTTTTATCTTTTTGGGCCGAGGAAAATCTCTAATAGCCTTGATATTATGCTCCGCTGGTTTTATTCCATGTTGATTAGTTATATGGCCAAGAATCTCCAGTTCTTCGAAAGCAAATTGGCATTTTTTGTTGTTCAATTTTAAATTAGCCTCGCGAAAACATTTTAAAACAGCTTCTATTCTTTTGAGATGTGTTGAAAAATCCGAGCTATAAATGATTACGTCATCTAGATAACATAAGCAAATTTGCCATCTAAGATTACCAAGCATATTTTCCATGTTCCTCTCAAATGTAGCAGGGGCATTGCATAGACCAAAGGGCATTACGTTGAACTCATATAGGCCATGTGCTGTAGTGAAGGCTGTCTTTTCTTTATCTTTCTCCTCAACCTCTACTTGCCAATATCCTGATTTAAGGTCAATTGCTGAAAAGTATTTGGATCCTTGAAGTGTATCCAATACTTCATCAATTCTGGGAATTGGGTAAACATCCTTCACTGTTACATCATTCAATTTTCTGTAGTCAACGCAAAATCTGTACTTACCATCTCGCTTCTTGACCAAGATTACAGGGAAGGACCATGGACTCGAGGATGGTCTAATTATGCCGTCTCTGAGCATTTCATCAATTTGTTCTTTTATGATTTCTCGCTCTTTCGCGCTCACCCTATACGGCTTGTGTTTGATCGGTTTCGCGCCTTCTGTATCGATCCGATGTTTCGCTAAGTTGGATCTTCCTAATCCCGACGAAAACAAATCCTCGTACCTTTCCAAAACTTGTTTCAATTGCTCCTTTTCCGTATATGCTAAATTTTCGTTTATCTGAAATTGGGGTTCTTCATGCTCTTTTTGTTCACTTTCTTCCATAAGATTCACTTCGGCTGGCTGGCTTCCAAAGCACAATGTTTGGTTTTTTAATATTTTTAATGGTCGAGGGTAAGGGTTTGTTATCCAGATATATGTTTCCTTATTCACAACATTTATTAAGCTTCTCGCTAGTCGAAGTCCATTTGTTTGAAACATTTTATGGTTCTCCTCGATGATGTATTCGCCATCCTCTGCTTCTACAAATGCATTAATCAATTTAATAGAAAGTTCTGGAATAATGGCATCCTTTGCACTTTTTATTTTCTTCTGTTGATATTTGATTACGTCACGATTTTCTGTCAAGTCATATTTGATTATTTCACGCTGACAATCAATTTTTGCGTTCATTTTCTTAAGAAAATCACGTCCAAGTATAAATATTCGCAAATGTGTTCTCATTATCATAAATTGATGTGTAATTGTTTTGTCATCAAATTTTATATTTAAAATAATATTTCCTACGATATCTAATTCTTTGCCATCGGGTCCGGAGCACATTTTATCAGGATTTATTATTTCAAGACCTGTGTTAAGAGCTGTACTAAGGTCGACCACTGAAAGATCGGCGCCTGTATCAATCAAAGCTTCGCAGATACCGATTCTATCCACGTTAATGTTCATTTTATATTTGGGGTCTAACTTTTTAATTCCATTTATGGTCGACTTGCTTTGATTGACGGACTCAGGCGCGATGTTTAGTTTAAATCTTCTAATGCAGCATATCTATTCCTTGTAGGGATACTCGAGTACGGGCTATTACTTACGTCAGAGTAGAGCAGAGGTCTCGACTTCTGAGTTCCATTATCCATTCGGATTTCTTCTTCGACCTTGTCTTGTGTAACTATGGGGTCCTCTTCCACAATTCTTACAAACCTGACTCTGCAATACCGCGCTACGTGTCCTGGCTTGTTACACTTGAAACATATTGGTCTCCCGTCTTCTGTCCTATTCCTATTTGAATTTGGATTCTTATTGTATGTTTTACTTGGGTAGACCGGTTTTGGCTCAGGATTGGGAGTGTAAGATCGTCTAGGGGCAGATACCTGGGGCAGAGGCTTGTTCTGGTAATACCTCGGAGTGGGGGCCTGGGGCTTGGAGGTGTTCTGGTAGTACCTCGGAGCGGGGGCCTGGGGCTTGGAGGTGTTCTGATATGGTCTTCTGAACGACGTAGCATTCTTCCATTGCTCTTGATGATGGGGACGAGGAGAGCGTGGTCCATTATAAAGAGCTTTTGATTTTTCTGCACGTTCTTGGTAATTCTTTTCGAACAAATCCAGCTTTTTACAAATTTCTAGAAGTTCATTGGTATTTTTAGGAGGGTTTAGGTGAAGGGCAAAAGAGTATTCTTTCTTTAACCCTCCAATAACCCAGTTTATTTTAGTCTCTTCTTCCATTTGGGGGTCGACCTTGTTGCACAGTACAAGGATATCCTCTGCGAACCTGATTGCAGGTTCATTCCACTGTTGTATCCTGTTTAATCTCATCCTCATTTCTTCTTTGTTGGCGTCTGAGGCAAAATCCTCAATTAGGCGGCTCTTGAAATTTTCCCAGCTGGTGAAACTTACTTTGTGTAGGTTCAGCCAGGTTTTGGCGCTACCAATCATATTCATGGCAGCATAACGGGAGATAATGTAGTCTGCCCAATGGTACAGGAAGCCAATTTCTTCAAGAGATTCAATCCATGGGCGAGGGTCTTCTGTTCCATCATACTTGGGGATGTCGATGTTGGGATTCAGGACAACTGGGTCGGAACTAGCATCTCTACCAATTGTTGCACCAGGTTGCGGCTTGGCAGACTCTTCAGCCTTGATTCTCTCCTGTGCTGGGTCTTGCATCTTACCAGAGCGTGTTTCAACCATCCTACAAATTTATAAAAGGGAATAATGAGATAAGTCTACTTTATGTAGCCACCAGAATCCTTTATTTATTTTCTCACATCAAAGAGAGCAGTGAAGTCACAGTGTACCTAAATACAAATGATGATAATCTAAAAATAATCTGTTTTAAATAAATATCATAGAATATAAAAATAAATAAATATATAATTTAAATTTCAAATATATTAAAAATAATATAATAAATACGCCATTAATCATGATGTAACAATATATTCTAAAAATTTCTATCTAAAATATTTTATTCAAGATTAGGTGCACAATTCAAGCATATATCAATAGAATGATCTTTGCAGATTGGTTCTTTGCATTTTTTGAATTGCAATTGAGTTCGACGATCTTTTTTACATAGGTAGCATCTTTTGCGTTTTTTGGACCAAGGACTGCCGCTTGTGGATTCCTAGATAACACATATTATTGATATTTGGTTTGAATATCAAATATATATTTGCCTACCTCAAGTGATGAAGTTCCAGCATGCTTCTGAATTAATACTTGCAGATCTCTTGACAAATTTTTGGCTTGATTTCTCATATTCAAGGCATCTCTAATTAGTTGTAGAGCAAGCTGCTTTACAAAATCTTTTCGAGCCATTCCACCGTCTTGCTTGACAGCCTTATAAATTACTGCTGAATTTATTGCAACCACATCCAAAAAGTTGAAAAATAAACACAGGGGCCATCTTTTGGTTCTTCTTCCAACTGAATACATGTCTGATCAACTACATCTACACCACCTTTAGTCATATTATAAAATGTGATTATCTCGGGCTTTTATTGTTCAGCAGTTTCTTGATCAATTGTTGTGGTCGAATGCATTGTGGAGACTAATATAACAGATTTTCCAATTTTATAGGGACATAGGATACCAAATTTTTGTTTTTTGAAAACCAAAAGTGGAACCGAACTTCTATAATATTATACAAAATTACAATCACAAAACACAATTTAGAATGCAGATAATTGAAGCAAGAGTAATAAAAAAAACGAATGCTCAACTTATTTGTTGCGTTTGAAAGTCTATAAAACCAAAAGTGAAACGGTCAATATTAGGAGCGCTAAAATTCCCAGTGACGTAATTACTGGCGCTCGGCTTTAAAGGCCGTTTGATTTAATAACTCGGGATATACAAAATAGATTTCTCTTAAAATGAAAAGTTCTTCATATAAATGCATTTTATTAAGATACCTAAAATTTTGATGAAAAATATTGCATTTTGAAAATTTCGCAAACATTTTTAATTTTCACACGGCCTTTCAAGCCGAACGCCAGTAATTACGGGTTAAGGCCTAATCCCCATTGATGTTTTAATTCTAAGGTTTGTGAATTGATGACTAATAACTAACTAAATAATTAATAAATAAATATACTTTAAAAAAGCATTTACACTTCGTTCTCTTTTTATGCGGTTTTGGAGTTATGCGGTGCAAGAAAAAAAAAAATTATTCGAATTTCGAAAAAAAAAATTTTGGTGATTCACTTTTTCTGAAAACGAATAAGAATAACAACTACAACTCTACTATTACGCAATCAATACAAAGAAAGAATTTTGTAACGTCCTGGTTGTATGTTAAGTTATCCAACAAACAGTAGAGGGGAAGTTCCAATGTATTTTATTCCGCGCCTGCCGGTGTCTTACACAACTCGTGCAAAACCGAAATCAAAACTGAAAACCCGCCGGCGTGCCAGCTGCGGTTACAAATTTCTTTTTTATTTTATTGACATGTTTTCTCTTGATTTGTTCTTAAAAACAAAAGAGACAAAAACAAAAATACCTCGTTAAAATTGCGTGTTTTTATGCTGCATTTTGTTTTTGTATGAAACTAATTAAAAAAGCCTGCATATTGGAAAGCATTAGAAAATAAAACTTTGTGAAAGAAGGTTACTACCGAAAACCGGAAGATAAATTTACTCAAGGGAATTGTAAGTTTTTTTGAATAATTTTAGTGCGTAATTGTACATTAAGTTTTTTCTATAATTTTTAGTCCTCTTAAAGAAAATGTGTGACAATAATAAAAAACAAAAAAGAAGTGCAATTTCGCTAGAAACCAAAATTATAATTCTCGATTGCTTGGCGAAAGGAGAAAGATCAACAGCAATAGGTAAACGTTATAATTTAGGCGAATCTACTATAAGAGCAATAAAAAAATGAAGCGGCAATAAGAAGATCAGTCAGATCTGGTACAAATTTGAGTTCTAAAATTTCATCATATTCAAGAGGCACTTTAATAGAAAAAACAGAAAAGGCTCTCGTAATTTGGATTGAAGATTTAACTCAAAAAATAATTCCGTTAGATGGGCATTTAATCAAGATGAAAGCCCTTAAATTTTACAAGGAGTTAAAAGAATCAGAGCCATCTACATCTTCACGTGAAAGTAATCCACAATTATCTGCCAGCACAGGGTGGTTAACTGGTTTTATAAAAAGACATTCTTTTCATAATCTAAAAATAAAAGGTGAGGTGGTTTCTGCAGATGAAGAAGCTGCTAGAAAATATCCTGAAAAGTTGGCTAAAATTATTAAAGATGGAGGATATTGTGCCCATCAAATCTTCAATGCTGATGAAACAGGATTGTTTTGGAAAAAAATGCCAACCCGTACTTACATTGCAAAATCCGAAAAAAATGCCAGTGGTTTTAAAGCTGCTAAAGATCGAGTTACTTTATTGCTGTGCAGCAATGCATCTGGCGATCGAATGTTAAAACCGCTGCTTGTAAATCGATCTTTAAAACCACGTGCATTAAAAGGAAAAGACTTAAATACACTGCCCGTACATTGGATGGCAAACAAGAAGGCCTTGGTAACAACGGCTATTTTCACTGAATGGTTCAATAAATGCTTCGTACCCGAAGTAGAAAATTATATTAAAGAGATGGGTCTCGAATTTAAGATCTTATTAATTCTTGACAATGCACCAGGTCATCCAAACTTAGAACATCCAAATATAAAGGTAGTTTTTTCCCTCCAAACACAACGAGCCTAATTCAACCATTAGATCAGGGAATTATTTCAACATTTAAAAAATATTATGTAAAATTCACTTTCCAATTCATTTTCGATAAACTGGAATCCGATACAATAACAGTTACTGAAGTTAGGAAACAATTTAATATCTTGAACTGTGTAGATCAATGTTGCGTTAGCAATTGCTGAGATAAAATCACAAACTTTAAATGCATGTTGGAAAGCTGCTTGGCCTGAATGCGTATCAAAGAGAAATGAATCAAATAGAACAACAATAGTAACATCAGATATTATTTCAATTGCTAAGGAAATAGGTGGGGAAGGTTTTGATGATTTTGGCGAGCATGATATAGAAGAATTGCTTGTGGACGAAGCCCTAAATGATGATGATATTTTGGAAAGTATGGTAGATACTACTAAAGATTTCGAAACAGTAGATAGCGAACTGGAAGATGTTACTCCACTGGACGAAAAATTACTTCGGGAAGGCCTTCAACTTTCCGGTAAATTGGAATTTTTTTTTATTCAAAATGATAATGATGTAGAACGCGCCTTAAAATTCCAACGTGATCTGAAATTTTGTATGTCTGGCTACAGAGAACTCTACAAAGAACTAGTCAAGCCATCACAGCGTTTGATTACTGATTACCTTGTCAAAGAAAAAAAAATCACTGAAGTTCCTAAAGAAGCATTACCATGTAGATCTGATGACGTAATTTTATCTTCAAGTGATGAAAGTGATCTTGCACCAATCCACAAACGGGTTCGCACATTATCAGACAGCGAATAATGATGAAAACATTCTTAATATGATTTTAAATAAAGTTTTGTTTATGTTTTTTTTTTTTACATATTAAGTTTTGTTTTTGTTATTAACACACATATGTGCCATTTATTAAAATATGATGAGAAAAAAATTAAATCTTATTATTTATAAATCTTTTTTTATGCGATTTCTGGTGCATTTTAAAACATTATTTAGGTTTTATGCGATTTTTTTTTTAATAAATGGAACGTATCCATCATTTTACATATAAATGTATGTCTTTTTTTGTGCGATTTTTTTATGCGGATTCCCCTGGAACGCATCTACCGCATAAAAAAAAAGAACCAAGTTTATTCAAATGCACTAAAAAGGTACAATAAAATATTGTATATTCTGTCAGTGAGCAATTAGATGTATCTAAGTGAAAATAAAAGCGGCGGGGTACGATCATATTTAGAGAAATGGTAAAGATATAGCAAACACATAAAAATCGCCAATCAGTTGCTACATATTAAATCGCATTAGGTTCGAAATTCATGATGATCGCCCCCCGCTGCTTTTATTTTCACTCAAATACATCTAATTGCTCAATGACAAAAGATAAAATATTTTATTTTTACCTTTTTAATGAATTTAAATTAAAGCTTTTTTAAAAAGCCAATGATCTCCACTCTTTTTAAAATGTATTTTTATTTATTTTTTTATTATTATAATTACTTTTCACTATCTAATATAAATTTAGTATATATACACAGTCTAGCCATAAATTCTGTTACGAACAATTTTAGAAATTGGATGATTTAGAACAAAACCTAATGGAATATAAATACATATTTTATTTGCCAATAGGACATAGATTTTGAATATATACAATCATTCAAAATGTCCTCCCTTATTTTTGACACAGGATCTCAAACGTTCGGGCCACTGATATTTGGCGGCACGCACCTTTTCTAAGAGTATTTCTTTCATTGCTCTCACCAATGCTGATTTAAATTGATCCGAATTATGATATCTTTTAGAGCACACCTTCTCTCTAAATATGTCCACAAACTGTAATCAAAGGGGTTTAAATCAAGGCTTCCAGAGGGCCATTCATTGGCCTTTATGAACTCCGGAACATTCGTCTCCAACCATTGTTGAGTTAACTTAGCTTTGTGAGCAGGAGCTGAATCTTGTTGAAATATCCAATGTTCTCCATTAAACATTTTTGTATTCAGAGGCTTTACTATTTATTCCAAAATATCTTCTTGATAGTTTTTAGCTGTAGGTTTTACCCCTTTGACACAAAAGTGGAGATCTGTTACACCTTGGCATCTAACTCCCCACCAAACCATGACAGAAGAAGGATGGTGACTTTTTTCAAGTCATCTGACTTTCAAAGAAGCTTCTAGAGAGCTACGAGCATATATCCTATCATTCTGACGATTAATCCTTTTCTCGACAGTGAATTTTTCTCGTCGGTGAAAAGGATTCTCTCATGCGACCGACCATCATGCCGCGCCATCAACATTTTTGATCTAACCCTTCTAATATCTCTAAGAGCAGGGGTTATCAAATGACCTGTGCGTCGTTTGAAAGCTCTCAGTCCAAGGTCTTCGTTGATTATCCTGGAAACGGTTCTTGGTGCTAAATTCATCAGCTTTGCTAAGATCTTTTGTTTGCGGCGTGGATTTCGACGAATTCTTTCGCGTATGGCTTTTATAGCTGCTTACGTTCGTTGTACGCGCGGTCGACCAGATCTTTCAAGGTCATTAATAGCGCCAGCCTTGTTGAACCTTTCAATGGTTCGATAAAAAAATTGACGCGTAATATTCAAAGTTTAAAAATGGATGAAGGATTTTGGCCTACCTTGTGTAAGGCTATTACAGCTATACAGTTTTATTTAACACCCCATTCCATTATTAACAAACAAATATATTAAGATTTTTTTCAAAACACGTGTGCACAAGATATTCAAATAACAACTACTGTATTTTGAATACTTCACGGGGTCAAATTGAAATTTTATCACTAATTTGGTTTTGTAACAATATTTATGGCTAGACTAAATAGTTGTAGATGAAATATCTAATTTTAACGTATATTTTAACGGCAGAGGTAACCTTTATTTTATATATTTATAAATTAAGAGTTAAAATAAAGATAGCAGTTTAGAAATTAAAGTGGCAAAATCACTGCGACGATTTGCCAACGGTGAACCACACTCTCCTATTACAATTTTCATTATTGCTGTCTAATAGGTTGTTAATTATAAGATTTGTTGTGGATGATATGATTCCATTCTCATTTTGATATAAAATATATATAAGATCTACCCGAATGTATATACTTAAAGTATTTTTACATACCCTTATACTTGAAATTCTTTTTCTAGAAAATCAGATTATACCCATTGCAATTTTTAAGCCACCATCTATATTCTTAATGTCTGCGGGCCCTTCAAGTAAACCCGGAGCGTTGCCCGGGTCACTCGGCTAGTTTGGCTATATTTGTCTAGATTAAAGAAGATGGAAGGTTTTGACAATAAAAAGATGGCAAAAAGCAAGGCCACAATCTTTATTTATTAGAAGGAATTAGAGAAATTTACGGAACGTCCTTCTTCAGTTAAATATAAAATTGTGACATATTATTATTTAGCTGGAGTAGAGCATGCCTGAAATGTTCTGTAATTACCTCTATATAATAAATCTATATATTCATAAACAGATTGCGGCGTCACGTTTTCCTCTTTTGTTACCTCGATCTAGTTAGATGTTGTTCATAGTTGGCTATTGATGGGGGATGGATTGATAAAGAACGAAGTTGGTTAATAATGGTGATCAATGATAAGTGGAGGCTGGTGATTGATGGCCTTCTACATTATTGATTGATCCAGTCTTATAACCTTTTTGACACAACAGTTGTTACGTTCTGTGGCCAACTACACTGGCAGAGTATGTTGTAACATCGTTAAAGATAGGTTAGGTTATTCACTGATTTCGAATATTTTTTTGAATCCTTCAAATAAAGTGCCCGAAAAGTTTAATTTATGTTTAATTGCTAAAGAGTTCCGAGAAGAGTACAAAGGTGATTTTGTTTTATATTGGGTATTTTGTAAGATTGAAAAAAATTAAAAATTTTAAGCTGTCTTTAAAATATATACAGGGTGATCCAAAAGTCCCGCACAACTTTAAAAATTAATAACTCCGCGAATATTTGCGCTAGAGCAATGCGGTAAACACCATTGTGTTCAGAATGCAATGGGATTTTTTATGGCAAATATTGAAAATTTCGAAATTGATTTTAGTTACAATTTCATTCCCTAGATGGCGCTGTACCAGAATCAGAAATTCAGCGGCCAAATTGTTTGATTAATTGAAAAATATAACTGATCGACACATATTTTTCCTCTTTGTATACCAGGAAAGAATCCTAATAATATCAAATCGTTAATTAATAAAGCACCATTTCGCCAAAAGTTAGAAGAAATGGTTAACGATTTTTAAATTCAATCTGAGATATGTAAAATAGGTATATGCAAATTAAAACATGTAGCAAAAAATATTTATATTTTTGATAGAGGTTTGTCAAATATATTGAATGTTTGAAAAACATAGCTGAATTCAATACACGATTTTTTGAAATGTTAATATAGTACCAAAAATTATGATGGTACTACTAATAGGATTTCTTGCTATAAGGAATGTGTAATTTCTTGAATAATTGGCGACACTCGACTATTTAACTGGAAATTTGTCATGATCCAACAAATGAAATATAGATGGGAGTGACAAAATACATTTGTCGTACTTTATTCCAAATATCCTATGGGCTTGTCAAATGTTATCATTGTTTATTATACTGTACACGATTTTTTAAAATGTATCCCCTCAAATAAATATAATTTTTAAATCAACCTTTTGCGTTGAAAAACGTGGTAGTAAAATCATTTTGTATTTTTTTTTTTTGCCCAAAATTTCTAAAGGTGGGGGTTACAGAGAATATTTCTTATGCTATTTCTTTTAATGAGCGAAAAGCGATAAATTAAACATAAGGGGTAAAATTGTGTGTACAGTGTTATTCGAGAAGTTATAACACTTTGGTCTGCACGACATAATATAAGATGTGAGCAAATGACAAACAAACAAAAATTACTTTTCACGAATAAAAAAGAGACAAGATATGAGGACAGAATTTATTTACCCATAACCAACACAAAGAGCTGCAAAACATTGGTAGATAATATAATACATGGAGGCTTTTATAACACATGAGGTAACTGCCTTCTCTCTTGTATTAGGTCAGAATCCTTGCTCAATGTGGCGACCTTCATTCTCAAACACCGCCTGCAGACGATAGATGACAGATTGGACAGCATTAAATAAAATATCTGATGAAATTGATGAAACGTACCGTCTGATAGAAGCCTTCAACATGGCCAATGTGGTAGGCCGACATCGATAAACACGCGACTTAATGTACCCCCATAGCCAAAAATCGCAAGGCGTCAAGTCTGGTGATCTTGAAGGCCACTGGTGTATAAAGTGGCGACTTATCACACGATCTTCACCGAACGTATCCTTCAGCAATTGTTTGGCACCGCGGGAGATATGAGGAGGTCCTCCATCTTGCATGAATGTTATTTCGCTCAGTGCTTGTCTGTCCTGCAATATGGGGATAACCTTTTCTCTCAAAAGTTGAACATAACGTTCACCAGAGAGAGAGAGAGAGAGCAGTGAGAGAGAGAGCAGTTACAGAAACGGTTTTAAATGTTCTTCCATTTATTTCTTGAAAGAAAAATGGCCCAATAATAAAAGAAGAAGTGAACCCACACCAAACTATAACACTGGGCTGATGAAGTGGCATTTCTGTAAAAATCCTAGGGTTTTCTGTTGCCCAAATGCGGCTGTTTTGAGTGTTAACTTCTCCGTTCAGAGAAAATTGAGCTTCATCTGTCCACAGAACATTCAACAGCCAGTTTTCATCAATATCAATTTGCCGGAAAACCCATGAAGCGAATTCTTGACGCTTCTCAAAATCGCCGACTTTTTGCTCGTGAAGTCTTTGAATTTTTTTACGGGTATTTTTTAAGACAAATTCTTAGTGCTCTCCAAACTGTTCCATACCAAATCCCCGTTTGTCGAGCACTTACTTCTCCATACGTGGATAACGTTTCAATAGCTTCAACATTCTGCGAAACCGTAGCAACCCCTGACTTGCATGTCGATGGTCTTCCACTCCGAGATTTTGCTTCCAGAGATCCAGTCTTCTCCAAAGTTTTTATCATTCCCCCTAGAGAGAGCAACTCATGGGTCCTTTATCGCTTCGAATACCTTTAAAGGTACGAAACGCTTGTAAAGCTTCAGTGGCAGATTCTGAATTGCAATAAAAAATTTCACCAAGAGTGATTTATGCTGTAGTGATGGTAAAATAAATTGTTGTGCATGTAAATAGATGAAGATTATTCGCATTTTTCAAAACCTCATTATGTAAAAATATATGTGTATATAAATTGGATATTTGTTGTTGGCCGAACCAATAACCATACACACCTCATCTCGTTAACGGAATAATGTTCTTTGTCTGGTCTGCCTTTTTTTACTCTCTTTGGAGTAGATTTGCTTTTTGATAGTTTTTATTTATGGAGCTGAACCAGTATGATGGCGGTGGTGGAGGAAGTCAGCAGGCCAACAAGCGGCCGCGTTCTGAGGACGAAGACCTCCTCCCGTCTTCCCATCACCAATTTAAATTCAACAGCACGGCGAACTTGTTCAACTTTGAGTGCCAAACCTTCGAAGCGATCATTGCCGACACCAGCCTGGACTCCCCCGAAAAAATACAGATGGCCACCAAAGGACTGATACTGACTCTCGTCCAAGAGGCAGAACTTCTTCTTAAGGACGCCTTCAAGGGAGCCAGTCTAGGAAGACCCAATCCCACAGCCAACGTCCCGATTCCCTCCACCTCTTTCGCCTCGGTAGTGGCAGAGAAAGACAAGCCGGTAAAGCCTGCACTTCCGAAACCCAAAGCGAAATCCACATTTGTGAATCTGGCTCCTTCCTTCGAATCGCATGTCGTCGTCAGGTCGGCTAACCCCAGAGCAACCCAAGGGAATTTTTGAGGGAAATTCAAAAGATTCATCCTTCCCTAGCGTCATCAAAACACGTGGTGGCGTCCATCAACACCAGCGGCGAGGTGGTTTTCCACCCCAAAACAACCCAAATGGCAAAGTAGCTGGCCACTGGGCTGACCTCCCTGCCAACGGGCCTAAGCTGCCCCGAGTGCCCGGTTATCCTACCAAGATACTGCCTCTTCAGAGTGGACGGGGAGGTGCGGGACGATGAGATATTCGAGAGCTTCCGCTCCAACCACTCCGTGCAGTCACTCCTGGAAAAGCGTGAAATCAGGGTAGTCCATCGATCGAATAATGCGGCACACAGCACTAGTACAGTGATCATCGAAGTGGATAACCAAGTCGCCGAAATCCTCGGTCAACATGGACGTATTCCTGTGGCGGGTCTAGTGCACAGGTATGAGCGCAGTCATACTTTAAAGCAATGCTTCCGTTGCTGTGGCTTCGGCCACCGCGCTTCTGCCTGTCCAGCTGCCCATCCAATCTGCTATCGCTGCGGCTCTGCAGAGCATGAGGGCATCCGATGCTCGGTCGAGCCAAGCCAAAGCCGCTGCTGCCGCTGCAGAAAAAAAAATCTGGAGCTCCCACAACCACTTTGCCACATTATCTACCTGTCCCTTTGTAAATGAGAGAATAGCCAGAACAAGAAACAATGTCTAGGCCTTTGCGTGTCCTGCAGGTGAACGCTAAAAAATCACCAACTGTCATTCTTGAAATTGCAAATTTGGCAAATTCGACACAGGCCGACATCGTGCTCCTGCAAGAACTCTCAACTAACTTCTTCTGGCCCACACGTGGGTTTCAGGCGCCTACATCCCCTCGGGAATTGTGGCATGTAGCAACCTTCATCCCATCCCTCTAACGTCCCCAGACACCGCCATAACCTCCATAGCCATATGTCTAGAGCAGAGCATCATCGTGGTGCACTCGGCCAACTGGAACGGCCTTAGAGCTGCCGATGATTTCATCCCTCTTCTGGAAGATACGATAAGACGGGCGTCTCTTCCAGTGATCCTGGGTATGGACACTAACGCCCACTCTCCTACCTGGGGCATCGGTGCGAGGTTGGACTTCCGGGGTGCTAATCTTGAAGAGTTCGCCAGCTTCAATGATCTTCATTTCTTGGGACCTCCTGTGGACTCGACCTGGTCAAATGGACCTTTATCTTCTTCTATAGATGTAACTCTGGCATCCAGCTCACTGGCTATCCATGTCACTAGATGTTTATCAGATGAGATGGCCTTCACTGACCATATACCTATCTGGACTACATTCCTAGACATGGTCAATAACGAGACAAAATCCTCCTGGTTTGAATCCTCATGTAAAGAACAGACCTTTAAATCCTTCCTCAACTCTTCTCTCCACCAGGTAACTACCCTATTACAACAACAACAACAACAAAAACCTTCATTAAGACACTATTGTCTTACAAGGGGATTCCCCTAAGAGGTTATATATGTACATGAGTGAGGAGGAAAAGCAATTTAGAGGGGAGGTGGAGCAATCAGCCGTTTCTGGGGAGTTGAGCACTTCTTCCCTCATTTTGTCAATCGCCTTGAAAATTTTTAAATATTTATAAACAAATGTTTTATCCAGCTGGAGAGTAGTAAAAATTGTATATACATGTTGTTCATTATAATGAGTTATCCCCGAAATTTCGCGAATTTCCAGTCTCTTTTCCTATAGGAATGGGCAATGGAATAGATAATGAACCAAATTTTTTGGATGCCAGCATTGCAGAAGTAGAAATTTAAAGGGTCGCTGTTCCAAAATCCCGTGATATCCTCGGGGAAAAATAGCCATAGCATCCTTTGACGGGCTATTTTCAAAGAGAGGTTTGATAGTAAGTAGTCCTCCGTCATAAAGGAGCTACTTAGAGATTGATAGTGAATACAATGAGTTGAGTTTTGTATCTTAGCTCGGTCAAATTGGAGTAGCTGGTCCACTGTGGTTTGAACTATTCTAGGCATTTCTCCTCGCAAAACCATATAATCTTCACAGTTCTTAAGAAAAGAAAAACCCCAAGAGTCAATGATGTTATTCAGGTTATAAATAAAGTTGTTTCCCGCTTTTCCCAAAATTGAAACTTCCTAGAGCTGAAACAAGCAAACATAAGGTAATCTTGTCCTGTCCATTTTTAAAATCCGATCTAGAACTTTATAATCAATTTCGTAATGTTTAATTCAAGGGACATCCTTTCGGTTTCTGTTCGTAAGATATAGCCCGGAGTGTAAATTTGCGAAGGTCAAGAAATCGCCGTAAGAAAAATATCCTGGATCTGGTTTACAACTCCTATCTGATTCGTCGCCCACAGTGGGGCCGAGTATAATAACGTGGATAAAACTATGGAGTAAAGTAATTGCATCACTGCTCCGAACGATATGGTTCTTGACTTAGATAGTATTCTCCATACTGCGTTTGTAGCAATCAATGCTTTGCTTTTAAAGTGCTGCGCCACGTAAGCAGTTGGATTCTTGATTGTTAAGGGGTAGCCAAGATACGTATATTTTGAGGTAACTGTCAAAGGTTGTTGGCCCCAAAACAAAACGTCAGATCTAGCCAAGCGGCCTCCATTTCGAAACGCTACGATTTTAGACTGGAATTGGTTCAGAGTTAAACTATTTTCCTCAAAATATTTTTTATTAAATTAATCTTTATTTGGATATTTATCTTGGATTCATCACGGAAGACTATATCATCCGCGAACAGGAGCAGGTGTATAGTTCCATGGCCCGGTAAGTATATACCTGGCAGGTCAGAATCATCCAGCGTAGCAACCAGATCGTTATTGAAAATAATAAATAAATACGGTGAAAGAGGTTCACCCTGAAGAACACCTGATTGTATTTTGATAAATTCTGTAAAAGAGCCGCTCCATCTGACCGCTGCCATCATTTGAGCATAGTAGTTCTGTATAAGTTTGATAAATCGCCCACTTAAACCAACAAGCGCAAGCTTTCTCCATAATAGTAGATGTGGAACTGTATCAAACGCTTTTTAAGATCAACAAAGAATGTGTAAAGTTTCCTCCTTTTGCGGTTTAATGTCATTTGAATTAGTGACGTAAGCGTGAAGATATGGTCTTTGCACGAGTAGCCCTTTCTGAATCCTGCCTGGTTTTCCGCTATGAGTTTTCTATTTTCAATCCAATTACTTAGTCTATTTTTTAATATGGATGTAAAATGTTTTGACAAGTTGCTTATAAGGGCAATGCCCCTATAATTTGATGGTGTAACTACCTTATTAAACGAGGCCTCTAGTCCAGAAGATATTGACAGGGTGGTCCTCTTTCTGACTTCCATCCTGCAATCAGCTTGTGACTCTTCCATGGGGAGACGCTCCAATACTACAAGACCGTCAAAGCCGTGGTGGACCCCCGAACTGAGTCGGATCAGAAGGTTGGTTATCTCCCTCCGCCGTTATTGTTAAGAGTCGTAACATAGTATGTAAATATCTTTTTGAATATATGACTAGAGATGTAGATTTTCTAATTGTTGAATGTATAAATTCTTATTATGTAAATTTCCCTTTGTATATAACTGAGCCGTGTTGTTTAAATAAAGAGTTTCTTAGTAGAGCGAGAGCTTTGCGTGTGTAGCCGCTGGTTTCTGTCTTCGTTATTTTCTTTTCTTGCTTGATCACCCAAAGGCAGTCCAATCAATATCAAGACTCTAGGTGAGGGTCTTACTTGTTGGGAGGAGGTTTCTTCAATCTTGACCTCGCGTAATCTCAACATTTAAAGTCAGAAAGTCCGGTGTTCTATTAGGAATTTCTTCCGCGGTTTATACCGAGCGTGCCATAATCGACTGAAGGCGGCTATACGGAAAGCTAAAAGTAAATCCTGGTTTAATCTCTGCAAGGAGGTGTCATCCGCATACTGGAGTGACATACATCGATTTATCGCCCGGGGCCGCGGCTCCCCCCGAGGTCCGCCACTTCTCAAACATGATAACGGCTCTCTTTACAATCCTCATGAGACTTGCCAGACCCTGTTAAAATCACTTTTTCCTACATGACACCAGACCTCACCCGCAAAGGAATGCAATTTCTGCTCACTCAGACGAACCTGAATTCAAACCCTGGGAAGTTTTGCGAGCCATTCATCGCTGTGGAAAAAGGAAAGCCCCGGGCCCTGACGGTCTTGGTTCAAAATGCCTAGACCTGGGCGGCCCTTCCTTGCAATTCCTGCTGGCCGAATTGTTCACCAAATGCCTTCGTATGGGCCACTTCCCCCGTCAATGGAAAGAAGGCCGCCTCATACTTCTGCCTAAACCCTCCAATTCAGCCACCAGTCAGCTGGGGAAATACAGACCTATTACTTTATTGAACACTATGGCCAAAGTATTTGAGAGATGTATCCTGGCCCGACTTCAGAGGCTCGCGGATCGTCATGGATGGTTCTTTGAAGATCAATACAAAACCGTATTGGGTACCGTAAATGGTCGTTCAGCGGAAGATGCACTGGCGAGTGAAGAAAGACAAGCTCACTGGAGGAAAACTCTTGTCATCAGCTCGGACATCAGTAAGGCCTTCGACACTGTTTGGAGGCAGGCAATCATACAAAATCTTGAACGTCTAAATTGCTCAGAGTCTATTACCTGTTTAGTAAAAAGCTTTTTGGAAGACCGGACGGTTTCTTACTCAGTTTGGACAGCAACAGAATGTACGTCCTCCCAACTCGGCACTCCCCAGGGTTCAGCGCTAAGTCCTTTCCTGTGGAACATAGTTGCTCGGACCATCTTCACCCTTCCCTCCTTCATAGATAGCCGATTAATAGCTTACGCGGACGACTTCACCCTTATGACTCGGGTTCGTAGTCGCCTGCCGGTCTCTGCCACTAACACCTTCTTGGAGAGGTTGACATCTTGGTGCACGATAAATGGTCTTAATATAAACCCCATTAAGACTCAAGCTTGCCTGTTCCAATGGCGTAATGTCCACCCCAACTCCGAGACGGGGCTTAGAGTTCTTGGTCAACCTTTAAACATCAAGAAGACCGTCACAATCTTAGGAGTGGAGTTTTACCAGACCCGCGGATTTGTAGCCCACCTACGCAAGATCACACGTAGATGCAGATCAATAATCCCACGACTCACCCACACCATACAGGGTAAATTTGGAATCTTCTTTTCAGCTGGACGGAGCGTCAGCATGGGGAGGTCGTGCTCTCTCCAGCGAAGGCATTAGGCAACTTAGGAGCCTTCACTGGAATTTTGCGAAACGTGTACTGAGAGGAGGTCCTTACACACCTACAGTCTCAGCCATCTCCATCACCGGCAGCCCTCCTTTCGATATTATTGTTAGGTCTCGTACGGCGTTCCTGAAGGAAATCAATGAAGGAAATTTTGAATCTAGACCAGGCCCTGCTTCTTCGCCATACCCTCCAGATAGACGTCAATTGTGTTTCAGTCTAAACATCGAGGAGATAACAACACCTATAATATTCACAGACGGATCAAAAAATGAGGCTGGGGTGGGCGCTGCAATTGTTCCCTCATCAGAAGATCAGCAGCCCGTTCTCTTACGGCTCCATCCCGACTGCACAGCCTTCCAGGCTGAACTTCTGCCAATCCGCTGGGCGGTCCGTCTGGTGAAGGAAGGTTATTCAAGAAATGCGATCACTATCGCGTCGGACTGCAGATCAGCTCTGTCAGCCATATGTACGTCAGGTCCAGTTCGATGGACATTATTAGCTAAGATTATTCTCGCACTGAACACCAACCAAAACGTAAATCTGTGTTGGGTGCCGGGACACTGCGGCATCGACGGAAAGGAAAGAGCAGACAGAGCTGCTAAGAACGCGGCCGTTTTGATCTTAGAGCCATCATTTTCCATTCTGCCTAGAAGCCTGGCCCGCAACCACTCACGCGCGGCAGCCCTAGACGCATGGACGGAGGTTTATTGCCAGGACCACTACAACAGACCATACTCCAGACCGGCTGCTCCAATTCCTCCCTAAGGTCTGTCCTGGAGAAGTCACCACCACCTTACTTACAGGACATGGCCATGTTCGGGCAGACTTGGTTCTCTGGCGTCCTGGGGAAGACCCATCTTGCCCACATTGTATGGAGGAAAAACAAACTGTGGACCACCTTCTATTCAGATGCCCTGCTTTCATGCAACACAGAATGAAGACAGCCCTGCTGCTTGGGAAGACCTCCTTCGACCCAGTCTCGTTGGCTGGACTCCCGGGTTCTCTGCAGGCATGGAACTTCCTGACCAGCTGGTTCGGCTCTGCAATTGGCTCTATATAAATATAATCTAGAGTAACTGGTTTCTACTAGTTAGATGGACAGCCCGGGCAGTTGGCGTTTCTTGCGCTCCAGGGGCCTGGGTTATCCTTATTTCTCTCTCTATACTCTTGGAAGACGGGGAAATTTAGCAGCAGATGAATAGAAATTTGTTCCTCACATCCACAGAAGCATCTTGAATCCTGCACTGCTTTGATGAATTTTAAAAAGCTTCTAAAATTTCCGTGATTTGTAATAAATTTAGAGTTGTGGAAAATTGCCCGAAAATAATTCGGAATATTAGCGGGAAAGAAACTTTTAAATGTTTGGTTAGTATTTTTCTTCAATAGTGTAATTTTATATTTAATCAAATTTTCAATTATATCTGGAATATCCAAGTCGTATCGCTGTTGATCCTCGATCGATAAATATTTTATTCAAGCACGTTGTCGTTGATTTTTATTTGACAAATCCATGTTGTCTGGAGCTAAAAAGAATATTTATTTCATAAAATTCATAAATTCGATTTTTCAAAATTTTTTCGAAAATTTTTGAAAGATTTGAAATCAATGAGATAGGTCGATAACTTTTTGTTGATTCTAAATTAGATTTATGTGGTTTAGGAATTATCTTTAGAGCTGCTATTTTCCATTTCTACGGATAATACCCCTTTTTGAATACATTTATTAAATAGTTTGCATAACATATGCTTAATTTTTGGGTAAGCACATTTGATCATATTGTGGCGAAGAAATATTTTATTATTTAATTTAATATTATTCAATGAAAATACTCAACAGATTATAAAAAATATATATTACTCTGTATTTGTGAAATCATCTTTAAAATATTTCTTTGCTTGCTTGCTTAAGATTCCCTAGCTGTAGATAGTTTTGCTGACTTGTTAATAATTGTCGACTCGTCGTTGTGACGTCATCAATAAATTATTTTATATCTTAGGATATTTCAAGGCTTGATTTCTACGCTACAATATTGTTACTTATGTTGTCTAAACCAGGAGCTTTTTAAACATCAGAATTAGAAATTATATTCATTATTTCTTCTACTTCGATAATAATTATGCTTGGATTATTCATTCGTGGCTTAAAATTTCTAATTATTTGTTGTAGAAAATTGTCCAAATTAGGATCGTCTTCAGGAATTAAATCGTCCATTAATATGGTCATTGTTTGCTCTTTTAGATATTCTGGTGAATTGTCAATTATGGGAATTCCATTCTTTACATTTGAGGATCTTAATTTATTGAAGAACTTATAAGCATTACCAAATGGATTATCTGTGTAATTTTCTTCAATAACGTTTCGCCAGTTAGTTCTTTTAGCTTTTCTTATTGCATTAGTGTATTTGTTTCTTGCCAACTTAAATGTATTGTAACAGATTGTTTTATGACGATAATACTAGTTTCTAATATAATGAAAATTATTTTTTATTATTTCCTGTTCATTAGTCCACCAGTCAATTCTGGAAACATGTTTATTAATGGGGGATTTAACCTTCGAAGATTTATATGCTGCTTCTCTCAATAAATTCATGAGTGCGTTCACTATCCCATCAATGTCTTCCTCATCTTTCACTCTGCTTATATCAATTCCCAGTTTTTTGTATCTTGTAATGATATGTTATTAGAAAAATTTGCCCAATTCGCATTTTTTTCAAAGTGGAAATTTGATTATTGAATAAATGACCATTCTTTAACCTGATATCAAATTTAACAGCAATATGGTCGGAAATATTAGTCAAATCAGAGGTATGCCAGTTGTTTATTAAACTTAGTGAGTGTTTATTCGAGATTGTGAGATCAATTATACTTACTCTCCGCGGCAGGTGGGTGTTTTTTCAGGTTATGTATAAAGAGGTTACATTCGTCTATAATAGGTTGTAATCTATATCCATTAGAGTTTATAACAAACCATATAGTATGTCTTGAATTAAAATCACCGCAAAAAGGATTACAGGTTGATTTATATACGTTTTGAGCAGATCTCTAATAAATGTTTGATGAACAGGGTTAAATGTATTCGGATGAATGTAGAAATTAGAAATAATTAATTTTGCTATAACTGTAGAAATAGATATTGTTGTACAAAAAGAATTTGTGAATTTTTCCTCTTTGCTGAACTTTATATTTTTATTTAAAATTATAGTTGCCGTATATTTTTCCCCAGTTTTATTCGAACATATAATTTGAGAGTCCATATCATAAATAACATTTTCATGTAAAACATATGGTTCTTGAATCAAAAGAATGTCAGGTGAAGGATATTCACATATCAAACAAAATGTTAACGCGGGATTCGATCCCGGTTCATGACTGTCTGGAAACGAGGGTGTTACCCACTCGCCCTTGTCAGGTGGGTCATCTCTAGTGTTGGCCTGTAGTTTACTTATCGCAGTAAAACTTTTTCTTACATTTTGTTGAATACATCTCACATTTTCAATCATATAAGATATTAATCTATTTAAGATTAAGCTTTAAATTGTATTTGCTACATCAATTCCCTCGTATATTTGTGAATATTGTGTCCTTTGGATAATTTTGTCTATTTGTGATTTGTAAATCGAGCATTCACTTGAATTTGATTTATGGTTTGTAGAAAAGTTTTTAAATTTAGGGTGCTTAGAGAAATTGTGAGAATTTGGCGCTTCAGCACAGTTGTGGATACCCTGTACACCGCATATTTTACATATTTTAATGTTTTGGCAGTCTTTTGTTTTATGGTTCGGATTAAATTCAAAACAATTTTGGCATTGTCTTACAAATATTCTGTCTTGTGTAGAACATCGCTCAAAATCGGTGTATATCTCATTACCCATTTTTCTTAAAATTTGGTAAACTTTAGGAGTTACTTTTAATACTATATTGTGATATGCAGAGTTAAATCCCATTCGCGGTACGAGACAAGCGATGCCAAACACGTCCGCACAGTTGGCTTCAGAAGCCATATATCGATTATGTTTATTTTAATTCATTTGAAAAATTCAACTATCCCTGATCATTTATTTTACTCTGGGATGCCGTCACTACAGGATAAAGTACTCTTGGTGAAATTTTATTATTGCAATTCAGAATCTTCCACTGAAGCTTTACGAGCGTTTCGTAACTTTAAAGGTATTCGAAGAGGTAAAGGACCCATGAGTTGCTACTCTCTAAGGAGAATGATAAAATTTTTGAGAAGACTGGATCTCTGGAAGCAAAACCTCGGAGTGGAAGACCATCGACACGCAAGTCAGTGGCTGTTACGGTTTCGCAGAATGTTGAAGCTATTGAAACGTTATCCACGTATGGAGAAGTAAGTGCTCGACAAGTTTCTCGACAAACGGGGATTTCGTATGGAACAGTTTGGAGAGCTCTAAGAATTTTTCTTAAAAAATACCCGTACAAAATTCAAAGATTTCACGAGCTAAAAGTCGGCGATTTTGAGAAGCGTCAAGAATTTGCTGCATGGGTTTTCCGGCAAATTGATATTGATGAAAACTGGCTGTCGAATGTTCTGTGGACAGATGAAGCTCACTTTTCTCTAAATGGAGAAGTCAACACTCAAAACAGCCGCATTTGGGCAACAGAAAACCCTAGGATTTTTACAGAAATGCCACTTCATCAGCCCAGAGTTACAGTTTGGTGTGGGTTCACTTCTTCTTTTATTATTGGGCCATTTTTCTTTGAAGAAATAAATGGAAGAACTTTTAAAACCGTTTCTGTAACTCTCTCTCTCTCTGGTGAACGTTATGTTCAACTTTTGAGAGAAAAGGTTATCCCCATATTGCAGGACAGACAAGCACTGAGCGAAATAACATTCATGCAAGATGGAGGACCTCCTCATATCTCCCGCGGTGCCAAACAATTGCTGAAGGATACGTTCGGTGAAGATCGTGTGATAAGTCGCCACTTTATACACCAGTGGCCTTCAAGATCACCAGACTTGACGCCTTGCGATTTTTGGCTATAGGGGTACATTAAGTCGCGTGTTTATCGATGCCGGCCTACCACATTGGCCATGTTGAAGGCTTCTATCAGACGGCACGTTTCATCAATTTCAACAGATATGTTATTTAATGCTGTCCGATCTGTCATCTATCGTCTGCAGGCGGTGTTTGAGAATGAAGGGCGCCACATTGAGCAAGGATTGTGATCTAATACAAGATACAAGGCCTCCAAGAGACAAGTTACCTCATGTGTTATATAAGCTGCCATGTATTATATTATCTACCAATATTTTGAAGCTCTTTGTGTTGGGTTATGGGTAAATAAATTCTGTCCTCATATCTTGTCTCTTTTTTATTTGTGAACAGTAATTTTTGTTTGTTTGTCATTTGCTCACATCTTATATTATGTCGTGCAGACCAAAGTGTTATAACTTCTCGAATAACACTGTACACACAATTTTACCCCTTATGTTTAATTTATCGCTTTTCGCTCATTAAAAGAAATGGCATAAGGAATATTCTCTGTAACCCCCCACCTTTAGAAATTTTGGGCGAAAAAAATAATACAAAATGATTTTACTACCACGTTTTTCAACGCAAAAGGTTGATTTAAAAATTATATTTATTTGAGGGGATACATTTTTAAAAATCGTGTACAGTATAATAAACAATGATAACATTTGACAAGCCCATAGGATATTTGGAATAAAGTACGACAAATGTATTTTGTCACTCCCATCTATATTTCATTTGTTGGATCATGACAAATTTCCAGTTAAATAGTCGAGTGTCGCCAATTATTCAAGAAATTACACATTCCTTATAGCAAGAAATCCTATTAGTAGTACCATCATAATTTTTGGTACTATATTAACATTTCAAAAAATCGTGTATTGAATTCAGCTATGTTTTTCAAACATTCAATATATTTGACAAAACTCTATCAAAAATATAAATATTTTTTGCTACATGTTTTAATTTGCATATACCTATTTTACATATCTCAGATTGTATTTAAAAATCGTTAACCATTTCTTCTAACTTTTGGCGAAATGGTGCTTTATTAATTAACGATTTGATATTATTAGGATTCTTTCCTGGTATACAAAAAGGAAAAATACGTGTCGATCAGTTATATTTTTCAATTAATCAAACAATTTGGCCACTGAATTTCTGATTCTGGTACAGCGCCATCTAGGGAATGAAATTGTAACTAAAATCAATTTCGAAATTTTCAATATTTGCCATAAAAAATCCCATTGCATTCTGAACACAATGGTGTTTACCGCATTGCTCTAGCGCAAATATTCGCGGAGTTATTAATTTTTAAAGTTGTGCGGGACTTTTGGATCACCCTGTATATTTGAAAATGGATGACAAGGCCAATATTTCAAAGTAAAGTTGGTGGAAGATGAGTGGGGGATAGCCATGTGTTGTCAGGGGGTAGGCGCTAAAAAGAACATTACTGTGTGGGGGAGGACCGAGTCTTGTCACATCTGCGGCGATGAGAGGACGTGGCGACTTGCCTCCGGGGATTTGGATGATCCTGCAAGGCGGTGCCAGGAGAGCCTGACATCGGAGCGGCCTACAAGGTGGTGTAGTCCAGGCAGGACGCGTATAGTGTGGAGCGGAAGGTTTCACAAGAGTGAAGGCGTCAAGGATTCTTCTGACGGGGAGTTGAAGGCAATTCCCATTTATTGTAATCCTTCTGTTCAGTGCGACGTATAATAAAGCGATAACTTTTGCTGCATCCTTTAGAACACACGTGTGTATCTTAGACAAAGAACGCGAACAGCGTCTGGGTACGACGTAACAATATATATAACCTAGGTTTCTGGAGAGAGCGCAGAATGTCAACTACTCAGGCTGTCCAGAGATCTAATACAAATTAGGAACTAACATTGCGGCCTAAACGGGTTGCTGAGAAGAACCAGTTGATCAGTAAGTTCCATACTGGGGTCGAGTTTAGGAAGCTGGCCATAGTGTAAGATTGAGGTGGTAAAGTTCAAGCAGAACTGACGCTTACATCCTCTCTCTGTCTCAGAAAAATGAACAAATGAAGAGGATGCCGTCTAATTTCTGAACCGCCTTCTACTTGTCGTTGGTCTTGATGTAAAAAAACACACGTGCTCACACATATGGTCAAATATTCATTATATTACTATAGCATAGCTTGTTTTCTGGATGGTAAATATTATAATAACTATAGTATTTTGAGACGAATGCTTTTTTGAGAGACAAAATTTAATTAATTTTAACCTTCACATTTAATACCCAAATCTACGATTTTGCAAAAGTCAAAGTATTTTTCTCTACCTCATATTATTTTATATTGAAAAGTTTATTTGAAAAAACACAACACAAACACTTACTATAGAAACAGAAATTTTGAAATAGACTATTTATTTCCTGATTATAGGAAAACTGACCTGAGAATTTACATGTGGTTTCAAGAAAAATTGCACTCGCAAGATAGACTGACTCCTAAAACAGATTGAATAAATTTGGTTGCAATAAACCTAAAACTATTTTGACTTATTAAAATTTTAAAAAAACACACACATTTAACTTTTAGGAACTCAAAAGTATTGAAGTGAAAGAGTTGATAGTCATAAGGACCCAATAAACTAAATTAATAAGAAAAACAAGCGACTCCTGAAAGAGCAAAAAAAAAAAACTCTCAAGACAGATTACTCTTAATATAGGATTGGCTATATTTGGACAATAATCTATAAAGAGCTGTTTGAGTATATCGCATGCTCTTGTGAATATTAGGCGGATAAAAATATGTCTCATTAAAGCCCTAAAAAGTGTCACACACACACCAAATTGTATTGAATATTCTCTGATCCTTAATCAAATTCGTTAACCGTTGCTCCCCATATATTTGATCCGAGCCATTCTTTGAATGTACTGTCATTTACTTTATACATAATAAACCTACATTTTAAATTATGTGTATGAAATTGAATGTACAAAAACAAAAGTATTTTTATTAAGATCTTTATTCTTATATGGACTCGTCCCGCGGAGTCTAAGAAGGAAAAAATAAAGCCATTATAACAGGCTATAAAATTATGGGCAATCCTCAACGTATATTCTTTATATATTTTTGAATATAAATTTGAAAAGTGCCTTCTCTCTCCATCCTCTTTTATTTTTGTTATATATACATTTTTTTTCATTTGAGCTCTAGTTTTAATTGCTAACTCTTGATCACAATACATTTTTTAAAATTTTAAACAAAAATTATTTTCGATCACTTTAAATATATTGAAAGTGTGGCAATTCCGGATGTTTCTAGGATGGAATATTCGTGTATTTGCATAGTGTTTTAGCATTATCTATAACCGCTAGTCTGCTAACAATCCAACAAGGCCGCGCTATATAGGCAGATATGTCAATAAGGAAGGGCAAACCGCTGATAGACATGAGCTGCTGATGTACATAAAATTTGATATTTGTCCTTCTTTATTGTTTTATACCTTTAAGTAATAAAAGATCTTTCTCTTCTTCTACAAATCTATAATTTTTATTCAAAAAATATTAAATATATAGATGTATATTCGCTGTGTTTTCTTGTAATTCAGAAAATGGCTTGATAAGAAACACTTGATTTTTTTTTAGTTAATCCTCCTGTGAGGTCATAGAAAATCGCTCAAGTCTGGACTCCCAATGGGTGAACATAAAAACATTATATTTATGTCTATTGACGACACGTAGACAAAAATTCCAGGTAGGCATGGACATGTGTCAAGCTTTATACTTTTAAATGTAGTATGTGAATAGAGTGTGTAGTTTGTCACAGGAAGAGCCTCTTTTAAAGCTTGGTGCGCCGCTTTCCAAGAGTGATTCGATATATTAGTCATTGTTTTTATAACTTTCGCTCAATTTAAGTGAATTTTTAGGCGGTCCCTAATTTTTACTTTATTGTTATTGCTCTATCAGTATATTCCAGCAGGCCATGAACGAGATTTTAAATCAGAGAATATTCTGCATGTACGGGATTAGAGTTATTTTCTTTTATTTTTGTCATGTACATTGTGTAAATTTATTATTTGTTTTGTATAAAATTATATTCGTTTTCTTTGTAGGCAAATATCAGACGCACCTAAATTGTAGGTATTATGTAAATTTACTGTCTCTTTTTTGTTTTGTGTAATATATGAAATATATGTAAAATTAGTTAGGATATAAAAGTGAAATTTTTGGATGAATAAAGGTTGAGTGTGAAAGTGAGGCTGGTCTACGGTGTCTTGTTTGACCTCCATTACAGTTTAAATTGTCTCCACAGGGGAGACTGGTCCCTCGACATCTGAATCTAAGGGCGCCTAGGGCAGACAGCCTTAACGCGCCAACAAGTGGTCCCTCGAGCCGGATAGAAGCGCTATGGAGACACAGTCAACGGATTTGGAGGGAACTCCTCGTATCAGGAGGAGTACTAGAAAAAACCTTGGAATCGGGCCAGTAAGATATCCAGATGCAGAGCCTCAGACGACAACTCCCATCGCTATAACAGAGCTGACTGGGGAGGGAATAGACTCGGCCAGGACAACGGATGATGTTCCAGATGGACCCAGCTTCGTGGAAACTTACGGGAAGGTGGAAAAGGATACTGGAACAAAACCTGGAACAGGTGGACGGTCAGCTGCTTCGAGCCGATCAGATCGTTTAAGGAAGCGAATGGAGCTTCAGATGGTGAAGCTGAAAATTGACCAAGAAAAAGGGAAGCTTCGGGTCAACTCGCTGCAGCAGCGGGAATTGGAGCTGCAAAGGAGCCTGGTAGAGGACGACTCCCAGTGCCTTAGCAGCGACGACGATGTCCCTGAAGACACCAAAGCCGAGAATGATGAGAAATACGTGGCGGAACGGGAGACAAGGCCGAAAGAAGAGCCATTGCTGTCGCAGACTGCCCCTGTATTTCGTCCCGCAACGCAGCCTGGTCGCTGCGCGAACGATCCAGAGCCTACTTCTGGTGCCAACGAATTGGCAATGACGTTGGTAGAGGCTTTCAAACAGCAGGGCCTAAACACGGAGAGATTGATGGCGCGTCAGGGTTCGGGAGGACAGTTGCCTGTATTTTCCGGGAACCCCCTTGATTGGCCGGTGTTCATCCAGCACTATCGACAATCGACCAAGGACTGTGGGTATTCTCCAGCTCAGAACATGGCAAGGCTGGAGAGAGCGGTGCAGTCACTGATTTTCGAATTTTTTTTTGAATCCTTCAAATAAAGTGCCCGAAAAGTGTAATTTCTGTTTAATTGCTAAAGAGTTCCGAGGGGAGAAAACAAAGGTGATTTTGTTTTATATTGGGTATTATGTAAGATTGAAAAAATTAAAAATTTTAAGCTGTCTCTAAAATGTATATATTTGAAAATGGATGACAAGGCCAATATTTCAGAGTAAAGTTGGTGGAAAATGAGTGGGGGATAGCCATGTGTTGTCAGGGGGTAGGCGCCAAAAACAGCATCACTGTGTGGGGAAGGACCGAGTCTGGTCACATCTGCGGCAATGAGAGGACGTGGCGACTTGCCTCCGGGGGTTTGGATGATCCTGCAAGGCGGTGCCAGGAGAGCCTGACATCGGAGCGGCCTACAAGGTGGTGTAGTCTAGGCAGGACGCGTATAGTGTGGAGCTGAAGGTTTCACAAGAGTGAAGGCGTCAAGGATTATTCTGACGAGGAGTTGAAGGCAAGTCCCATTTATTGCAATCCTTCTGTTCAGTGCGACGTTTAATAAAGCGATAACTTTTGCTGCATCCTTTAGAACACACGTGTGTATCTTAGACAAAGAGCGCGAACAGCGTCTGGGTACGACGTAACAATATATATAATGTCAACGCAGAATGTCAACTACTCAGGCTGTCCAGAGATCTAATACAAATTAGGAACTAACATCGCGGCCTGAACGGGTTGCTGAGAAGAACCAGTTGATCAGTAAGTTCCATACTGGGGTCGAGTTTAGGAAGCTGGCCATAGTGTAAGATTGAGGTGGTAAAGTTCAAGCAGAATTGACGCTTACATCACTCTCTTTCTCAGAAAAAAATGAACAAATGAAGAGGATGCCGTCTAATTTCTGAACCGCCTTCTACTTGTCGTTGGCCTTGATGTAAAAAAAAACACACGTGCTCACACATATGGTCAAATATTCATTATATTACTATAACATAGCTTGTTCTAGATGAAAAATATTATAATAACTATAGTATTTTGTGACGAATGCTTTCTTGAGAGACAAATTTTAATTAATTTTAACATTCACATTTAATACCCAAATCTACGATTTAACAAAAGTCAAAAAAATTTTCTCTACCTCATATTATTTTATATTGAAAAGTTTATTTGAAAAAAACACAACATAAACACTTACTATAAAAAAGTAAATATTGAAATAGACTATTTATTTCCTGATTATAGGAAATCTGACCTGAGAATTTCCATTTGGTTTCAAGAAATATTGCACTCGCAAGATAGACTGACTCGTAAAACAGATTGAATAAATTTGATTGCAATAAACCTAAAACTATTATGTCTTATTAAAATAAAAAAAAAAAACACATTTAACTTTTAGGAACTCAAAAGTATTGAAGTGAAAGAGTTGATAGAGTCATAAGGACCCAATAAACTAAATTAATGATTAAAACAAGCGACTCCTGAAAGAGCAAAAAAAAAAAAAACTCTCAAGACAGATTACTCTCAATATAGGATTCGCTATATTTGGACCAGAATCTATGAAGAGCTGTTTGAGTATATCGCATGCTCTTGTGAATAGTAGGCGGATAAAAATATGTCTCATTAAAGCCCTAAAAAGTTTCTCACCAAATTGTATTGAATATTCTCTGATCCTTAATCAAATTCGTTAACCGTTGCTCCCCATATATTTGATCAGAGCCATTCTTTGAATGTACTGTCATTTACCTTATATATAATAAACCTAAATTTTAAATTATGTGTATGAAATTGAATGTACAAAAACAAAAGTATTTTTATTAAGATCTTTATTCTTATATGGAGACTCGTCCCGCGGAGTCTAAGAAGGAAAAAATAAAGCCATTATAACAGGCTATAAAATTATGGGCAATCCTCAACGTATATTCTTTATATATTTTTGAATATAAATTTGAAAAGTGCCTTCTCTCTCCATCCTCTTTTATTTTTGTTATATATATATATTTTTTTTTCATTTAAGCTCTAGTTTTAATTGCTCACTCTTGATCACAATACATTTTTGTAAAATTTTAAACAAAAATTATTTTCGATCACTTTAAATATGTTGAAAGTGTGGCAATTCCGGATGTTTCTAGGATGGAATATTCGTGTATTTGCATAGTGTTTTAGCATTATCTATAACCGCTAGTCTGCTAACAATCCAAAAATGCCGCGCTATATAGACAGATATGTCAATAAGGAAAGGCAGGCCGCTGATAGACATGAGCTGCTGTGTTTTCTTGTAATTCAGAAATGGCTTGATAAGAAAGACTTGATTTTTTTTAGTTAATCCTCCTGTGTGAAGTCATATAGAAAATCGCTCAAGTCTGGACTCCGAATGGGTGAACATACAAACATTCTATTTATGTCTATTGAAGACACGTAGACCAAAATTCCATGTAAGCATGGACATATATTTATACTTTTAAATGTAGTATGCGAATAGAGTTTGTAGCTTGTCACAGGACGAGCCTCTTTTAAAGCTTGGTGCGCCGCTTTCCAAGAGTGATCCAATATATTAGTCATTGTGTTCATAACTTTCGCTTAATTTAAGTGAATTTTTAGACGGTCCCTAATTTTCACTTTATTGTTATTGCTCTATCAGTATATTCAAACAGCAGGCCATGAACCAGATTTTAAATCAGAGAATATTCTGCACTTCAAAAAACCAAATAAACACCAAATACAAACAATAGTAAAACGGAATCATTTAACAGATCTTTTACCATCAATAGCAATACAACCAGAGCAATATAAAATATTATATTTATATTCTACCAAAGCAAATAGACAAATAGATCTTTATAACCTATTATGTAAATTCCATTCACTAATACTATTTATGTGAATATGTTTAAAAAGTATTGAATATGTAAAATATGCCAATAGTTCAAATTTACATACATATATGGACAGATTATAAACACTATTCAACTTACACTATCGTATTTATAACGTTACTTGATAAAAGGATCCCGTGAAAGATTGTAACACTTAGAAATATATATATATATATATCTAATTTAGCGCTCATATATTTTTGTATTTTGATATTCTCTTTTCACTATTTTCTTTACATTTTACTGTAAATAAGTTGTGTTCATTTGAATAAATTACCTCATCGTCCTTGATTTTTCCATATGTCAATATTTTCGAAACTCCTGCGCAAATTTTTAAGACAAGCGCATTTTATTACTGCTTCTGAAGTCACGATCAGAGAAAATACGCTACTTAAAATGAGCTAAATCCACCTAAAAAACTATGGTTTCCATGTATAACCTTTTCATATGTCAAAAGCGACTTTGATTTCACCAACATAGAGATCATCGTTCCAATTGGCCAAAGATGTTTTTTATATAGATGCGTCAACTTTCAGGGCTAAAATTTTAAATGAACCTTTGCTGGCAATTATTTATGACAATATATGCAAATATATAGGCGAAGGTGAACTACCAATAGAGTCCTGGATTTCACGCTAACCTCCCTGGTGCAGCTACCACAGCAGGAATAGAGGGAGCCATGGGCGGGGCAACGGAGCATAACCAACCAAGGCCACACGTCGCCCAGTACTCGACCATGCACCGTGCCTGGCTGACCTGTGTGCTGGCCGTCCTGCTGCCCTGGGGGGCCCGGGCCCAGGGGAACTCTTCCTCCGACCAAGGTAACTCCACCTACTGCGTCGTAGAGATAACTTTCTTTTGTTTAAAACTTTCATTTAACTCCTCTTTCTACATTTTGACATTATAAACGAGACTATCAACAGTAAAGTCCCCCATGAAAGACCGCCTGACACATTGCTAATCCTAGTTTCTCCTGAAATTTATCTCTTATAAATTATTCTGTTATGTCAGGCGAAGTTATTTGGAGTTTTTCTACCGAAACAGTCTCTGGTTAAGAGACGACCTCAATGAGAGAATGCGCTTAGTTATGTTTTTGGCCAGTCTCTCAAGGGAGGCTCCGCGGTATAATGTAAACATCGCGTAAGATCGGGGTCAAATGAGACCTAAAACATTCGAACCTATTTACTTACTTTGTAGTTCTCAGCTCAGACAATCTGCAAAATAAATAATTACAAAATAAATCGAAGATTTAATTGACTGAGACACGAAGCTAATATTAGCTTTTTTTATTATTTTTATACTCAGTTAAAATTTCGTGTAAAAATTTGAATATAAATATTAAATCAGGTTTCAGTAAAGAATTAAAAGTTTCAATGCAAGTTAAAAAATGGTATGTTTTTATTATATTTACGAGGCTATCTTTCGAGATAAATCTCCTCTACAGCCATACAACAAAAACATTGAGTGATGTGGTGTTACGTTTGAGCCTGTAGAAGTTATTTTAGGCTAGAAAGCTAGTCTTCTCTCGATATAATGAATATTCATTGTTTTAACGTTATATTATATATTCCTTTTTCTATTTAGAAAAAAAAATCCATGTAGTTATGATATTTTCTGGATAATAACCTCAAGACAACTTGAACCAGAAGCTGTGACAACTCTATGTGCCATAAACAATCGTTCCAGAAATGGAAGACTCAACTCTCAAACGATCTTCTAGTTTAAGCCACGTTACTCCCACAGATAGACACGGAGCATTATAGAGTTTCAAACACAAGGTTTATAAACACAAACTGTCAGTTGATCTCCCCGCATGACGAGGTTTCTACTCAGAAATTGTTTATACTTCCTTTTCTTAGTGATTATTTGTGACCTTAAAAATACCGAAATTCGAAATTTCAGGTTTTTATCTCCATCCTCATTGGAGAGAAATTTTGAAGAATATTTTGTCAATATCAAAATATGAATTTATGATGTGTTTTATATTTCATGTATAATGTTTTCTTACCTTTCTTTATCACCAAATCTAGAAACAATTTAGTAAATATTTTTCTCTGTCTTTCTATGTATGTAATCCACCAACATACTTCTCAATTGTAGATGTTTTAGCTATCTCCTCCGAAGAAAAATATTATATGTATCGCGGTATATATACCATATTTTCCGTATATTTTTCTTTCATTCTAACGCAGCTATAAATGGTTATATTGATAAGTTATAATTCAAGATTTACTTATCCTATTCAGATGGATTTTTGACTCCAGCTTA
Organism: Cordylochernes scorpioides; assembly: GCA_030710605.1. NCBI lineage: Eukaryota > Metazoa > Arthropoda > Arachnida > Pseudoscorpiones > Chernetidae > Cordylochernes > Cordylochernes scorpioides. The sequence continues at coordinate 36,896,144 of CP092876.1, forward strand.
GCAAATATTTACAGGAAAGAGAGTTTAACTATGTTAGAATCTAAGTTAACAAGATAGGGATATAATAATGATATTAATAATAATAATTATAATATTGATGATAAATACTATTTTTATTATGCAAATATTTGAAAAGAGTATATATAGACTGATTATAATTCCAGATCCGTTCGTAGAATTGGCCTAAACATATTTTATATTCATAATACCTTGAAAATGAAAATAAATATTTTCTACCGACCCAGATGTCAATCTGTTCTTACGACAAGTTAATTCGTTCGTTGAATGCGCGCCGCGCGAGCTATTGTTTTATCAAAATTTATGTGAGATGTTCACTTTTTATTCTCATTTAATTATTAAAAGTATAAAAGGGGAATTCATAAAAGCTTGAATTAAAACCAAACTAATTTTAGCGCTGTGTCTTGAATCTTATTTTCAAAAGAATATATTGGCTCTCTCTTTATATAAATGAAATGGTAAATCGACGCATGTTACTCTTCTCTTCCTAAAATACTGAATAAACTATTGAGATATTTCACATGAAGGTAGCTGAAAATATCAGTTTAACATATAAGTTATTCAAAGAGCCTATAAAATTAGTACGATATCAGTAAAATATCTGAATTCATTAAATGATGATAATATTGCTAAATTATAAATATTTCGTATCTCTCATCACTATTAGACTACTGCTAATAATAATATTATGTAACCATATAAATAATATGACATTAATCAAAACAATATTAGTTAGGTTAACTTGGGAGAAATCTAGGTGAAGCAAAGTTATTCGCTTATTTATGTTTTAAAATATTATTTTCCTTATCCAATATAGATATATACATTATAATTGAAGGCCTTTTCTACCCCAACATTTCAAAATATTTTGAGCTATATGTACACTCATGGACAAAATTTGAGGAAGTTAAAAAGGTTTGCTGCGCCGGTCGTCTGTTTTTTTTTTTTTTCGTTTTTTGTTTTTTTAAAGGAGAGAGAGGAAATTTGGCTATCTCGCGTGTCTTCAAAAAAAAATCACTGTCTTAAATATCTTTAAGAGTTATTGACTAAATCCCAATATACATGCTAAAAGGTACAACTTCCTTAAGTTTGGTCTATGAGTGTAAAACTTTAGTGTGTGAGTTAGTGCCAGGGCGATTTCTGTTATTTGAGAAAAACTAGGCTATTTTAATGAGATATGTGATAGCTTGCCAGGTTCCTGAGCAAATCATGATATCTTTCAGTGATGTCTGTGATCTTGATTTCACGGCAAGGAAGGCTCAGGACATTCTCAGATAATAGAGTGAAAGCTTTCTTCTAGTTCGTGGCACAATCTTCAGTTGCTTTCTATTTATCCGTTTGAGACGTTGCCTAAAATTGTTGGGTCCTGTAAAGATTTCGACAGAATTGGGGTCTGCTAAATTATAGACTATTCAAAGGTTGGGAAAATGTTTGAAGAGACGACCTTCTCTTGGTATTTTATAACTTGTTTTCAAAGCTTCATAAATATTTCCCGTTATTTTCCTTCTGTAAGTGCCGATTAGAGCTCTATTGAAGTAATTGTGTAAGGTTTTATTTGATGAGGCAATTTAGGCCGTTGCCGTTACACCTTCATTTCCTTGTATTCCTGCGTGCTCTTCACCTATCTAAATATACATATTCGGAGACTGGAATTCGATGAAGAGTTTGTTTACATATGTGAAATATGTCGGCGCTGATTTCCAATAGCCTTAATTACTCGTACCTGTATATAACATTGATCTCATTAATTTCGAAGACTATTTTGCCCGCCTCTACAGTATTGTTGGGGTTTTTAACTGCGTGAAAATGAAGCAGTCTTCATACAATCTGTTAATATATTTTCATCGTAGACTATTGCCGTGCATCAGGTTCTTTGGTCGCTTTTTAAGCCGTCTATCTAGATACTCTTCTGAAGAACTATTAGAGGTGTCGCTTCTGACATGTCACTATTGGAGTCGATGACGTTCAGCATATTTGGATATTGATGGTAGGAAAAATAATTATCACAATAACCAATAATTGTTGCAGATATATTTTTGGAATTGTAAAGCTGTGGTCGAAAGTAAATTTACAGGCCTGGAGTTAATATTTGAGAAATTGCGTACAATGCCTATCATTTGGTGAAGTATTTCTGCAGGGAATTTAGACTGAGAAGTTTTTCTGTTTAAAGAAGCCTCTATTTACAAACCAGACCTATAACTGATGTAAGGAGTTACTACTTATTTATGGAACTTCTGGAGGCCTCGTATTATAATACTTTATATATAATATCAGTACTTCAACTGCTCGTTCAAACCTATTTCCAGTATTCTTATTTTGTCTTGTATATAAATGTTAGACATATCTAGGTATATGCTCTCAGCTGCGATTCAACGGCGCGTGAAGACACAGGTGTGGGTTTTACTCTTATTTGTTTTGTGCACAGCTCAACCCATTCATGAAGCTTCTACTGAGCTTCATCTCGTGGATATATTTTCCCGAGTTCTAACAGAGAGATGCCGTTCTAGATAACATACACTCAGTGAAGTTATAAGAAATTCCAGAATAATAAGCTGAATAAAAAGCCTAGAGAACATCATATCGCTACAGTCTGTTATTATTGAGATTCACTACTTTGATAGGGTACTGTTCTGTCTCTCACAAATAATCGACTAAAATAGATTTTTTTTGGGAATTATTTGTCAGCTTGGAAGCGACCAGGCACACGAAGAGCTCTCTGTATATCAAGAGAGGATTTCCAAACTGATAAAGATTTCAGTACTTTCAATCAAATATTCAAATAAGTATTCAGCTGAGAGGTTTCCGGTCAAAATCTATATATAGTTTTCTGAGTTGGATCTTTTGTTTTCTGTAAAAGCCAGAATACCGTTTTAAAAACCTTTATAGTATATATATTCTATGTATTATTAAGCCATTATCTTTATCTTATTGTGTTTATTTGTTTTCCAATCATAAGAGAATTTTCATTTTTTTTGAAAGACAAAAGTTTGCTTGGCTTAAGTACTGAGTGCTGCATGCATTGGTCACCTTGATTGACATCGAGTTTCAATATTACTGTTCTTGAATGTAATTAATAGAACTAATTGATTAATCAAAGTCATATAGATTTTTGATAAATAATTTGAAAATGTGAAAAATAGTACAAATGTGAAATTGTACTGGGATAAGGTTGATAAATTACGAATTACAGTACCCTATCAAAGTAGTGAATCTCAATAATATCAAACTGTAGAGATAGGATGTTCTCTAGGCTTTTTATTTAGCTTGTTATTCTGGAATTTAAGAATAGACACTCTCTTACAATTTCACTGAGTGTATGCTATTTAGGACGGCATCTCTCTGTTCGAACTCGGGAAAATATATCCACGAGATGAAATCCATTCTCAGTAGAAGCCACATGAATGGGTTGAGCTGTGCACAAAACAAATAATTGAATGGGGCGGGATTGAGATAACTTGGTTACTCAGGCAAAAATAAATTAACGTGTGAGAGAGAGAAAATAGAAACAAACTCTCATATCAAATGAGAAAATAATATTTACCAAAAATGTTCTAAAATATAATTTTAAAATGTTTACATACACTAGACTGAAAGTTGCTGATGGCTTGCGCCATCTATCGGAAAAAATATCAACTATTCGTTGATTTTTAATTATTCCAGAAATAGCTAAGTATTTAAAAATCAACCAATAGATCATATTTATTCTTATAGATGGCGCAAGCCAACAAAAATGTTCAGTTGCACGATAAGGAGATGCCTTTTTCTTAATTTGAAATATGTTTTAGAGGCTAAATGTGCCCCCGAATATACTAAAATGTGCCAAATATAGAACATATGACCACCTGGTCATTGAAGTACATCCTACAACACGCTGAGGAAGCTCAATAAATTCGGATATTGGGGGGTCTTCTCCATTTATCAAGAAAATAGCTTTGAATAATATTATGGATTTTAAAATAAATTATATTTATTTCGGTAGAAGTCCAAATACATCAGCAATTTTCAGTTCAACTGATGTTTTTTTCTAAACATTCTTCCCATTGTTGTACTTAACCCACATGTAAAATATACAATAAATTACCACAGGCAACAACAGTCATGGGCCCAGTGGTTTCAGGCGTCCAGCGTTTCTACACTAAGGATGAGGTAATTTTTTTTAAATGCGCCATCCCTAAAATAAATATATAAAATATTAATTCACATACATATGAATTTTGTCTCGATTAAAAATATTTTGAAAACTCTAATTTAATTCAAATATTTCAATTTTCAATGGGGCGGAATTAAGATATCTTGGTTACTCAGGCAAAAATAAATTAACATGTGAAAATAGAAACAACCTCTCATTTCAAATGAGAAAATAATATTTACAGAAAATGTTATGTTATGTCCTAATGTTATAGGAAATACAGAAGTGTATGAAGGCTATTTTAAGTTGAAATTAAAACAAAGAGAAATCTTATATATTAGGATTAATCAAATGATAAACGCTCATATATATAAGAATGTGAAAAAAATAATTTAAAAATATAAAATAGGTCAGGTGCTTATATAAAAACAAAAGAGGCATATCCTGACCAGGATCACATGAGTGCATATTTTGTTTTTAATATCAACACCTGACCTATTTTATATTTTAAAATTGTTTTTCACATAAAAGGCGTACTTACGTGAATTTGTCCTTAAATACCCATTTCTTGATTTCTCAGGAAGCCTCTGGGGCCAAATTTTGGTCTTAGAAGTACAGTCTGCACCTCGCTGACGAGGACCAACAACCCGAAACGTGTTCGTGGTTGACTTTTCTTGATTTATCAAGAAATTAGGTTTAGCCAAATATCACGGAGTAAGTTAAATAAACGTTTAATTTATTTTGGCGCTTTGCCATATAGAAAAGCTCAAGTGAACCTGGTCAGGATATGCCTTTTTTGTTTTTAATATATAAGAATGTTAAATAAAAGGTCAGATGTTTATATTAAAAAAAATAATTGGCATATCCTTACAGCTCATATTAACATTTTAAATGGCAGATAGCCATCTAGTAGGAAAAATATTAACAAAACATTGATTGGAACATTGTTCCATAATATTTGGCCAACCCAATTTACTGATAAATCAGTCTGCACCACGCTGACGAACCACGCCAACAGCCTGAAACACGGACTCGGTCGACTTTTCTTGATTCATCAAAATATTGGGTTATCCAGATATCATGGTACAAGCTAAATAAATGTTTAATTCATTTTTCTCACTAGATGGCGCTCTGTCATCTAAAATGCTTATGCGAGCGGTCAGGATATGCCAATTTTGCTTTTGAAATATATATTTATCTTACTCAAATTTCTGTAGGGCTTTGAAAAAAATAAAAACATAGAAAACTATTAAGTAATAAAATACGTAATCCCAGCTCACTTTATTTCATCATTATTGTTAATAATCACCATTGTTTTGAAGCAATATAAAGAAACCAACAAAATTTCAAGCCTCAATGTAAGCATATTTTTGTAATTTTTCATAGCCTAGGGGGAAAATATTTAGCCACGTGCTATTTTTATTGTTCGAGAAATTTATATTTAAAACGAACTTAGCTTCAGCTGCTCGGTGAATTTTGTGATATAATTTTTAATCGAATAAGGGTTATGTGAAATTTTGTTTGAAATTGGGGAAATCAGTTTCTAAGAGAGTTTGATAATTATTCACAAAACTGTTGGAAAAGATGCTATTAAAAGAACGACGGCTTTTGAATGGTTTAAAAATGTAAATAAGGTGTGACGTCGGTATTTGATTAGTCAAAGTGCGGGAGAACACAGACTATACACACTGCGGAATATGCTTAAAAGAAAAATATTTTGATCATTGAAAATCGCCGGAAAACAATCGGAGAGTTTTCGGAAACCACCCACATATAATTTGACCTATGCAAGAAAATGATTCACAAAAATATGGTACTGAAAAGAATAACAAGCAAGTTTGTGCCTCGCGTTTTAACCTTAGAGTAGAAGAAGATACGTTTGGAGATCAGTCGAAACATGCTCCATATGGTTGAAAACGATCGGAATAGAAAATATAAAAGAATAACAGGAGACAAGACATGGGGGTATGGTACGACCCCGAAACTAAACGCCAGTTTAGTCCGTGGATAGCACGGAATTAACCAAAAACGAAAAAAAGCTCGAATGTGCAAATCGAAAACGAAGATCCTGCTTGTAACATTCTTCGACAACAAGGATTTAAGCATCATTAATTTATACCAGATGTGTGGAGTCACAATAAATCAAAACACTTATCTTTCCATATTTCGGCGCCTAAGGGAATCTATCAGAAAGAAAGTATCAGAAAAGTGGTCCCGTCGAGATTGGTTCCTCCATTATGATAACGTACGCCCGCACACAGCACATTCAGTACTCGCTTTTTTTTTTTGGGCCAAAACAACACCCCTCTTATACATCAACTCCCTTATTCTCGATATTTACCTCCTAATGACATTGTTTTCCTTTATCTAAAACTGAAAATGATCATGAAAGGGAAGAGGTTTGACACCAGAAAAAAAAAAAAAAATCGCTGGACGTCTTGAGAAGCTTTACCGAGGAATCAGCAAGTTTCGCTGGTTGGAGATGAGATGGAGGCGATGCATTGATGCAGGAAGATCATACTTTGAAAGATACGATAAAGGTTTAAAAATAAAAGGGCTTATTTCTAAAATCAACAATCAAATTACATCGAATCATGATTTCAAAAATTAGTCTGAATCCATTCCTACGGGCCAAAAAATATAGCATTTTAACATTTAAAATGTTTAGCCATTAATATTTTAATTTTGATATTTTTAGAAACAAAATTAGCCTAAAATCAAACAAAGGTTCAAAAGGGTTAACAAGGAAAATTAGATCACATTTGGTACAGTAAGAGTTAATCAATAAAACAGACAAACATATTTAAATTTTTATAATAATAGATAAATATTGAACAGCTTTTTTTTACAATATAAATTAAATAAAATAAATTTTGAATTGTGTTTGTATTATAAATATATTATAAATTTAGATAAATTTATAGTGTATTTATAATACAAACACAATTCAATATTTAACTGAATTAAAAATAAACCTTTATTTCCACATTATAAAAATATAAATACTACATGAAATATTCAAATTTATAAAATTTATTATTAAAAATAAAATGTATATTAGGCAAAACTTTAAGTGAGTGTGTAAATGGTGAATTTATTAAACTAAAAGGATTTAAATAAACAGATGCCATATTAAAATAGGGTCTTACTTTAAATTTTCTTATTAGATGTTTTTACAAAAATCAGGCGTCTATAATGAAAATTTTAAATGGAAAATTCTAGTGGTTCAAAGTTAATATTTTTAGTAGAAGACCAAACACAAATATCAATAAAGCCCCTTGAAGTAAATTAAATTTTACCCGGCTAACTTCTAATTGCCAACCTTCCTGGATGGTGGTCTCGAGACATCTTTGAGAATTGTGCTTGTTACCGAATTTATATTCATTACAACTCTTAATCTCATAGAATAAATATACTTTACGCGTAAAATTTAATATGCTTTGTGTTTTTGAAGCTTCATTTTAAACGATATTATAGAATTATAATATTGTGTTTGGAAATATTCATATATATATTATATAAAAGTTATTTAATTTAAATTTTTTTTTTCTTGAAAAAATACTCTGTAAAGTCGACCGCTAGATGTCGCGGTTTTCCTTATAAACCTATTGCTGTTTCCCGTTGGCCGGTTCAAATCTTTTTGTAAATATGTATATATGTAATCTTTTATTTTCTACTTCAAGCTTCAAATCAGGTATTTCTTCATTAATTATGTCTATCAGTACAATTAAAGCTAATTCTGATCTAAACTGTTTTCATTATTTTCACCACGACTGCAATATCACACACTCATGTATCCTTGAACAACCTCAGCAAGTATTAATTCATATAACTCTTATTCCAAAATCAGCAGAAATATATTTTGTAATATATATATAACTTATTTCATTTATTTTTATCATTTTTTTAGGAATATTTTCTCTTTTTTTAGAGTAAAATTATTTTAAAATATCTGTGTTAATGTATAATTTGTTGGCTTAAAATAGATAGATTTTCCATTAAAGAAGTGGTAAAATATGGTCAAAAAGGATAGTGTGATTGTAAAAACTATGTTTCGATTCATGAATATAAATTGTTATGATAAAAATATATGCCTTTGAAAAATGAAATATAGTAGAACCTTTCATGAGCTTCTCTTCTGATGAGACACCATTTTTGTTTAATAAAAAATAACCTTAGCTAATTTAATATTTTTTGAACGACCACCTTAAGGAGAGAAAATAAGTATTAATTATTCAATGAGATATTGTCATAAGAGCGTGCGTGTGAAAAGTTGAAAAAAAATCATCATCGAATATAAAGTTCAAATTCCGAGTCAGTTTATATGGAACGAACTCTCTCTCGCAGGGCAAATACAACAATGAAGATTGATATATTTAATTCCCGACCTTCAGTGACTCGATGCCACTCTCCTCAGGACAGCAAGTCATTGAAACATCGGGATTTATATAAATAATTGGTTCATGTAGCTATATCAGCCAACTTCCAACTAACAAATAATATTCAATGATGATTAAGATGAAAACTTCAGGGGATAAGTTCCTTATTAAAATATTTAATACAAATATCAATTAAAGGTAAAGACTCTTCTAGTAAGGTATATCAATTAAGAAGGATCAGAAGATGAGTTTCTAATCGCGGGACAACTACGAGCAAGACAAATAAAAGAAACTCATCTTCTGATCCTTCTTAATTGATATACAAATATCAATCTTTCTCTCAAGCTTAAAATCCTTTCTACAGGAGAACACGAGAAGATAAATCGTCAATTATTATATTTGTGTGAAGGTAGGTAGAATAGATTCGAATTTTACAGTTTTTTCCTGTAGAAAAGCTTTCAGACCAGAAAGTCAAAGATTTGTATCAAATATTCCACAAAGAAACTGATTTCAGGAAGTTTTCACCTTTTTATTTGATACTGGAGATTAATTTATTGAACGATGATAATTCGAGATTTCTAAAGTCTGTTCAGAAGCGTTTTGTGCCCATAACATATAAAGCGAAGAATTGATTATGTCAAAATTTAAGGAAACTAAATTTTTCAAAACTTATAGATAAATATATTGTAATGATGTTTCCGAAATGATACTAGAATATTGATAGTGAAATTATGATAAAATAAAACGTCATTAGAACTTAGTTGTCATTTTAGATCTTTTCATATTGAAAGAATATTCTTCCAGTTAATAATCAATTTATAAATAGACATAAATATAAAAATATAATGAATCCTTCATCCTTTATTATATTATAAGTGAAAGTATATCCATATATTGAATAGGATATATGAATAGCAACAATGGAATGATAATGTAAAAATCACAAATGTGGCTTGGAGAGAAACAAAAACTATATATAAAAAGGTAACAAAATAAATACTTAAATAAACACATTATTGTATGATATTATTGTTCAATATTACATCAATAGCCGATATGATTACATATTCCTGAAAAAAAAAACAATTTTACTAAATAAAGAAAGGTAGTTTCCATAGGATAACGAGGGTAAGATTTCCATCGAGTTGAGGGAACGCTACCACGGTACAACAATGTGCAAAATAAATAGAAGACTAGTTAAAGGTAGGCCATCACGGGACAACTACGAGCAAGACAAATAGAAGACTAGTTGAATGTAGGCCATCGCGGAACAACTACGAGCAAGACAAATAGAAGACTAGTTGAAGGTAGGCCATCGCGGAACAACTACGAACAAGACAAATAGAAGACTAGTTGAAGGTAGGCCATCGCGGAACAACTACGAGCAAGACAAATAGAAGACTAGTTGAAGGTAGGCCATCGCGGAACAACTACGAGCAAGACAAATAGAAGACTAGTTGAAGGTAGGCCATCGCGGAACAACTACGAGCAAGACAAATAGAAGACTAGTTGAAGGTAGGCCATCGCGGAACAACTACGAACAAGACAAATAGTCGACTAGTTGAAGATAGGTCATCGCGGGACAACTACGAGCAAGACAAATAGAATACTAGTTGAAGGTAGGCCATCGCGGGACAACTACGAGCAATAAAAATAGAATACTAGTTGAAGGTAGGCCATCGCGGGACAACTACACACACGAGCAATAAAAATAGAAGACTAGTTGAAGGTAGGCCATCGCGGGACAACTACGAGCAATAAAAATAGAAGACTAGTTGAAGGTAGGCCATCGCGGGACAACTACACGAGCAATAAAAATAGAAGACTAGTTGAAGGTAGGCCATCGCGGGACAACTACGAGCAATAAAAATAGAAGACTAGTTGAAGGTAGGCCATCGCGGGACAACTACACACACACACGAGCAATAAAAATAGAAGACTACTTAAAGGGAGGCCATCGCGGGACAACTACACGAGCAATAAAAATAGAAGACTCTTTAAGGTAGGTCATCGCGGGACAACTACACGAGCAATAAAAATAGAAGACTAGTTAAAGGGAGGCCATCGCGGGACAACTACGAGCAATAAAAAATAGAAGACTACTTAAAGGTAGGCCATCGCGGGACAACTATGACCAAGACAAACAGAAAACTAATTAAAGGGATGTCATCGCGAGACAACTATGAAAAAAAAAAAGTTTAGAAGGTGTGTCATCGCGGAACAATCAGAAACAGAGCACATAGACGCCACCAGAGTACAATAAAAGGCAGAAAAAAAAGACACAGTCACAGGACATCCAGAATAAATACACGCGATGAAGGGATGTCTTTATGGGACATTCGGGACTGAGTAAATAAACGCCGAGTTGATGAGACGTCGCCAATCAAGTAGCCATCGAAGGAACTACCAGGTATTGCGTGCCGGTAAAAACAAGCAACGCCTTGTAATTGAAGCAGCCTCGCCCGGCAAGTTGGAACCAACGTCACCTTGGGACCAAGGACAGTCCGACTTTCCTGGCTGGATGTAGGCCAGGACAGCGGACGGGAATGATGCACATGGAGGGGGTTCCCCGGCTGTGCCAGCCTGGGTTCCTACTTGGGAAATATCTTCCGATATATGGATACATGTCATTCTTCCTCAGCTTATGTATGTCCTACAGACAGACAGTGGTCGCTCTATTATGTTTTACTATTGGTCAGTTATTTTATTGGCCAATGTGAATGATTATTGATGATCATATCAATCACTTTCATTCTACTATGTCTTTATATTAAAGAGCGAGAGATGAAAGAGTTCCAGTATCAGATCAAAACAGATCGCTTCATAGTACTTGAGACAAGTACTATAGGGATCTGATGGCATACTGATCTTAATCAGTAAGGAACTATGGTACCTTAAAGAAGATGATAGTTTTATTTTCAATAGGGAAAATTGAGACAACTGTTCAATAAGGCGTCCTGACCTTGAATTTTTCCTCAGGTTGTCAGTAGCTAATAAAGTGTGTGATATCTTAATGCGTTTTTTCGAATGCTGAGGTACTCGGGCAGGCTGGTCTAGTATAAATGGTGGGGTGATGTGAGCTCACGTTTAAACGAATTAACTAGATCACCATGAGAAGTTTCATTAGATAATATTTGAAATAGCGTTGATAAGATCTCAAATCTTACACTTACAATGCAGAACTATTTTGCTGCCTAAAGACGCTTTTGTATCTATTGTCTTTCAAAAATATTAATTTGGATGTTTCTACAGTGATTAGTCCTCTGAATAGCCTTAATATTTGGTTCACTAATGGCAGAAATCCATTCTTTGTTTTGAAAAAAAAAAAAATTCTTGAATACTTTCATTATCTCTCTCAACATACAGAATTCACTTATGAGAAAGTCTCTAAAGAGTCAATTTTATCTCAATATGATTACTTGAGATGTCACGTCATAGGACTTTAAAGTTAATTGGTTAGAGCTCTGAGCCTCCACTCATTTCTCCGCACTTTGAAGAAAATCTGGTTGATTATTAGAAAGTAATATATATAAATCATATATTTGTTTAAACAATATGACAAATGGTTTTATCGACCATCAGTTAACAGTTTTAAATAATAAATATACAAAAGTGTGGGGGATATAGAATTATATATTCTTCAATCAGAGCCAGGTATTAATCTATAGCGAGACTCTCTTTCAAAGGATTTGATCAGTTAATATATATTAATCATTGCGAATATTATTCAATGACTTGGCAAATATATATTGGAATAAAATAAAAATAAATTTTATATTTATTCCGAAAGATGGCGCTTCGACATCTAAAAAGCTATTTGAAGCGGCTCAGGGCATGACTTTTCATTCATTTTAACTGCCTGACCTTTTTGTATCTTCTTTAGTACTTCTTCTTTCACATACTCTTGCCACTATCAATATAATCGATTCAAATCAACCGAATTTAATACCATTTAAATACCAATTACATTTAAGACCAATATTATTCTGTCCTGGGCTCCAAATACGATTCTGTACTAAAGCTAATTAAGTGAAACCTAACGCATTTATAAGATCCTGGATCCAGGATCCTGGAGTGAAGATGAGTAACTCGCTTTTCAATAAAGAATAAATAATATATTTAAGAACAAAATGTTTTTGTTTCGAAATTCTAAAAGTATTTGAAATAAAATATGTGAATTTCTATTTATTACATAACGCGGCATTTGAATATTAAATTTATCACTATTTAAAATTACAAAATATTCCAATGAAGCAATTCCTACCTGTCCTTTCTGTCTTGTAAAATAATTGGGAGGACCTGGCTGAGATCAGTGATCAACAGTGTTAACGGCTTCACCAGTTCAATCCGCCATACCGTTATAATATTGTTTTGGGTTGTTCTCTGCCCTCATATATCTGGTACTTCGACCAAATTCTGGTTCGTTTCCAAGATGACTAACGTGGCAACGGCACCCATTTTCCAATGAAGAGCAAAAATTGGCATGGACCCAGAGCATCAGCTTTACGCACCCAAGACAGTGGACATTGCTGCTTGTGATGGAGATGCAACAACAACAACATATCCGGTACTTGAGAGGAATTCTATGTGGAGGAATTTAAGGAAAATATAGATTGTTAAAGTTTTAGGAGAGTAGGAATTTCAAACCGAAGTTAAAATGCTTGGTTGACATTTAAAGAAAGAAGCCAAACTCCTGGAATTGACAATAAAATTGACAATAAACAAAATGAAAGATTGAGTTAGATGTCAATCTATCAAATAAAATTATAAGATTAATTTAAATATCAATTTATCAAATAAACGTGGATATATTTGTCATTTACATTGAAAGAAGTAAATTGAAATATTCTGGATGACACATTTGGAATATGATCCAGGTAAATCCCTGTATGGAGTCCAGGAACTCTGGTTCCAGGAGGAGATGCAAAATAAAATTACATTTGGCACAGGAAGAAGGATATTGAAAGGAAACAGAATACAGAAGATTTTAAAATGAATGACGTGGGCAGATGATGTGAGAAAAACATCCTTCAAAAATTACCTTAAAAAATATTCAATTGTTTGCTTTTGTATCATCTTGTAGGTCATTTTTTTAGGCTTTGCGCACTGCTTTAATAGAGAAAAATGAGATCAAGTTGTTATACGAAAAACTTGAATATTATTATCAAATAAAAGAGAAATTATATGACAGATTTTATTCTTTAATTGCCAAAGGTTTTTTAGTAAGTGGAATAAACAATGGAATAAGAACAGCTGCCAAATCTTGTTTTGAAACTGATCAGACTGGCTCAAGGTTATATTTTTAAATGTCTTTTTTCACCTTTTGGGAAGCAATCAAAGTTTTCAAACGAAGATGGGCGTTTTTAAATGCATCATACAATATATTTTTATCTTCGTGGAAAATATTTATAAATACCTGACTATTGTTTTGATGTCTTTGCAATTTATATACCGATTTTAGAGAAGGAGATAGAAAGCTTAAATATACTATTTTTATATATTTGTTCTTTAATTATTATTAATCAATTAGATTATAATCTATATTTAAATGAATAAATAAATATATATAGAGAGAGATGTGTCTCTCTCTCACTTCGTGTGGGGTGCTAGCCGAGCCTCGTGGCACCCCGGGCGTATCCTGACTAGTCCAGTTTCCGAGGGTGGCGTCGGCCTGCTTGACATCGCGGACCAGCCTCGGCTTGCATGCCTGAAAGAGGTCCAGGCCTCACTGCGCGCCGCCGCCAACGGCTACTCTTGGCTGGTCCTCAGCCGGCTCTCGCCTAGAAGGAGGAGACTGCTGAGCCTCTGGGAGGCCGCGGCCAGCGTCCTTGAGCTGGACCACAGGGTGGTTCTGCATCACGCCAGCCTGATGTCCCTGCGCCTTTTAGGCGTCAACATGTTCCTGCGGCCGCCAGACTTGCTGGCTTCCTAACGCTGGCTATAGGCGACCGTCGGTAGCTTCTCTCATGGTGCCCCTGCCTAAGCACGCTCAATGAGGGCCGAGTTCCTGGACGCGCAACACCTGGGGGCCTTCTTTCAGCGTCTACTGCAGGAAAACGCCAACTCCAGCTATCGCGCGGAGTACGAGGCGAAGACCATCGTACTGAGGTGATCGGCGACCCCCCATTACCCACCTCTCTAACCAAAGGGCTCCACGGGCACTGGGTTTGGCCCGGCTGCAGGAGCATCCTGTTGCCGAGATAGCTGCACGGTGTACCTCCAACGAGGATGTGACCCTCTCCATCCCCTGGGCGGACATGCGTCGCAACTGCTTCTCGAGGCACGACGCAGATATCGTCCTACGACGCCCTATATCGTCCTACCCTATCCTGACCATCCTGCCTCGAGGCGTGCCACCTGTGCCGCCTGTGGGTCCAGCGACGGGTCGCTGACCCACAGATATTGGAATTGCCGAACCCTGCGATCCTTGCCCCGCCTCCTGAGAAGTGCCCCTGGATCTACAGGCCTGGCTCTTCGGCGTCGGCCTCCATCCCGAGGCAATGAAATTAACAAGTGTGGCGAAGGCTACCATCTACAAGTACCATCTAGGTCTTGAGGTGGGTAACGCCAACCAACACCTAGACCTGCCAACTCTGTGGGAGAGGACTCTCCCAGTCCATCGTTGGCGGAGTCTTTCCCGCGGTGGGCACCACCAATGAAGACTATATACGTGTATATATATATATGTAGTAAGGTAGTCGATCCTGTAGGATGACTTTAGTGTGTTGGTTAAATGCAGTCATTGTGGCCTCAAGTGGGTTCAGGCGTGAATGTATTGCATCAAAGAACGAGACATGTTAGATGTCAACACGGAGATGGCGAGAGAATGAGTGAAGCCGACACCGGTCGGGGAGAGATCTGTCTAGAGGGGTCTGTCAATACTCGTGTCTACAAGCGGACTAATCTGTTTGAGCAAGAAGGGGTCACACCTGGGAACCCGACTTGTTTTTCGGACCTTTTTCCTCCACCGGCGCCGACTGTCACTCACTCGAAATTCTATTTCTGTCAACTTGGCAATTACACTAAAACTATATACCACATGGGGGTATAGGTACGAGGTGTGTTCAAAAAGTATCGCGACCTTTGAATTTTCGCGGGTTACGTATATTCGAATTTCGATCTTTTTGTGGCTTTATGTTGGTACTCATGTCTCTCACTTATGCCGACAAGCTCGGCCATTTTGAATGTTCACTTAATTGTTGACAGCTGCTTTGCTTGCAGGTGTTTTGGATCGTCTTCGATTTTTACCTATTAAAAAATTGGATCAAAGAACCTGTATCAAAATTTGAGTGAAAAACGAAATTAAGTGCGCGGATGCATTCCGAATGTTGACTGTGGCATACGGAGAAGCTACCATGGACCGAAGCAACGTTTATGGGTGGTACAAAATGTTCTCAGAAGGCCGAAAAGATGTGAACGACGAAGAGCGTGCCGGACGCACGAGCACTTCAACAACAGACGAAAAAATTAATGAAGTGGGGAAAATGATATTGGCCAATCGTCGAATCACCGTTAGAGAAGTTGCTGAGGACCTAAACATAACGATTGGCTCGTGCCATTCGATTTTTATCAATGATTTGGGCATGAGACGGGTCGCTGCGAATTTCGTACCAAAATTGCTCAATTGCGACCAAAAACAGCATCGCATGAACATTGCTAATGAGATGTTGGACTCTGTCCGCGACGACCCAAATTTGCTCCAGAGGGTCATAACTGGTGAGGAAGCGTGGGTTTATGAATATGACGTGGAAACCAAAGCTCAATAATCTCAATGGAAGCTGCCGCACGAACCAAGACCGAAAAAAGCGCGCCAAGTTCGGTCGAATGTGATATTTTGCTGACAGTTTTCTTCGATTGCAGGGGCGTGATGCATCATGAGTTCTTGCCACAGGGTAGAACGGTAAAAAGGAATATTACCTGCAAGTTATGCGCAATTTGCGCGAAGCAGTCCACCAGACACGCCCGGATTTGTGGAAGAACAAAAATTGGCTTTTGCACCACGATAACGCCCCTGCTCACACATCGTTTCTTGTGCGCGACTTTTTGGCCAAAAACAACACACTAATGATGCCGCAGCCACCGTATTCTCCAGATCTTGCCCCCTGTGACTTTTTCTTGTTCCCTAAACTGAAGAGGCCAATGAAAGGACGACGTTACGCTACGCTTGACGAGATAAAGACGGCATCGAAGGAGGAGCTGAAAAAGATTTTAAAAAATGATTTTTTGAAGTGCTTCGAAGATTGGAAAAACCGTTGGCACAAGTGTATAATATATAATGGGGATTACTTTGAAGGGGACAAAATAGGTATTCATGAATAAATAAATAATTTTTGAAAAAACACAAAAGTCGCGATAACTTTTGAACACACCTCGTATATATTGGAATATATATTAGAAAAAATATATATATCAATTTTATATTTACACTTATTTATCTATATCATCCTTATTTAATATTATTTATTCAATTTTGTATTTAGTCTTATCGAACCTAAAATGAACGATCTAATAAAGTAGTTTCAATCTCAATCTCTCTCTATTGATTCAAAGATATTTTTTAAAGAGAGGAAGTTTTTATTTAAAATATACGGAATATGCGATGCCTTTCCAAACGCGCTTCTTCATTTGAAAACGTCGTTTGCTACCTAAAAGGTTAAAAACAAAATTTAAAATTTTAGATGAGCTCTGATGAGCTTTAAAATAAAATTTTGCTTCTGTTATTATCCCATTGCTTTATTTATTAAATACTAGACGAATGGCCCGGGCAACGCCCGGGTTTTACCCGAGTGCGTATATATTTTAAAAACGTTTTAATTCAAATACTATTCGTTACAATTATAAATTGGCGCCGTGGATGTCTCTCTTGTGAAACGTCCCGCCCCAAACTGTGTGTGTCTTGAAAATATAAAAATAAAAATGTGAATTTTCATAAAGATTTCATTTTTTCTTTTTTTTTTGCATTCCACCTACTAAATCGATAGAGATAATTACATTTGCAACATGAACTTAGGTATATTGACTAAATAGAAAACTGCATAGTAATAAAGATCATTTTTTAAAGGTACCATATCGTTTTTTTTCAATAAAATCGAAACAAAAATTAACGATAAATAACGATAATTGCCTTAAAAAGAAATTGCCTTAAAAAAAAGAAACATTCGCGGTGATTTTGTCTTGCATTCGTTTATACAATTATTATATACGAATGACCCGGGCAACGCCCGGGTTTTACCCGATTAAATGCTTTTATTCAAATACTATTCGTTACAATTAGAAATTGGCGCCGTGGATGTCATTCTTGTATAATATATAAATGAGTTTTAAAAATTGTAAAAAAAAAAATGCATCGGCCGGGAATCGAACCCGGGCCGCCCGCGTGGCAGGCGAGCATTCTACCACTGAACCACCGATGGTTATGAAAAATCCCATCCGTGAGCTTCAAACAGACAAACAGACAGAATAAGGCAAATATATAAGTAGATAAATACTACCATTAAAATGATAAAGTTCAAATTACTACAAATTATTTTATAATAATTAATACATATATAGAGGGTTTTTTTGGTAAAAAAAAAGCTATCTATTTTTGCAATATTTTGAATTTCAAACGTATTGAGTAAAATGTTTATAAACGCCTATCAGAGGATATAAATGTATACAATTGAAATTCATTTAAAATTAATCTAATTTTATAATTATCTAACACCTTATTTTAAAAATTTGCCTCGTTATGTATCTATTTATCAGCGAATATCTGTCAATGTCTTTTGTTTCATATTCCTCTCTCTGTGTAGTTTCTTCTGCTTTAGTCCACCCATTTGCTTCTTTCGTAAGGCAAATGTCAGAGCTGGGGTCGGGATACTAGCTCATGGTGCTATTGGAGAGGATGTATTAACACTGCGCATATATTACTGTATAATGCAATGCATCTGTAATATAAAAAATATTCCTAAATATATAAATAAACATATTATATTAAAACATCGAAATTGGTTTCGGAATGGAGTTGTAGAGAAAAGGAAGTGTTCAGCGCCATTGCTTCCCCCTGGCATCTCTTCACGTTATTAGATAGGTTCACTCTCTAGGCACGTTCTGGTGGCTACTTCCTGAACACAGGAGGAAGTCTACTCTCTCTCTCTGTGAATTGTAAACATTTTCTCAACTTACGCTTTGCAAAGATGAATCATAAAATTATTGGTTAGCATAAAGAGTTCTAACTTATTTTCACCGAAAGAGAATTGATTATTTGAATTCCCTGCAGAAAACTGGTTTTTACCTAAATTAACAACGTCTACAATTTCAAATTCAGGGACACTTCCTATACGCAGAAAGACTCTTAGACAAGTTGATGCCACCAATGCTAACTTTTTGAGATAGTTCTCCGGAGTTTCATAGCAATCCGTTGTAAACGCTATCAACTGATGCTCCAGTCCATCTTCCAGAGGGGTCTCCAGATGTTGGGACTCCAGATTGGAATAAAATGTTCTAAAGTCTCTCTGAACTCTAGATACTCTTTCTATTTCATAGGATGCTTACAGGTTGATATCGTACTAAGTATTCAGTCAACATAACCAATAAATGGAGTGTGACGTCCAAGATCCGATGCCAGTAGTAGCATTCAGTCGACATCATTCTGCCGTCATATTGACGTCCTCTCTCTCTACCTTCAAGACAGTTAAACAACCTTTCATCAACATTTCGACGATGCTTCCTCATTTTATATATTTTTTAAAAATTGATGTGTTAAATGCTTTTATTTTTATAAAGATAAATATTGAGATAACAGAGAATAATGATTGTTTTATACATGGTGATTTGCATAACAAGGCCAATAGAGCTTACGGTAAAATTTGCCGATTTTAAGACTAAACTCAATAAGATGAAATATTACAGGGATAGAGATGGTGTAACTTTGAAGCACTGTTCGATGGCTTACTGGCTAAAAGTGATCACGGCCTTATTGATAATTGGATGTATAGAACTAAATCCAGGGCCGAAAAGACAGGCCACATTGACAAATATACCTCACTCAACTCCAGACCAGGCACCAATGGACGATTTAAAGCTACTGATAATTAACCTTTCGGCTGAAGTGAACAGATTGGGAGAGAAAATGGATGCAAGGTTGCTTAATATTGAGCAGAAGATGGAGGTTTGGGAGCGAAGAATGGCGGGAATTGAAACATCTATGGCCTCGTGCACAGATGCACTGGCGACTAACACGAGGTTAATTTCACACAATACCCTAAAAATAAGGAACCTGGAAGAACGCGCGGAGGCTTTGGAGAGACGAGCCCGAGAAAACAACTTAATAATATACGGCATTGAATCAGCAGAGACTGACAGTCGGGAACTGCTGCTACAAAAGGTCAAGAAGTTAATGGCGGAAGATATGCAGATTACCGATGATGTGGTAATTGCCGAATGTCATCGCCTGGGCAGGGGACCAAAGGCGCCTATTCTGATCGAGGTTCCTGATCACGAGTCCAGAATAAGTCTCCTAAAGAACTCATTCAAACTTCGAATGCTCAATACTTTTATGAGCAGGGATTACAGCCCCCAGATTAGAGAGCAGAGAAAAATCTTGATAGAAAAGAGAAAGGAACTTTACAAGAAGGGTATAGGATCGAAGTTGAGGGATAATAAACTTCTCCTAAACGGCATCAACTACATGGTAGTGGAGGGACAGGTGATGAATGCCAAAGGAGAACTAATATAGCTAGAGGCACACCAGCGGATCTCTGTAAATAGATGTAAATACTCGGGTAATAAAATACATACAAATGAAGATGTACAATCTAGAAACAAATCTCAACTCACAGAAACTCCTCATACTTCACATAGCAAGACTCATACTATTAAAGAAAGTCAACTTAAGGGCACAAATCTGAAACATAATAAAATTAAGATCAAAAAAATAAAACCAATGGTTGACATAGCTAAAAACGAACGATTCATGTATTGGAATATAAACGGCTTTTTTAGGATAAATTCTCTCTTTCCACTGTTCGAATATTTGAAACAATTTGAGATGTTCGCGCTTACAGAAACTTGGTGCCACTTCAATATCGACTTGAATCTGGCGAACTTCGGAATGTACCAATCACCTGCTGTAAAGTCATCAGATAAAGGGAGAGGCTCCGGAGGTATAATTCTCGGCATAAATAAACAACTACTGCCCCAAATTGACAATGTTGAAATCGAAACCTCTTGGATTGCAGTCACACTCAATCCAAGTTTAGACAATGACTCACCAGCGATCTGCGTAATATTCGTATATCTACCCCCAAACGATACGCATGCTACAAAACTTGGACGACTATTTCATTTGATGGAAAATAAGATATATAACGGGTTTGAAATAATACTGGTCGGCGACCTGAATGTCCGTATTGGCAATCTGGGGGGTTACCATAATTTGATAGATACTTCAAACCTTTTTTCAACCACCCGAAATTCCTGTGACCTAACAAAATCTGCCAAAGCGGAAATATTTATTGAATTTCTTGATAAAAATCACTTAACTATAATAAATGGTAGATCCATTAATGATAAAAGTGGTAAATTTACATTCATCTCCGGAAGAGGCTCTTCTGTGTTAGATCTGGCGATTGTCTCACCTGCGGTGCTTGAACACATAGCAGATTTTGAAATTGGTTGTATGCCATATTCGGATCACTTACCAATAATTTTAAAGTTTATCGGCCCTAATAATAAAACTGAAAATTGTTACATGGAGCCTAAGGCCAAAATTAAATCTTCCTGGTCAGTAGATAAAATCCCAACATATATAGAAACTTTAAAAGAATTAACTCCCGAACATCCAGCGGACTCCACAACTGATACTCAGGCTGAGAATTTTACTGGTTTAATTCAAACAGCAATGTTACGCTCGGGGACGCGGATGGAGGCAAAAACAAAAAATATAAAATCTAAGCCATGGTTCGACAAAGACTGTTATTTGGCTAAAAAGGAAATGAAGCAAAATCTAAAATTATACGTAAAACATAATATCTCGGCCGATAAAATTGCATACTTGTCGAGTAAGAAGAAATATTCAGCTATCCTAAAGCTCAAAAAAAGGGAATATACTGACAAAATTCAAGTTATCCTCAGTAATGTAAAAGATCCTTCCCAATTTTGGAAGACTATTAATTCACTTAAATATAGGAATAACCTACAAGGTGAAATTTCTACTGCAGATTGGCAAGTCTTCTACCGGGAGTTACTTGGTTCAAATTTAACAAAAGTTGTACAGTTACCACTTGAGATATTGGACATTGACCCCGAATTAGATTGTGAAATATCTCTAACTGAGGTCACCAAGGAAATTTCCAAATTGGGTAAAAATAAGGCTACAGGACTTGATGAAATTCCTAACGAAGCGATTAAATATTTGTTAGAAGAACATACAATTTATCTCAGGAACTTATTTAATAAAATCTTAGGGACATCCCAAGTTCCTCAACAATGGACAAAAACGATAATCCACCCAATTTTTAAAAATGGAGATCCGGACAACCCGTCAAATTACAGAGGAATATCCCTGATTTCTAACCTATCGAAATTATTTACATCTATCTTGAAGACAAGATTGAATGATTGGATGGAGAGAAAGTCAATTTTGGCAGAAAATCAGGCTGGTTTTAGAAAAGGCTACTCTTGTCAGGACCACATTTTCACGCTCGTATCATTAATTCAAATGACCCTTAGCCGTAGAAGGGGAAAGTTATATGCCTTCTTCATTGACCTGAGGAAGGCCTTTGATACCGTGCCGCACCATCTACTTTGGAAAAAATTAGCATTAAATGGTCTGAGTTGCCGATTTATTAAACTAATTAAGAACTATTATACCCAAATGACGGCAACAGTCAGATGGCGGGGTTCCTTCACGGAGGCTATCAAAATACAAGCGGGAGTATTGCAGGGGGAGCCGTTGTCACCTTATTTATTCATTCTCTTCCTAAACGATCTGGTACACCTGTTCGATGAATCAGATTTGCCAGGCATAAATCTTGAGAATTATGGAACTATACACCTTTTACTGTATGCAGACGACATAGTGATCTTAGGAGAATCGAAAATAAATTTGCAATTGAAGATTAACTTACTTAAAAAGTACTTAGAAGATAACTGCCTAACGTTAAACCAAAATAAATCTAAAATAATGGTGTTTAGAAACGGTGGAAGAACAGCTCGTTCCGAGACATGGTTTTGGGGTCAGCAACCCCTGACAATAGTAGCTAAGTATACATATCTGGGTTACCCTCTGACTACAAAAATCTCGACCCAATATGCTTCCCAATACTTTAGAAACAAAGCACTGAATGCAATTAATGCACTTTGGAGAATCCTTACAAAGGCGCGAATAAAGTCCTTTACCTCAGTGATGAAACTTCTTGACACTATTGTTCTTCCTACTTTACTATATGCGGCACCAATGTGGGCAATCAACCAGCTGAAGACAGTCAATAATACCCAAGATACATTTCTTCGTCGTCTCTTAGACTTACCAAACTTCACACCAGGATATGTCCTCAGAAGAGAATGTGGAAGAATATCAACTGAACATAATGCTGTAAAACTCACATTAAAGTTTTGGGTCAGGATTTTAAAAATGGAGACGAGCAGATTACCACATGCTTGCTTAAATTACCTCTGGAAAGTCACCGCGAAAAAGGAAATAGAAAACAGCTTTACTCAAAATTTAATAAAAATTCTAGACTCCAAGGGATATTCCTTTCTGAAGGGCTGCGAAGACTACTTAGCCATACAGAAAGAATTGCCAGGCATAATTAGAACTACCACAGACCAACTAATTCAAAACGATCAGATGAAAATCACTGATTCAACCCACTTTGCTCACTACAAATTTTTGAGTGAATCATTCATGACAGAGGAGTACCTACGATTAAATATCTCGCTTCCCAACAAAAGACTAGTTGCACAACATAGAGTTTTATGGCAATTTTTCAGGGAAGAAAGAAAAGACTTCTGGAAAGAAAATGGCCGGAACTGTTTACTTTGTAAGGATCTCATGGATGATAATTTGGTTCACTATTTCTTCCAATGCCCTCTCTTAACAGAAAAACGTACTGAAACTTTCCCAAGCCCTACCTCTGGTCAATTTAGATACCATAGCATATGTCAACTTCTCTCTTCAGATCTGAACGATAAATTACTGATTGATAAATACTTTAAGTTCTGTACAGAAGCTGGGCGCATGAGAAAGAATGCAGGGCAAAGGATACTGGAGGATGATCCATCTGTAAATAGGTAACAAACCTTATTTTTGTTGTAAATGTTTCCTCTTCCCTCTCCTCTTGTTGACGTGTAAATACGGCGAATCCTGTATGGGGCGGAATGCCCTAAATAAAGGCTTTTGTTGTTGTTGTTGTTGTTGAGATAACAGAGAATAACCTTCATTTACATCATTCCGAATATATTTGATTGTTTTTATTTTTTGTTCAATTATTCCTATTACAGGTGTTATAGGCCATAATATTCATGATGGGTAGAAGTTGGCGACGGCCTTTACTGTAAGTGCACCACACATGTGAAAAGCATAATCTATATATATATATATATGTGGGATTATCGGTGCGAAATCTTTTGAAGTTGATTGATAATTGATTGAATTGGTTTTGGCGCAGTCGTTGATGCTGAGTGGTAAGGTGTTCACAACAGGGGAAAATAACGAAAACACAGGGTTGATTGAGTTGGAAAAGGCTAGCAATCTAGGGAGAAAAAGGGAGTTGAGGAGTTGGCTATCGACTATCTATTCCATAATTGAGAATTGACTTATCTGAGGTTTGCGGAGATGGGATTTTGCTCAAAGCTGGTCTCAAGGCGGCCCAGGTGCTAACTCGATCCTGTCCAGTTCACCACTCGATCCTGTCCAGGTCCCAACTGACTATTCTTCGTTCCCGATTTAAGAAGAAAACTTATTTGGTTTCTCATTGGCTGGTCGTTTGTGACGTGTAACCTTGCTATAGGTTCCTAGCTAATGGCCTACTCTCTGATTGGTCTTTGCTAATTCTTTGTTCTCTGGACATGTGCTGACCTGACCAGGAAATGCTAGGTTCTTGAACTCAGTTTTATGAGTTCCGGGATAATAAACCCTGCAAATGATTGCTTCCTCTTTGTTAGTCCTTCTCTCCCAGATTCTTAAGCCTTGTATTTATTAAATCTTTTAAAACATACATTGCATACATATTGGGTAGGGTTTGCATCCATTTATGTACAAATTATGACATATATAA
This sequence comes from Cordylochernes scorpioides, assembly GCA_030710605.1. NCBI lineage: Eukaryota > Metazoa > Arthropoda > Arachnida > Pseudoscorpiones > Chernetidae > Cordylochernes > Cordylochernes scorpioides. The sequence continues at coordinate 36,920,932 of CP092876.1, forward strand.
AATTGAATGTCTGTCTGTCTGTCTGTACTCTATAGATTCAAAAACCATACATCCAATCGCCGTGAAATTTTGGGATATTATTAGGTATATCCCCGGGAAGGCTTTTAAAAAATAATTTCATGAATATCTTGAATATCCTTAGAGTTATTTGCAGATTTGTAGATTTAACTCGCAAGCAGCGCCCCCATTGCGACGATGATAACAAGTTTTTTTATCTATAAGTTTTATTATCACTAAGTTTGTTATCTTAAAGATTATTTATCAAAAGTAAGATTTTCTACCTATTAATTGCGTACAAGTCAAAGATAAAATGATGATTTTGTAATGTAGAAAATTAGAAAAACGAGATTCAGGATGACACGGCAATTTATTTGAGACAAGAATAATGATAATTAATATTGGTTTTATTCAACTTATCGAGTATTTTTCAAGGGACCGGAAAAAAATGTTCACTTTATCGAGAGATTCAAATTTACGAGTTTCAAATTATAAAAAAATATATATATTTCACATATGTTATATTCAAATGGCATTTATGTAGGGATAATTTTATTGTTAATTTTCAATTTGATGTATTGTATACATTTGATCATTAATTAATTATTATTCAGGTATTAAAACTGCCTTTTTGTTCAAAGACAGCAACGTTTAAACGGGTACAGCTAGGTGGAGCAGATAATCAAACATAAAGTTATCTTGCCAAGTATAGATTCAGTAGGAATTGGATGTTTTCTAAAATTGTTTTAACTAATGTTCGTTAGATAAACTTTCACAAGGGTAAAACCCGGGCGAAGCCGGGTACATCAGCTAATTTAATGTATAAATAATAAGAACTAGCCAAGTGATCGGGCAACGCCCCGGGTTTATTGAAAGGTCTGTGAAGTCACATTAAGAGTATAGATGGAGGCTTTAAAATTGTAATGGGAATATTCTGGTTTCTTGGAATCAACATTTCAAGTAAGGTTAAATGTGAAAATATTATCTAAGAAAAGTATATACTTTCGGCAGGTACGATCACGGATAAATCCCAGGCATCCAGAGTAGATCTAAGGAAATTTTCACAGAGTAAAAATTCTGAATTATATAAAAAAAAAAAGAAATTAGCAATTGAATTAGAACCATTGAGTATTCACCATTAGTAATTAATAAAATTCAAAAATCAAATTTAAAAATCTACGATTTGAAATTTGAAAATATTGGAAATAAATATAACAACTATATTTGGAAAAAATAAATAAATTTGAATATATAGATTGCTTAATTCGAATATATAGATGCGCCTCTTTCTAAATTCATCTCAGCCTTTATTAAGTCCATTATAAAACAACAAAGCTTCCTCTACTCCATTTTCAACTCCTCCATATTCATAGAAGAACTACGACCAGAAAAGATCATGGTTTCATTTGATGTTAACTCCCTGTATCCCAGTCTCCCACACCAACTGATTAAGAACAGCACTGGAGAGTTCTTGAAAGAAAATCAGATTGATCAGATCACTGTCAAGAAAATACCTAAACCTTTTGCCCTATGCCTCGAAACAAATATTCTAACATACGATTGCAAAATATACGGACAGATAATCGGTTTTCCAATGGGTAGCTCTCTTTCAACCTCAGTCGCAGAAACTGTCATGCGTCGCGTGAATTCCGTCCGATATCATTGTTTGGCGTCGATATATTGACGACATTTTTGTATCTGCCCCGAAAATCAAACTAAGGACATTCTGTAAAAACTCAACAGTTGCCATCCCAACCTTAATTTCATCTATGAAAAAAAAGCAATAGCCTGTCATTTTTAGATATAAAAATATTGCCCATAAAATCATCAATTCCAAACAACTATAAGCCATCTTTCAACCCCGACTATATCCGTTTTTCCTCCTACTGTCCTCTCAGCCATAAAATCAATACAGTAAACAACCTTACTAAACGTGTCCATAGCCACTGCTCACTTCAAATCTTCAAACAGAATAGACCCAAAACATCTTGAGAAATCTAAAAACTTGTCAATATTTATAGTTGCAGAATTCCCTACTCACCCGTATCCATATCAATAGACCGTTATCTTTCGGAATTAAAACCTTCTTTAGCAACTCACTCAGTTTAAGTTCGCTACTAAGAAACCCTATATCAAAAGCAATAGCCTTAATTATCCTACCAGTATTAAGAATGCCATATACTCCATAGAATGCAACGAATGCAAAACCAAATACGTAGGTGAAACGAGTAGAAATTTAAATATAAGAATATCAGAACATCAACGAAATATAGTAAACCAGGACAATAGATCTCTAGTATATCATCATGTAAGAGAAACAAGTCATTCCTTCGAACTATCAGAACCAAGAACCCATTACTCTAACATCCCCAATAAACAACAGAGACTCATCATAGAATCCTAATATCAAAAAACACAATAATATTAACAGCCTGAGCTCACCCCAAATCATCCAAATAGAGATATCTCCTCTGAATAGAAGAAGTGAAAACCAGATGCACATCTCCTAATAATAACTACGGTTTAATATTTAATACTTGCTTCCTTAGTTATGCCCTAGAAGCCTATATTTATTTATTTGTCTTCTTGGTGGTTAAATATGAAAATTATATATCTACAGTTTTTTTGTGAATTATGTAAAATAGTATTTGATCATTTTTTAACATGTGTTCTTTTGACGAATCACTGTACACCGTGTTTTCTCCCGTTGAAAAGCGTTCGTGCCCGAAGGCTAGAGATTAAAGTTTTTGAAAAGATAATTTTTCCTGCAGGCCTGATATTTTACTCTAATACTGTTTTGGGCGCTTCTTCTTATATATTATACACTGAAGGGTGAAATCTTAGAAATTATATTCAAGCAAACTATATATGGAAATAAGCCTTTAGGACAGAATAAGTACATATAAATATTTTCATCGAAATATTCTCTTTAACAAACAGTAAGAAGAAGTCCAAAGCTTATTTCCATAGTTTGTCATTATTGCCATACCATTTCTAAGATACATTCTTCAGTTGAGCATATATAAGCAGAGATGGCCAATAGAGTAACAGAGCTCTATGAAGCGGTCTGGTAGTTTTAAATTGGCGAAACCACTTTGGAAGAAATCACCGTTGATGAGCCATGCCTTCTCAATATTTTTCATCGCAGTAAAGACAGTAGAAGTCTGTTTTATATGTAAAATAAACATTCGTGCTTCAGTGATTTTATTTCTTATATATAGATGGCGGGTTTTTTCTTTATAATTAATGTATTATATCGTTCTATTATTGTATAGAGTTATTCTACTCTTTTATAAATAGAATGCCTAGTCGATACTTGATAGGTGTGTAAAAAATTCATTATAAAATCCAATGTAGCTCCATGAACAGTTTTTGATTTATTTGCTTCAGGGTAACGTCGGGAAGCAAAAAATAAAGAAATATTGACGTAGCCAAAATTTAATTTTAAAAATTCCAACCTACAAATGTAGAAAAATTGCGCTTTGCTATTATAAAATATCAAAAAACCTACAAGTAATTTAAAAGAATATTATGGGCAGAATTCGTAGGAAGAGAGTAGGACATGCATCGAGAGTTGCTCTCTTCTTCCAATATTCCCCAAATAAGCCTAATTGGCAGCAATACATTATTGGTTTCAGCGAACAATCTGTAGGACATAAGCAATCGTTGCTCCAATAGGAAACCCAATTATTGATGCAAATATTGCCGGAAGGATAATGTAGTCTCTCGATAGCAAACCTCCACCATGAACATAGACTTGTGCCACTGACCTGATTCCACCAGTTATTACCGATCATCTCTAGATGAAGCAGTTTTTGCGTTTTAAATAATTCCTTCAAATTTCAAGATAATATAAGTAAAAGAACACTCAGCTTGACACAATACTTAGGTATTCTGATAGAATAAACTGACGAAATCGCTGGAAGGGTTCATTGCCGATAAACCAGAGGAGAGATATCATGATATTTTAATAAATAAAAAATAAAATAATTACAGAAGGAGATAAGTTGGCTTAATCATAATTTTCATTTTAAAACCTTTATATTAATTTTAATTTGGTCACAATTCAATTAACTATTTTATATAAGATCGTTCCATTTTGACGATTAAAATATCAAATAAATTTGCAGTTGGGTGGAGTCTCCTGTACATCTATAGGTTCTTTATCGCCGGCCTTGAAGTCTTTATTTACGTCATTCCTTCCTTTTAAATAGAATCGATGGAATAATTACACTGGCAACACCGAATTAATTTTTTAGGTCGTCTGATTTTTTTTTACAAACTCACCATATTTTTTTACTTTAAAGGGAGGACAACCTTCAATGGATCATCATTTTAAACATCATCATTACTTGACTTTCCTAATCCATTGGGTTGGGGAGTTCTCTGTTCTCTTTTTTATTTCTTTGTCCTTGTATGGCTCATCCACATTTTTACTTTCTCTTGTCCTTGAATTCTATTAAAACTTTCTTCATGTTTGTCCTTCACTTTTTTAAAAATTTAGGTATTATTATTGACTCAGCGATAGTTTTTGTTTCAGGATTTCCTTTCGATTTCATTAGGGATTTTAGCATATGTTTGTAAAATAATATTTTATCTATTCTAGTTCAAGGGATTTTTTTAATAGAAGGTATATAATATGCGGAATAATTTTCAAATGTCGTTCTACAATTATAAGCCGCATTATATTGTATTATAAAATAATATACATATTTTTTTCTTCTCTATATTCTTTCATATTGTCCTTCTGATTATTAATATCAGTTTTATTGTCAGTATACGGCAGCCATTTGAGAACAAAATTATGTCCATAGACAAAGAAAAAATAGCATTTTTTACTTTTAAATTTTTATTTAGATGGACACATACACCTAAAGGACGTCATCATTCAATGAACTCGCCATCAGCGGCAATAACAGATTCTATATGCTGTCGGAGTGAACTGCAGGCAGTAATGAAATGGGTGTTAAAATTTTTGCCATTGCATCCACTACAGAAGCTCTGAGAGCTGCAACCGTGTTGTGAGAATGCCTATTGGAGTCCCTCTCAACTACGTCCTACACGCAATGGTCCAGCGGATTGACATCTGGTGAGCTGGAGGCCATGGTCGTGAAGATTCTCGGCCATCCCTTCTTGGCTTGTTTTGGCTGTATGAGATGGTGCTGAGTCTTGTTTACTTGTAGCTACAGTAGCGACCCAAGGCTTGGAAACTGTGGCTAACACCTTGGCGTAAGCAACGCCATTGACTCTGGTACCTGGAGTAAAAAAAAAATGTGGAGGCCCCACATCATCTTCAATACTAACAACACCATGAGCCATAATGCTTGATATTTGGTATGCATGACCTCATCAGGGCTTTTACACAGCGACCGATAATTTTCGCGGTTCACCTTCTGGTCCTGCACAAAGTTCTTCCGGTCTGAGAAAAACCAGATCATTACTGGCTTCTCGAGATGGTTGAGCTTGTTCAGAAGGCGCTTGACTCTGGTCAAGCGGATTAACTCGGTTCCTTCGGACATTTACTGTCCTCTCCGCACCACGTATGAATTGTAACGGAGGTCCTTATGAACCACATGTCGGATGGTAGCCTCATCAACCTGCAGCTCTCTGGCGAGTGTCCTCATTGACTTCCCAGGGTCCTCATCGATGGCAGCTTGGGCATGGTTTATAAAGTCTGGCGTCCTTATACTCTCAGAAAGTCGACAATATCGTCTCCTTTGAGAAACATCAGCCCAATCACCATTGCAGCTCTCAATTCTCCCCGAACTTTGAAAACAAATTATCGTACGCGACTTTCAAGAATGCAACAGTTTCTGAATCCGTGAGTCCTGAAGCCAAGGTGGCAATAACTGTATGCCTCTCCATTTCTAGCATAAGGGTAGGCTTTACCATGTCTACTTGCAACAACAAAAAAAAAACACTATGTTATTATAGTATACAGGAAAGTGTAGCACCTATATTGTATTCTCAAATAGCTGCCGCAACCTGTAGTTATAAACGCTATAAAAATGAAAACTAAAACTAAATACGTGATAGGATATTTATGCAACTACAGCAAGGAGTTCTTATTAAGGCACCTTTTTTAGAAATTCCTCCCGGAGTACAAAATAAAAGAAACGGATAGTTGGAGTATGAAACCACAGGATATCAATTATATACGTGTCATTATGACATGACAACCATGAGTATCTTCCCTGTCGTTTATATCGAGATATATATAGTTAACCTTTCTGCTGAACTGTAGAACTGGTAGTAAAATATAACAGAACTCATCAACCATTGAATCAGAGAAATGCTAGCAAATATTTTACTTGTTTAGGCTCTTTAAATGTGAAGAATTTAATATTTCTCATTTCAAATAACCAATGGCGTCTAGTGAGGTTTATTTTGATGGAAGAGTCGACATTTGTTTGTATATACATTATTTTTTATATTTTTGTGAAAAATATTTTATTAATACATGAAAGCGTTTCCGCTTATTACAATATTCACATTTAAATCGATTTTAAAAATGCATATTTCAATAGTTTATTTTTCATCAACGGTTGATATAAAAATACATTTGATTTTGTCAGAACAGATATAATTTAAAATGTAACAAGGTAAAATACTAGCTAAATTATTTTAAAATCAAACACGAATTTGTTCATGCAACTTCATCTTGAAGATAGTTGTTTATTTGTGGTTGTTTTTCTGCACATCTCGTTTGTTGCATCATCTTGTTTTTACTTCTCGTGGGTAGCGATTGCTTGAAGGTAGTTGAGTCATCTGTCTATAGATGGTACCACCTACATTCTATATCGAGGTTGGGAGTATCTGGGCGACCTTCGCTGACCGCCTATCTCCCAGTACATATACCCATTCTACTGGATTCAATCAATCAATACAATTCTTAAGGCAATTAATGTTATATAGAAATTGCCTTGAAATATACATCAAATGGTTGGCAAAAAATAGAGAAAAATAAATTCAAATTTACAAAGATAAATGGAAAATATTTGCATATATAGAGCTATACTTATATTTTGATATAATATATTTAAGTTATAGGTATAATCATCGTCTCCTTTTTATTTACAAATTCCTGTAAGTTATAATTTAGAGTAGAAAAACACATAACTTCAACAAAATATACATACAAGGGTAACTCCAAAGGTGTTTGCAATCAATATTAAATAATTAAAATTTGTAATAAATATTATACAATTAAAATCTACATGCATTTTTTAACAATTATACAATATATCATCCGTGAAAACCAATTATTAATAGCACTCACACCAGTCATCTTAGGGGATGGAATTTACGGCATTGATAAAGGCATGCAGTGCTTCATCATCAGTGTCAAATTTTATCTCTTTCAACAATAACCTAACTTTTGGAAATAAAAAGGTCACAAGGTACTAGATCTGGTGAATAAGGTGGATGAATATTTAATTTTTAGCCATCTCTGGTGTCCAATTAGTCTAGTTATTGGGCTAAGGTGTGCGGTTACGTTGTCATGGTGAAGAAGGACTGTTCTAAGTTGAGCTCTTGGTCTGCTCTGCTTGATTTTTTCAAATACTGCTGGAAAGAATTTTGTTGTTTACCAGTCAATATTAACTGCTTCTCGATATACTAGTTTCATAATATTAATCAAACCACTTTTTCAAAAAAGACAAGTGACTTTTGTTTTCCAAATCTTTGAGCTCTGCGAACTTTCTTGGGAGTAGGTGATTTTGAAGAGCACCAAAGAGTAGATTGACGTTTTGTTTCTGGATCAAAATTGTAAATCCAAGTTTCGTCTCCTGTAATAATATTAAAACAGTTTTTATTTGCCTTCATATTTTTTTTTCAACATGAAACTACACCATTTAACGCGACCAAGTTTTTGGTCTTCAGTCAAACTGTGAGGTACCCATCTACTAACAAGTTTTCTGTATTTTAAATGATCATTAATGATGGTGTTATTTTCCGCCGATCTAATTCTTACACCTTTTCTCTAACTGTTAATACGTAATTCTTCGATCTTCTCTAAGTAAAAATCTTACCAGCTCAATGTTTTCTTGGGTCACTGCCGTTGGTGGTCGACCTGAACAAGGTTCATTTTAAAAGGTTAGGTTTTCCAAATATAATTTCATTAAATCAATTTTAAACTATTCTAATAGAAGGAGCTTCATCTCATTAAGCTTTCATCAATCTTTCATGAAATGATTTTAGAAATTAAATCATTTTATAATCATAAAAGATCATGGTGCGTAAACTCTCTCTAGTCAATTCCATTGTGTCTGATGCAATGTTCAGAAATTACCGCTGCCGCTGTAAACAAAGACGCGCTCTCTATGATTCATTGTTGTTACTATTTTATTAATATTTTTATGATAGGTAAAAATGCATTTAGATATTAACGGTATAATTTATTTTTTAATATTTTAAATATTCAATATTGATTTCAAATACATTTGGAGTGACCTTTGTATATACATTCATAGACAAAACTTAAGGAAGTTTAAAGCCTTTGATGTCGCCGGTCGATAGTTTAATTCAAGAAGACAGAGGCAATCTTTTTCACTCTTGGTTACCCCTGACGTATCTTCAACAGAGATCACTGTGAATCAGATATCTTTCAGAATTATTGTCTGAATGCCAATATAATACAAAGAGAGACAAGTTCCTTAGGTTTTGTCCATCTGTGTGTACATCTACATAGAGCCTATGTATACAGCTTCTTCAGAACTTTCTACAATAATATATACAGCTTCCATAGATGTATATATAAGATAATCCTTAAGTTGTAGTGGAACAACAATGAAATTATAAATCATAACAACCATATAAAGCAGGAAATATCATGTCTGGAACGTTCGGCCTTCACTGATGAACAGCGCAAATAGCAAAATCAAAATCTCCCAAGAACACATTCAATTTTTAAATCCCGGCCATAAAAGATCTCACCATCAGTCCACTCCAACAGAGATGCTGGGACGCACTCGAGAAATGCTTGAATAAAGGGCAAGCGTTCAGTTCCTCGAAATATTGCTTCAAATTTTATCGATTATATCCGAAATACTCATTATTATTTATCATATAAATGGAGTGGTCTAGAAGTCACACATCAGCATTTATAAAAACTACCTTTTTAAAGATCACATTTATTTTTCAAACTATTAATCTAAAAGTTGTATCCAAAGATTCGCGGAATGGTAAAACAGTATGGTCAATAATTTTCAAAGACTTCACTTCCTTATCTACAATCAGCTTCCCTCGTTCCTCCCATGGTCCGAAACATTTAAATATGTTATATTTTGACGAAAAGCATAATTTATTGACATCTTTTCAATTTTTGTGAAAATTCACAGTCTGCACTATTGTTACATGTAATCCTTACTTCCTTAATTATTTCCTATTAGTCTATATTAATTTGCTCTTCTATTTGATGTTACAAAATTTTGTCACCATTTGTATAATAATGAAATATGGAAATTTTATATCTACAGCATTCTTATGAAATTGTGTAAAAGAGTATCTGATTATATTTTAAACTCGTGACTTATTGGCAATATAGTGTATTTTGGTTTCTCCTGTAAAGGCGTTTGTGCCCGAGAGCTAGAGTTAATATTTTTAATAGAAACCTTCAAATCAAAGTCTGAAATTTTCACCTTAATATTGATATAGGGTATTAATTTATTGAAAAGACGGTCCCGTTTTGACCAAAATATAAATCAGCCAAGATAAAGCGGACAAATTTCCCTTAATTGCAAGTATTTTTGAACAATAATTCCAATAAAGGATTTTTATATCCTTCCTTCTTCAACAATGGCTAGTAGTTCCATCCGTGAATTTTCTTCTAACAAATTTGCAATTATTTATAATTACTTTCGTCAAGGAATAGACGTCCACAACGCTCTTCAGCTTCCATTTAGTCGATTTCATTTTAAATAGTGAAAACAATTCAATTGTTGTCGTTTGCTCATAGCGGGATACCGATTTCAACCATTTAAAAATTCAGAGGAAGACTTGCAGATTTTGTATGGAAGATGGAAGATGATTTTAATGTTATATTTTAGAACATACTACGCTCACTCACTATACTACACAATATACTACACTATATATTTACTACGCGTGTGAAGACACGTGATATTTTATATCGCCGTGCTGTTGAAGTTATTATTCGTCGTTTTTACCATTTCGCTAAATTTTGGACACACCTTATGGCTTAATTTGCAAATGGTATTTCGCATTTATAGTTAAATAAGTGCTAGCCTTTTCTATAAAGAAAAAGTAAGATGGTTAAATATATTCGATAGTTATATATATATCTCTCAAAGTATTAAATTAATCGAGTCTGGAAAATAACCAATTCGTTTTTTCTCACACACAGAGCATTTCTAAGAAAGTAGAGTGTAAAGCAACCAACTTTGAGTATTTTATTCTCGTTTTGATTCGCCGTTTTAAAGAAGAAAAAAAAAACAGGCGCCATCTTTGAACCTCCAAGAAATGAACAGACTCGGACAATTCGAATATTTTGAACGTTAAACATGTGAAACCTTGAAACCGAGAGGCTTCCGCTTAGCGAAGATGCCAATAATTTGGAATGTCCCGAATGAAATCCTAAGAGAGTTCAACTGAAAGAGTTCCATTCAATCAAAAAATCAGTAACTTCGTAAAGGTTGATGGGCCATATATTATATATGAAGATAACGAGTTGACGCTATAACACTAGCAGAAGAAATATATCGGCAGAAGCTCAATGACTTCTTTCGTCCTGCAGTACAGAATATGCTTGATGGCAACAAGATGGAAAACCTGCTCACACAGCACTTCCAACAATAGAACTGTTCAGGTGATTTTCAGAGAAAGAACAATCTTGAGAAACCTTCTCATTTTTCTTGGCCTTCACGCTCTCCCGATTTGATTTCACCAGATCTTTTGTTGTTTCAAGACCAGGCATACACCAACAATCCGTAAAGTATTGCGGCAATAAATCTCACATTGTCTGAGAAATTGTTGGACTCTGAAACATAACAAAGAGTAATGTTTACTTGTGAGGAAAACAAATGGGAGACACCTTAGGCATCTAGTGAGGATGTCTACTCCATGTGGATTAATGATTTTAAAATAAATGTAGTACTTTTTCAAGAAAAAACTTTTTCTTTATTTTTAATGACGATGTCATTTTCGAATCACCTTCCATTTCGGTATATATAGATTCTTTAAGTACTGAAAATTATGTCACTAATTATGTCTGCAATTTTGTTTCTTACACGTTATCATAACCCCTTGTAATGTGTCGGATTGCAAAGTTAGAATTTAATGTAAAATGTGAGATATTAATGCCACGATATTGAGCTTAAGGCAATAACGCGCCGCATATTTATATGAAATGAAACCACTATCAAAATATAACGATAACAAAGAATTATAGGCGAATTCCATGGAATAACCTGTTGTTCCAACAATGTATTACTCTAATTTCTACAGGAGATTGTCAAGAGAGAAGATTTACACAGGAGATATTTACATATATTCCCCCGTGTGAGAGTCTGAATATTGCCATCAGCTGTCCCTTGCTGTTAAAATCCAATTTCCATTATTCAACGGGACACACGCCGACAAATCTCAGGTGACATCTTCATCAACTGTTTCCTCCAGAGGACCTAGACAATCTGTGGGACAGAACATGTTTGCGCCTCCTTGAGTCATTGTTCTCTAGGGGCTTGTTCCTAATTTGCACGGTAACAGAGACTCTTGGGATGCTTCCAGATCAGGATATTTGTTAACGTTGGCCATTTGGATGTTTTCAACTTTGTTGTGTGCTGTTTGTTGCACCTCTTCCTATTATGTTCGCCATACCATTTCCGGGCTCTCAATGGTTGGTCATTCTGTACTAAGCCTTGCGCAGTCTCCATTAGATATAGCTTGAGGAGGAAGACTTGAGTTGTATTTACAATATGATTTAATTATGTTGATTAATATGTTTCGACAACAATATACAGTAGACACACACACCATTAAAACCGCTAGGCCCAAAAGTCGCCATGCTACAGACGCTAAATTTATACGACAAGAAAAATATGCTGCTTTATGTAAATGATTATATATTCAACTAATTTATGCAGAATTGGCGGCGGTAGCGACACCTGTAACTTGATGGAAAGAAGAGATTGTTAAAAAGGCTTATAATACATCATTTGCATTCGAAACGATACTTCGTTGTAAAATGGTGTCGTGATGCCCCGTATAAGAAGGAGAAAACCTACAAAAACGCTTCTGAGTTTTATAGAGATAGAATTGGCTGTTTTCTATCGGGATTGCGGTTTATCGATGGGTCCAGGACGGTCATAAGGAACGACGTATTAGATCTAAGCGGGATGCTATCACTAACAGCCAAGAATACCGACATGTTACCTACATGGTCTAAACGGATGGTACAGCCACGTCAAAAGTCCTGAACCAAGAAATGGGGTTGTTTGCAAGTCAAAAAGTGTAATTACCAAAAGTTCATCGACACTTTCACTAGCATGAACTATTAGTTCGGCGATCCTGGCTTCGGCTACCCTTGACGCATGGTGTGATTAACGACAATCCTGACTTAAGAATTATTGGCAGGACATCGTGTTCTCAGAAGAATCCTGGTTCTGCTGGCAGCAAAATTGTGGCTGCCTTTGAGTTTGGCGCTGTCGTCGAAAAGGAACATTGCCAGCGTGAATTTACATTGTCATACTGGCCCAGCAACTAGTGCGATTTCAAGAATCAGAACAGGACATTTTGACGGAATAAAGATAAACTTAGACATGATTAGATCCTACTGGAACTGCAATTGATTTTACAACACCCAACTCACTATATACAGTTGCCCGGCCATCCTTGAAGTCCTTTATATGGGAAAATCAATCCAGAAGTAGACATCTATACCGACAAGGCAGCTCGGTTGGCCGGTATTGTGATCAGGGTGCACGGACCGATCTGATCTGCTCCATGGACAAGACACCATCACCACCACCTAGAGTGATGGTATGGGGGGCAATTGGATATCGCTTACCACATATCGCATTCCCTGCACTTTGAACAGAAACCGTTACATTTCAGTGGTGATATTTTGTGACCATTATTTGTGACCATTGCGTTGAACCTTCGTGGGAAGCTGTATTGTAGATACCATCCAATACCTCTGTTCTACCCAACAACCATGCCTTCTGTTATTGCTACCAGAGGTGACTCTTCTGGGTACTGATTTCTCAGTATCGATACCTTCATTTCTTGAAATTTCAATCACTTGTTATTTTCCAGAATAGTGTAATTTTCCAAATTCATTTTGTTATTTACATTTATTGTAGCATATAATAGTAAAATGGCTAGTAGTGTTTTATAGTATTGTAATATTAAGTTGTATATATATCGATTTTTTCACTGGAAGGATGATATTCAGCTTCAAAATAAATATTTCCTATTAATATTTTGCATTTTGGAGCCTCACAAATAAGATCCGGCATTCCACCAGTTGACACATTTAAAATAGATTCGGACTCCATTTTTAAATTGTCGCAAAGTATCTGAAAGCCGTTCTTCTAGTAATAGCTGCCGAAACCATGGTAAATAGATGGCTTTTTCTCATCTGGCAAAACTATAGTCACCATATACAACGTGCATACTCTGAACACGGAAGATACCAAAATATACATATTAAAATGTATGAATAAAACTAATTATGGTTCTCACAATATATTTCTATTTTTTAATAGGCCTAGGTTTCGGATATTTATTTTCTCTCGAGGACATATCTATCATGAATATAGGGGCTTGTGAAAAGAGATTAACTATATGAAAACCAGCCCTATTAAAATATAGAAATATATTGTTAACCTCTTTTATTACAATCTGTCGAAATGCATCTTTAAATGGAAGAAATGTACATTAACACACACAAGGCAACTGCTGTTGAACGGCACTTGGTCCAACAGGTAGCCGCATATAATTTGATAAAGAAATGTATTAATGTTATTTTTAGGAATTATTAGTTTAAGAGAATATTTGGAATTTAAAATGTATATATTTTCAAATATAGATCCATAGTATAACAACAATTGATACATTTTGAATATTTACGATGTAAATTTTCTATCTTTAATTATAACTTATAAAAATATTATTATTTAATTATTTATGTGGCTATAACTTTAACTTTATTAACATCATGAAACGCGATATCCCAAACTCAGGGATATTCGCCAATACATTTCACTGCATTACAGCAATACGGCTATATACAATCCTGTTCAATTCATTATTTTACATAAATTAACTAAAGAAAATTGTCCAAAGAGAAAAACAAACAACAAAGCAAAACACACAGAGCAAGCATCGCAGTTCTTTTTTTTTCTAAGATTCCTTCTCTTTTTTCCAATTCAAGAGAAAGTTGTATATGTATTTACAAAATTGATCAAAATTTTTATACTTTTCTTTTTTGTCTACAAATTCATCAAGCTGTCCAATACGACCAAATCTATTTTCCCTAAAATCCCGGAAAATTGGGCACTCCAGAAGTAGATGTCTCGCGTCTTGAATTTCACCTCCGCAGAAGCATCCTGGTTCCTTCACGGCGCCGATAGTTGCCAAAAATTTCCCAAAATTGCCATGATCTGTAATGAATTGGATATTATAAAAATTTGGACGGAAAAATCTTGGAATTCCTAATACGAAAAAGCTTCTGAAAATTTCATTAGTGTTCTCAAAAATTTCATTCATTTTTGCGTGTAAGAATGATTTGACTATACTTGGAGCATGGGGTTCGTAAGTAATTAGATCTTCAATGGACATTTGAGCTAGATCAAATTTGATTATTCTGGATTCTATATAATCTGTTAGGAGTGGAATTTTTGCCAAGCTATGCACACAGTTTGATGAAGTGGTTTTGTATGCTCTAACTGCCCATAAAATGATCTGGTACTGCATGGAGTTCAGTTTTTGTTTACAACGATTGTTTAAATATTTGAACCAAATTTCAGAACCGTATGTAAGTACAGGCCTAATGATTGTTTTGTATAAAGTTAACCTCTTTTGAGTGTCTAAACCCCACATATTGCCACTTAGTGAACATAATAAATTTTTCATACGTCCTGCCTTACACAGAATATCATTAACATGCGGTGTAAAGTTAACTTTGTTTTTCCATTTGTGATTAGAAAATTTCATTCCCAGAATTTTTACTTGCTTGACCGGCATTATTATATTGTTATTAACCTTAATAGGTATTTTTTGTCTGTTATGTAGGTATAGCATATTAGTCTTCTCTGTACTGATCGTTAATTTATTTCTATTACACCATTGGATCACATAATTTAAGGTGTATTCACTTGCGGTTTTTAGTCCTTCAATAGTCTTATTCCAGCAAATTATTGTAACGTCGTCTGCATAACATATAATATCTGCATTCATTGAATCAAAATTTATCAACAAATTATTTAGCAAAATATTCCATAGAAGTGGAGATAAAGGTCCACCCTGTGGACATCCTTTAGTTAGTTTCTTATAAAAAGTTTCTGATTCGTATGTAAATTTCACCTCCCTTTCATTATTCAAATAAGATTTTATGATCCGTATTAAATCTGAAGGAACATCATCATTATCCATTCTTTTTATAATAGCAGGCCACCATGCATTGTCGAATGCACCCGCAATATCTATAGCTATCAAGGAAGTCAATTCTTTTTGTTTATGTTTCAATATAGTTTCTATAATTTTATCCATTCCAGTAATTGTTGATCTAGATTTCATAAAACCATGCTGCCTTGAGCTCATCAAATTATTCTCTAAATAATAGTTACTTAATTTATTTTTTATTATATTCTCAAATGTTTTAGATAGATTAGATGTCAATGATATAGGTCTATAACTTTTATTTATTTCATAATTCGTTTTGCCTGGTTTTGGAATTATTTTTAAGAATGATTTTTTCCATTCATCCGGATAATATCCCATTTCTATACATTTATTGAATAATTTATGCAGAATTGGGATTATTTTTATTTTAGCCTGTCTAATCATATTGTTACTAATGTAATCAGGGCCCGGTGCTTTTTTAATATTTGTTTTTAAAATTGTTTCCTCTATTTCCTTAGATTCGATATAAACACTACTTTTATTTTTATATTTAGGCGTATAATTTCTAATCAAAATATGATCATCTTTATCCAAACCTCCAATATCATCCTGAAAAAGATCGTTCATTAAACTTTTTATTTTGTCGGTCTTTAAATGATCTGGTAAATTATCTATTAGTGGTAATCCTAAATTTCTATTTTTCGATCTCAATGACTTGAATATCCTGTAAGCATTACCAAATGAGTTATTTGAATGACTTTCTTCTATAAAAATTCTCCAACTCGCTCTTTTTGCCTTTTTACTTTTATTTAAATATTTATTTCTCATTGATTTATAGGTCTTTTCAAGGACCTTTCCATGTCGGTAATACAAATTTCTAATATAGTGGAAATCGTTTTTCATTTTCTCCAGCTTCCCATCCCACCAGTATGTATTTGTTTTATGATTTCCGCTTCTTGTCTTGACATTTAGTGACAGATAAGCTGCCTCTTTAATTATTTGTGTGAGAGTCTTTACAATGTTGTCAATATCTTTTATGTTTGACGCGTGGTTTATCATGGTGATAATATTATCTACGTCTTGTATTGCTATTTTTTCGGTAAATGTTTTCCAATCAGCATCTTTTTCTATAAATTTCCATGTTGAGTTTTGAACTGTCCTTTGCCTGTTAAAATTGTGATAAATGTCAAAGGTTATTGCTACGTGATCTGAAATGTGCGTCAATATAGTCGTCTTCCAGTTTTGTACCAAACCTATTGATTTTTTGTTTGAAATCGTAAGATCTATAAAGCTAGAATTTCGGCAGGTGGGTATCTTAAGATTATGAATAAATAGGTTATGTTCATCTATGATGGAGTGGAATTTGAAACCATTGGAGTTTGTTGTCGGATCAAACCAGACTGGGTGTCTAGAATTAAAGTCACCACATAGTATAATAGGTTGTTGATTGTAGGTCTCCAGAAGCTCTTGAATAAATTTTCTATGAGTGTCATTAAATCTATGTGGATGTATATAAAAGTTTGCGATAATAGTATTTGATTTTGCTGAATTTAAAGAAGTGGTTGTACAAAAGGAGTTTGTGAATTTATTGATTTTATTAAATTTTAAACTCTTATTCATAAAGATCGTTGCAGTATAAATTTGTTCATCTGTCGTTGAATGCACTATTTGAGATTCCAAATCGAAAATTACATCTCTATCAATCAGATAAGGTTCCTGTATTAGGATGATATCTGGTGGGTTGTCTTTTATAGAAGCTTGAAGCTCATTCAGTGCCAAGATACTTTTTCTTACATTTTGTTGTAAACATTTAATTCCTTTTCCCTGCATGATATTCAAACTAAATAAACAAAAATCTTAGCTGCGAAATTTGCCTAATTGTCGGTTGGATCATATCTCGTTCGTTGGATAATTCTGTCTATCTGTATTTTGTATAGAGGACAGTCCGAGGAATTAGCTCTATGATTCGGCGAGTTTCTAAATTTAGGATGTTTTAGACAGTTATAACAATTGCAAATTTTTGAACAGTCATGTGGCTATTGATATCTAAATTTATAAGCTACGAATGGAGGATTTTTAAAAAATAATTATACGCATCTTCATTGGAGATATTTTGCAAAGATTTTCATCTAAAGAATATATATCACCTTTTATATTTATCATACGAAATTTAATGTACTCAAAATATTGTTATGAGCTGTGGTTACCAATATAGAAACTTTATTCCATCAAATTGGCTGAATTTTGATTTGGCGAACTGGTCCAAGGCTTTCCGTTTAAAATATAAACAAAACCAGATTTGATAAACTGATTTGGAAACAAGTTTTGATTGCATCACAGCTGTAACCGTGGTATTGTCAGGCAGAAATCTATTCTGTGTTGGCTTGAAAACGAAACAGGATGAACTTTGCCAACTAAGATGCAAATAATAAGTTTTATATAGGTTTATATGAAGCCCAATGTTCAGGCAATTCTAATGAAGCGACGATTATCTTTCTCTCAGTCATCAACATTCATCTGACTGCTATTGCATTCAATATATATTCTAAATATAATGTGTTTTTAAGCACAAATGAAAATACATTGAATTTGAAGAAAAGTTTCGCTGAAGGTTTTCTCATCAAAAGAATCCGTGAAACCAATTTTCCTGCATCAGATTTATTAAGATATGTCGCTCTTTTTAAAATACTATGAATATCTTCATTGCGAATAATATTACGATGAAATAATATATACGGATTTTTACACCAATAATAGTTTCTCAATTTGTTCGAGTTAGAATGGTTCGTGTTATGACACACATTTCGAGAGAATATTTCTATATATTTCTCTGGTTAGAAAAAATATTTCAAATTTCGCAATATTCAATAACAATTTATATCAAAAA
The DNA here is from genome assembly GCA_030710605.1 of Cordylochernes scorpioides. Lineage (NCBI taxonomy): Eukaryota > Metazoa > Arthropoda > Arachnida > Pseudoscorpiones > Chernetidae > Cordylochernes > Cordylochernes scorpioides. Next base: position 36,939,398 of record CP092876.1, read on the forward strand.
TAAAATATTTTTATTCAAAATATCGTGTGTGAAATATGATCATAATGTATAAAGAATATGTGCCCTTCGTAAGAGAAAGAAGATTGCACAAAGCTGCAGTATCTGGCACTTTGCAACAGCATTTTGGAATGCCTTATCACGGCCAACAACTTCTGGGCATCGAGATTGACCGTAGGTAAAAATATGGCGCGGAGCCAGGAAGCCAATATATGTATTTCTGCATAAGTCGAATGTGAATATATATCTTAGTCATCAAACCTGCAATATTCAGTTTGGCTTGGCATATGCCGTGTGAGATCGTATTGGAGGGGCAATAAGGATAAAAGTTCTGACCCACTGCGTAGGCCGCAAAGATCACACAAGCAAGAAAATGGCTGTAAAATCAGCCTTTCAAAATATAGAAAAGGAAAAGCTTTATTATGGCTTAAGTTTACAAAATATGGCTCTTGAAATTGGCTGCAAGAAACTTTTAGGCAAAAGTTTGGGCCGCAAGAACTAGCTCTTGAGTCAGCCATAAACTACTACGGAGCCAAAGCGTAAAATTCTCGCCCTTAGTGAAGGGCGAGTCGAACTTTCTTAAGAGGTCGGGTTCTGCAATTTCTGGCCCTTGAAAATATTGCATGGAAATCCTTTAGGAAGTCGAAGGCTGAAAATGTGTCATAGGAATCAATGACTTCGAAAGCTATATCGCAGCATCAGACCTTTAAAATTTGGCTCTTGATATAATGAGGTAGTACTGGGCTGCAAGATCTGGTCCTCAGCATAATGCCACGCTGGCACTCTCAAGAGACCCCAGAGCTGCAAAATCTGGCTTTTGGGTGTAAGCCGCCTGATATACGTACTTCCTTAGCGGCCCCAGAACCGCCATCTCTGGCATGTGACAAAGAACGCGTGAAGTGAGAGGTCGAGGGCTGCAATATCTGGTCCTTGGTATCGGTCGACTGAAGAGCTAGATGGAGGCTCCAGGGTTGAAAAATCCGGAACAGGCCGCGTGCAATTATTATATTTGTACAGAGCTGCAAGAAAATATTTTATTTATTAATAGAATGCCCGATCATACGGGAATACTGAAAGCAGGAATATATTGATATCATGGAACTTTATAGGTTTTAAATAGGGGATGCATTTTTGAATTCAAGAAAATGTGTAGATATATATATAATTTTCTTTGCGTAAAAAACACAAATAAGTCGCCACAACTCTTTTTATTTAAAGGTGTTACGGCGTCTTGTGTTTTTTTTTTCAATAATTTGTCGAAATCCGCAATACTGTGATTTAGAAAAAACTTATTTCTTAGTTGAGGAAACCAGATATATGGTGAGTTAGTTTTTTGATTTTTTTAATTTTTCTTCATTACTCTAAATAGTAGATTCGAACTCGAATTTTTTACCTTGGTGTTGGAGATTTCTTATCTAGCATATTATTTAATTGAATTTTATTTTTATAACTCTTCAAACAGAAACTACTATATTGAATTTTTTTATTTTTAATCTTTAAAAATTTAAAATTGAAAATGTGAATTTAATATTGTAAATAGCGATGTTCTTCGTGACAATTATGCATTTTTGGATATCGCGCATCTGATTTGATATTATACTATTTAAAAATATATATTATTATTAATTAAAAGGTAAAGCTGTCTCCCCTATCTTTCCATCACTTGACATGAAATAATGAAGAAAACATCATGATAATAATTATAAACGAAATATTTGAATGAAGATATCTGGACTAGCTGTAGTTTTAGATACGTACACTCGGGAAAACACGGACATTGGCTTGGCGTAGCTTTGACACCTCTACCTTTAATCCCTTGGAAGAAAATAATGATGAAACCAATGGACTAGTTGTTACTTAAGATCCGTTCATTCGGGCAAAAACCTGAGCATTGCCCAAGTCATTCGCCTAGCTATTATGCAGCATAAGCTATCTAAATTAGCGATATCACGAATTATTCACAGATGACAACAAATATCTATAAAATTATCTATGCTATTTTATTCTGACAAGGAGATGTATACGGAGAAAGGGACAAGGAAATAACATTGCCGATAGACAATACCTGGACCTCAGAACAATAGTGACGTAAGCACCTTGGCCTGATTGGAACCTGATTGGTTCTGGTGAGTTAGGTGTTGGCGATATATAGTTCAATGTCACGTGGGTCCGTAACCTACATTTGATGATGGTTTAGTCATATACAATATACGATATTGCCACGTGGAAAATTAGGACAGAAAAAACTTTGGGATGACACAGCAATTTATTTAAGGTAAGAACAAACTATTAATGATAAACAAAAGATAAGCAATGTTGACACTCTGTTAATAGAATAATAAATACTTCGCTACAATATTTATATAAGTACAAAAATTAAAGAAGTTTTACCTTTAGTATGTACATCGGGAGTCAAAAATAACTGAAAGATATTTGATAACAATGACCTTTATTGAAAACACACGAGATAATCAAATTTTAACAAAAGATCACTATATATCCAATATATTTCAGAGTTATTTTATAAATCCCGATATACATGCTAAAAGGTAAAACTTCCTCAAAATTTGTCCATGAGTGTATATATCCGCTTATATAAAATTGCTAAAGATTTGAATTTTCATATTATTCAAACCCGCTGGGACGAGAGTTTTTACGGACTCCCAGTTAAAATCTGGGTAATTTGATTGAGATTTTCCAAAATTGAAAAAAAAAGTAAAAAGAAAAATACAATGGTTGCCTGTAAAGTCGGTTTTACGGGCGAAGATTTTACGTGACAACGGTAGAATATTTATTGATATGAATATAATTAAATTGCACAATAGTAACAAGGAATTGAATGAAAATAAGAATTGCACAAATTTTAACTATAGAAATATATTTTGTTTACTAAAACATTGTACATGTAAACTTAAACTTAACTAATTCCTATTTGAGTGATTTTGTTGAGGATGGGACGATGATAGGAGAAATATGAAATGAAAGGAAGTGTTTCTGCTGTAATGTGTCTTGCGAAAGTCAAGTCGATAGTTGTTCCTTTTAACGTAGTTGACTTAGAAACGTTTGATACGCAATCAAGATTATACGTATTTTTCATGAAATTAAGAAACGAATTGTCAGGCTTTACCTTTTTGTTAAAATCACCACACAGAAGAATCGGTATACTAGAATCAACTTGCACGAACGGTGGCACGTACTGGCTGTTGTAAATGTACGGACCGAGTCCTTGCCATAGTAACATTCCAATATCCTGCATACTAGCTCCTGGATGAATATATACAGCACCGAGTATAAACTTGAAGCTAGTATTAGCGGCGAAGCAAGTAACTTCAGTCATGCACATGTCACCCTTGGTTTTAATGACACGAGTTACGTCTGTAATCGCAACTTGGAACACTTCCGCCGTAGATGTCGATGATAATTTACGATAGATCGCCACTCCACCAGCCGCGTTGGTATTTGAAAATCAAAACACTTATTCAGATCGAAGGTTCAAATTTTTGCTAAATAAATTTGAAATTAAAAAAAAATTGTAATTGTAAATGATGAAGTTGAAAATTAAAACATTTACTTAAATTAGATGTTAAAATTCTTGCTCAACACAGTTTAAATAAAGTTTTCTTATATCTGCCACTTTTTCTTAATATTTGTAATTTTAAAGAATCAATTCGAAAATCAAAACATTTATTCAGATCGAAGGTTCAAATTTTTGCTAAATATAAATTTGAAACTATTTAAAATTTGTAAAATAATAATTAATTAATTAATTAATTTTAAACTAATAATTCACTTAACACTATCAACATTTATCAATAGTATGACATAACCTATAAACTCAGTTTCTCAACTTTTGTGTCAATCTAACAATTAATCAATCAATCATAGTTTACGATAATGAAATATCAGTGTACAATTATTTACCTTTATTGTTGTAGTTGTTGTAAATGACGAATCTAAGCACTCCACATTTTCACTACAGACACAGCTGACGATACTTTAACCACACGTGTGAACTTGTATTATGACGCTTTCTTGTTTTTCCAACGCCAAGAACGTTCGAGAAAGACAAAGACAGAGACAAGCATGCGCCGATTCAATGCGCCTAATTCTCTAGCGCTGCGCGCGCAGCACTCTCGTTCGGTGACTCATCGTAACGTTACCGGGCGTTACACTTTTTCATAAGTGACTCCCAGCCGCAACCTAATTTAAGACGTTGTCACGTCAAAAATGTGTATATAATCTAGTGCAAATATTTAGTCTCGAAGGGCTTGCCTAATTGCGGTTTTACTCTATATCTGAACAAACTGGAACATTAGCCCGTCTTACCTGTTAAATGATATTTCAATAATATTATCTATTTTGCCATATATTAAATATAAAAAATACATATCTTGACCGTTCACATGAGCATTTTAGTGGAAGCACGCCATCTAGTGAATCAAAAATGAACTAAACGTTTATTTTAGCTTGTTCCGTGATATTTGGGCACGCCAATTATTTTTTTCATATATATGTAAATTTATTTGCACCTAAAATTTGGTGATGTAATAGCAACCTGGTAAAATTAATCAAAATGAAGTCAACTGTCAGATAAGACCCTTAGAAGTTTTATATCGATATTTTTTATCAATCTAACAAATACTCCTCAACCATCCATAGGTTGATAGCTGGCAGTATTCTTGGCTTCTCAGAGATTTCGTTATATGGCTAGTATTTTGATGATACGAGTATTGTTGGGTATCTTCTTCTGAAAATTTTCGTGGAATACTTTCTCGTCCTTTCTCTTCCTGCCCTTCCCTCCATAAAGCAATACCGTAAACCACTCCAAGTGTCGAACAAGATGTCCAAACATGCTGGTTCTTCTCCTGACAATCTTCCAGAAGGCTTTTTTCCTTTTCGATCATTCTAAAGAGACATCCTCATTAATTTATTACTGACATTAAAGGTATTATCAACATTCGGTACCAGCACCACCTATTGATTTATAAATACAAATCAATACTTTTTTTGACAAAACCAATATAAAATTATACAAATAAAATTGAAAAAATTATCTGCACCGTTTAAGCATTTTTATTTTACAGATTCTCAACGCTGATCTGCTGGTTAAGATCATGTGCCGGTGGAGAACCAATAGGCGGTCGGAGAAACCGTACACCATCACAATTACCAAGTATATTACAGTAGATTTTTCGATTGAATCTGTTCTCTTTCTGTTGGATTTAGAAAGAGAATGGGTATCAAACTTTTCAATATTTTAGTAGAAATAATCAAGTTTTTTTGCTGAATTTCGAACCCAGGTCTCGGTGTGGAATAAATGGTCATTTAACGCTTACATCAACCTGAGCCACCAATAAACACGTGGTAAATGTAAATTTGAAGTGACTTCTTTTATAAAAACAAATGTGCATCAAAGCCTTCCTTCAGCAATTTAGCTACCTCCAAGGTCTCCTATATGTATTTTCCTCCCAAACTTTCCTCATCTTTTATGCAATTCTCTTAATTTTTAATTGTCTCTTCCAATTTGAGCATACAATTTCGATATTTTCTTTTATTTAAAACTATTTAACTTTGAATTTTAATTGCTTTTTTCTATGTCGTAATCGCATTTTCTTCCAATGGTTTCCCTTTGTGTGGTAAAACACAATATAATTAAATCTTTTCAATTCTTATTCAAAGTTAAATGTTTTTTTAAATCGGAAAATGTGTGCAATGTTTTAAGATATATATATTTTGAAACAATATCAATAATTTTTAAAAATAATTTGAGAGAATTTACATATATCAAGGCAGATGGAATATCAAAAATCCTATTATTATAAAATACTCAGAATGCGCGCTATGGATTATTAAATAATGTCGCTTAAACAGGATTTCATACTTTTTATTTTTTTCTTTAAGCGGTATATCTGTGCTCGCGAAGCAAAACTATTCTTGAAATTTCTACTAATATAGCAGCACATTTTTTAGTTTCGTTAAAAACACCATCACTTATAATAAACCTTCAAATGCAGAATATATTGGCAGAATGAAATAGTTATAACGATCTGGTGGATCAAGTTGGCGAAATCGCTGGGAAGGTTAACCAGTGACAAAACTTATCAAATATTTTAATCTTTCAGTTCACTACTCGAAGAAAATCGTCCTAGGTGATAAAAATATCCGTGAATAATATCACCCTGGACAGATAGATCATCATGATTTAAACATCCCGATGCTTCAGCACCTTTCTCTCGGTTCAACATCTGCGAGATATATTTTTCAATCAGAGTAAAAGGTATTTTTGAAGATGGCTCTTTACCGCTGCATCTACCTTAATGGGCTAAAAAAATGACTTACATTTAGTTGTTTTTTTTTCATTCCATAAATAAATGAAAATGGCAGAGCACACAATATGTCAGGGTTTCATGAAAAATGATGCAACACCTTCAACTTTAAACCTTTTCCAAATATCAAATTAGCAATGGCAAGTTTCCGGCGTTGTCGTGAAGAAATATAAATATTATTGGACAACATATTTCTGGTTGCTTCAGTTTGAACCGATTATGATCAAGATTTTACAGTGAGCATTTATGGTCTATGACAAAGAGTAAAAGGTAAGATCTCAACCATTTTATAGAATAATTATAGAAGCACTGTATTAAATATAATAAATAGTTGTTTTGAAATTGAGAGTTTTTACCTGAAGATAAATATAGAGGTTCTCCTCACGAATCTCGTCATTTTAAAATTTTTATTTATAAAATTTACTACACTATAAATAAGGTTGAAGGCTTGGCAAAAAAAAAAAGTTTTTATAATTCCTCTCAATTAAGAAGTTGTGGCCTTATGTTTTACTCATTTGTTTTTATCACAGCCTGTAATTCTCTCGATCATTTATCGTCAGACCATTCTCTGTTGGAACTTGCTGTCTACGATTCCACGCTGATCTAAGACTATCTCTATCACTGACAGAATTCTGAGACTTGAATTTTAGCCCCATGGTAGAGAGACAATACAGTTGGCGGCTGTGCCCAGACATGATCAAGTGCTACGACAAGTGGGGATGCATGCTGATGGGAAAGCCGTTCGTGTCCGTGCACCGCCCGGTGAACCTGGCCCCGCTTCACCCCGACCAGATGCGCGTGCGGTTCCTGCTGCGGACGAGGGAGCGGCCGGACCGCCCGGTGGTGGTGCACAACGCCAGCGAGCTGAGACCGGAGGACTTCGTGGCCTCCAAACCCACGGCCTTCATCATCCACGGCTATCTGGAGCATGGCAGGCATAAGTGGATCCACGTGAGTCTACCATTTTCTTACTTGGGATATATCATTAAATACATCAATATCTGTGGATTCATCTGAAGGTAGTATCTTAATTGAGCTCATGTATTTAGCGTCATTACTGATATTAAAATAAGTAGCTGATCTTTCAATGGATGTTGAAATGGTTTATTTAGTGTCATTCTTTATTTTACAATGGGGGTCGTTAAATGACGTAATGTTTCGAACGAAGTTTTACTGCTAATCGTTATTACGTTTTGACGTCGTTATCCCCCAGTGATTACTGTCGTCTGGTGGACTGAACTATCAGCCACCAGAACCTGAGGTTGAAATTTGCCTTGAGACAGTTTGTCAAAATATGCTTTAGTGGTGTCTAGAATTTTATGTAAGTTCAACTACACTAGTGAGTGCACAAAGACAGCTCTTGAGATGTTTAACCTTTATTTAAACATTTGTAACCATATATAATTAAAAAAAATTCGCACATATAAATATATTTACTAAATGACTAAATATTTATTTGAATTGTTATAGAATCATCAAAGAAAAAACAAAGAATAATTATCTCTCTTGATGTTTAACCTTTATGTGTGTGGGAGAATAGAAGAAGGCGAACAATGAATGTTTTCGCTGAGCGATATTTTAACGCATAATAGAAAGAGGACATATAAAATACGACCAAGAAAATATCCCTATACCCAGCGATAAGGACAATAGTAGAAATGATAAAAGATGGCTTCCTTATCTTTATTTACGAAAGAGTAAACAACACGGAAATATGCACCAGGAGACATTCCTTTTTCCGGTGCTAATTTCCCGCCATTTTTCTAAGCCTGACAACAAAAAAAAGTCTAATATTATATATACGAAAATATAAATTATATATATATTTTTTATTTTTGTAGTTTTTTTGTAATAAATAAAGATTGCGATAGTATGCACTCATGTATAATTGATTATACAATATCATATATTTTTTCAAATTTACATTCTTTACAAAAATACATGTATTCCAATAATTGCCTAGTTCTTTTTATAGAAGACAAAATATTTAAATTTATTATTTATTAATAGAATTATGATTTTTTATTTTCTGGGTAGAACACAATCGAGGTTTTTGAAAATTATTTTACTATTGAAGTATCTATTGACATGGCTGGATATATGAGTGGATAGAAACCTTTAGAACTTTCTGGACCTGAGATACACGACATCTGTGTTAAAGACTATAATAATCATAAATGCGTATTTTTTATTGTATGATGAGGATGGAAATAGTCAGCTCTCTTTTTTCACTCATATGGAACGATTACCACAAGTAGTTAACTCAAGATGCAAAACATTTGGGAATGTGCTTGGCTCATCAGTGGTGAACCTTTTCAGCCATTTCGACAATTGAAATCACCAGATCGCTACAACTATTTCATTGTTCATTCCGCTTATACAGAATGAATCCAAATTACTTTAGTAATAGGTTCTACACATTAAACCAATAGAAAATGAACTATAATTCTATTTTTAAAATTGATTCATATTCATGAAAATCAACCCAAAATTTTAAGTTAAAATATAAATGTTCCAATGCGCAGTTACTATGACCTTAGCGTTATTATTTTTCTTTGTTTTCAGTAAATACACAATGATTCATATAAAATTTCAAAATAATACTTTAAAATGTTAATGCCTTTTTTAAAGAAATATTATTTCGATTATTTATTTAGGTAACCCTGTATCTTAGAGTATATTTTTAATAAACACATTTATGGTTCTCAATGAATTATACATTTATATAACCATTATTAAATTTGCTTATTGACCACTAAATGAATGTGTAAGACTCTATCGCACCAAACTTTGGTCGGTGAGGTAAAGTCTGTACCAGGCTGATGAGGGCCAACATCCGAAAGGCGTTCGTGGTTAGTTTTTCTTAATCTATAAAGTAGTGGGTTGGCCAAATATTATGTAGCAAGCATAAACCAATGTTTGATTACTTTTGTTCCACTAGATGATGCCCTGCCATTTAAAATGCTCGTGTGAGCGAGAGAATCAGGAAAGACTAACTTCAGGATGACACAGCAATTTATTTAAGGCTAGCCCAAATCGAATGTATGTGTAAAAATAAGAATAAGGCATATCTTGACCACTCACATAACCTTTCAGGTGGCAGAGCGCCATCTAGTGGATCAAAAAATCAACTAAACGTTGATTTAACCTGTTCCCTTATATTTAGTCAACCCATTTTCTTGATAAATAATTGAAGAAAAAAAAAAAACACGAACTCGTTTCGGGCCGTTAGCCCTCGCCAGCAAGAGGTTTCCTGAGAAATCAAGAAATAGTCATTTAAGGCCAAATTTGCGTATATACGCTGTTTGTGTGAAAATAATAGGAAAAAAGGAAAGAAGTTCAGATGTTGATATTAAAAAAAAAAGAACATCCTAATCTCTCACATTAGAATTTTAAATGGCAGAGAGCGCTATTAAGTGTAACAAAATCAACTAAACGTACATTTAACTTGTTCCCTGATATGTAACCTGATAATATTCTTTTTTTGTTTGTTTTAATATCAACACCTGACCTTGTTAATAAAAATATTTTGAAAGGTTTCCATATGAACAGCCTATTTACTCAAATTTGGCCTTAAATTCCCTTTATTGATTTCTCAGGAGGCCTCTCTGTACATATTTTCGGGCTGACAAGGCCCAACAGCCCAAAAATCTTTTGTTGTTGGCTTTTCTTGATTAATCAATATAATGGATTGGCCAAATATCAGGGATCAAGTTAAAACAACGTTTGGTTTATTTTGTCACACTAGATGTCGCTCTGCCATCAAAATGCTCATATTGCGGTCAATATTTGCCTTTTTTTGTTTTTTAATATATATACATATATAAGATATATATGTTATATAAAACCATTTTATTTTAAAATTATTAATATAATTTCCTAGTAAAATTACTCTGTAAAGTCGACCGCCAGATGTCGTGGCTTCAGACTATATAAACCTATTGTTTTTTCCTCTAGCCGGCTCAAATATTTTTATAGATATGTAAATACGTGATATTTTATTTATTCTTAACGCCTTAGGTCAGATAATACTTTCTAAATTATGCTTCAAGTATTTCATTAGCTCAGTTGAAGCAATATTGATCTAAAACTGTTTATTATATTTTCCACAACTGGGATGATTTGCCAATACCCTAAAAAGCAACCTAGTATTTTCAAAAAAATATTAATATAACAGTAAGCCGACATATTTATCATAACATATATATATATATATGTGATATGATCCTGTCGACTCTTCTGTGATATGATCCTGTCGACTTTCAATGTGGCAATATAGTGGTAATAATGTGGTGAGGAGAGAAATAATCACACGACGAGTTGTTAGAGGAATAACCCAGGCAGCCATCCGAGAGAGAGAGGGAGTGAGGTTCTATCTCCGCTGAACGACCGTTTATCGTGAGTCTTGTACACCACCCCCGACTATCCAAAAATAGTCCCCAGGTGTTGACGGACGGGCCCCATTTGCCGCCTCTTTGGAATGTCGCTGCTGTCTCAATTGACCGTACTTTACATCCCATCTCTCTCTGGGATGGCTCTAGGTTTGTTTTATTGTTCCTGGAAGAGTATATATTATGACATATGGCCCCCGTTGAAGAAGGCTGAACATGGTTTGAGTATACTTAAAGCTGGAGAAGCCAGGAATAGATAAAATAATTTTACAGTTGAAATTAGTTAAGGTAATGGTGACATAGTTTTATGTAAATAAAATATTTTATAGTACACAAGTAAATATTATTTACAAGCAGTTTTACAACACCGGAGGGTTTGATATTTATGAGAAATTTTGAAAATATCAAGGTTATAAAAGGCTATATACAATAAATTCTAATGTATTATAAGGGAAATGCTATTGAGAGGTGTGAACAAGGAGAAGAAGAGTCACATACACATGATGAAAATATTGAGTCATTAAGACTGGGAAACTCTACACTTTAAGATATGTTTTCAGGCGGACATGGCAAGGGGAAGACTTGGCATGGGCTTTCTATGCTATAGATGTAGAGTACGAGAAATGAGGTTGAGGCTGGAAATTGCGTGAGCTCAGGACTGAGGTAAATATCGAACTACATACAATGTTAGAATTTCGGCGAACAGAGCGAGGGGAAACTTGCCCTGGGCCAATCTACCTTATCTATGTAGTTACTTGTGTAGCGAGTCCGAGGGGAAAAGTCCCGTGTATAGGTGAGGAAGTCGAATGGACTTATATTTAATTTGCGGAAAGTATGCGCGCACAGTGCCAAAAATTGGGACGAGGACTGCGTTGTCCGTTACAAGTGACAAGCTGCTCGGACACGAGGTGTTTGAACCTTCGTGGGAGCTTGTACAAGGCGATGATTTCGCGGTGGGTTGTACGTAAGACCCATGTCTGCGCGAAATGATGACGGACCGGACAGAATCAGCGACGATGTTTTTACGTACCTCCGTGGGAAATATCGAAGGTAGGCTATATCATGCTGGTTTGGACAATGGACAAACATAGATTTGAAGACAGGGTCCGTGTGGCGAACGTGTGGCGCGAGGAGAAGAGGCGAACTGTGTCGCTCGATGCAGATTGTTCAAGTGCGAACAAAAAGGAGTTGATAAATATCTAACAGTTAGTCAATCTGCATCCTGTGACGAACACACCATTGGCTAGATGGTGTGGGTCGGTGGATATGCTAGAGATGAACTGAGAAATATATTATCATAAATGAAGGGCGAAGGTTAGGATTTTGAAATGACAATATAGAAGTTCGATAATTGATTAATCAATAATTATCTATAAAAGGTCCTGAGCTGGTATAAGGTTAACAAAGTTGAAAGAATGAGAGAGGCATTCAGGGGAAGATAGATAAGAGTCACCAAGGGTTGGTTGTAAGCAAGGCTCACGTGATGGTTGAAATTCTTCGACGCCTGACTTACAGGGTGAATTTTGAGTCGTTTAGGGAAAGAAATTATTTTTCGTGAGCCGTGCTTACAAGTAGGAGAGGTCATATACAAATAGGTATACAAAAGTTTAGGTGCTGGAGGTATATTTTTATAAATAAATTGATTATGAAAAATCTATTGTTAATAGTAAAAATCGTAAAGCATTAATAGGTAGATTTCCAATTTTTTTTTAAAGAGTTACGTTAAAATGGAAATTATTTAATTAAAATGACGATTGTTAAATTCTAATGGTAAGATAACTAATTAAATGAGTTACAAATATCTAGATAAATAATATGGAGAATAAAATCATTGTTAATAGGTGTGAAGAGAATAAATGGAGCTAATTATATAAATATTGGGACAATTTACAAGGAATGACTTATTTAAAGAATGAATGGTAGGAGTTAAAACAATTACACTCACGAGTTATGTTGGTTTAGGGCGCAGGTAAGTTCATTGAGCTTCGGGAGAGTTCTGTCTGTGACACTGTGCGTACCAGTGTTGTACATCACAGTAGTGGCAGGAATATGGCGGAGTCTTGTCCATGATGGAGGAAGGTGTCGATAGGGGCGATGATGACCTTCTCGGTGCGAGGTATGGCTAGGTCTCGCATGGCGTCTTTGAGATGGTCTACTGGATCGTCAAGGTGGAGGGCAAGTAGAAGGAGTATCCACACACGAATGCGCCGTTGACCACCGGTGCCTCTGTCATCCTCTGCATGCCGCTGTCCTCAGTTATCTTGTCGACTTTCTGTAATATTGTTGCAATGTGACTACGTATGGATGAACTGGCAGTCGTGTACGTGAGGCGAGTGTTGATGATCTTCCCACACGCGGACAATAAGAAGCAGAGGCAGGGCTAGATGTTAGCACAAAGAGGGATCGGGGACAGCCCACGGGACAGAGGTAGAGGCCATGACACCAACTTTGATGTTTATCACCGAGACATGGAGAGAGAGTGTGTGAGACAGACAGGCTGAAGCGAACTGCTGAGAAACACCCCCTAGAACATCTGCCGACCCCCTGCCAAAACTTGTCCTGTTTTGGGGGGTCTCTATAAGAATGTCCCTCGGGACCCCACATGGGCTGGGCGTTGCCTTTTTCCACCCCTCTGTCTCTGCTGCCACCAGCTGACCGCTCTCTCTTTGGATCTTTATTTTGACGTCACCAATTTTAGTTTATATACAAAAAGGGTGTACAGGTTATATTAATAAAGATATAGCAAATATACAAAATATGGGGGTGGTAGCAAATAGAAAGTGTCATTATTATACAGTTTAAAATATACGATATATATATATTAGATAATAAACGGCATATATTGGATTTAAAAAATATATTATTTTATTATTATATATAATATTACTAGCCGAGTGGCCCGGGCAACGCCCGGGTTTTACCCGACTGGACCCGGCTTCGCCTGTGTAGTGTTCGAGCGAGGTTTACTCATGAATGAATAGAGGCCCCAACTGTTTGTAAACTCAATGTAATGAATTTTCTTTCAGCAAAATGGAGATAAATTGCAAACAGCAATATCGAAAATGCGTGTGAAAAAATCTGAAATATAGGATCAATTTCACAAACACATCTAATGAATAGAGTGCTGTTTGGAGGAGTGGTCTAAACTGTTAATTTTTAAAAACCATGACCCGGGATCATTGAATGCAGATTTAGACACTTTGTTCTGAAAAAAAAAATTGCCCCAATGGCCCCTGAATCTTGAAAAAGTCCAACCCCTCCAGTGAGTGCAAGTAACCAAACTGGGCTTTTATTAAAAAAAAAAAGAGCTAATGATTAGTTTGAATAAAGGAAAATGGTCGGCACAACCTGAAAATTTCACTTTGTCCACTTCACTCTCGGCTGTCCAAGAAGAAACAGCCAGAGCAAACATTTTAAAGGGCACCTAATCCGGCATTTACATATCTAAATAGTTAAGCAACTTTTATAAATGTAATATATTTCTGCAATTTCTAAAAGAGGTAAAATCTTCCCAATTACATTCGTGTTAAAGACAAAACATTCAGGAGATAAGTTTCTTCATCAATTTATTATGACATCAAGCTTTCGGGCATAGCGAGGCCCTTCTACAGGATCAAATGTATAAGAAAAATGGTACACTATATACACGAAGAAAAAATTTTTGCATATGGATTATAAGAAATTAGTTGAAAAAAATTTTTGAAATAATCGGTGATACTTAGAATTTTTGTTTAAAAAGAACTGATCCAAGATCACATTATTCTAATATACCACATAAACACAAAAGATTGGTTGTCGAGGCCTTGCTATCTCTGAGGTATAATAGCTTAAATAGACATATAGATGTACCTGATCCGTATATAAGCTTATTACATAAATAGCCATTGATGTTACCCGTTTATTTCATTTTATTTTAATATATTTTAATATCCTTTTAATACTGTTTTACCCTGTAAATACTTATGGTTTTTATCATGGTTTCCGTCGTATTATGGAGCGTCTTTTAGTCTTAATACATTTTACCTTAGGCCTTTTAATAATCGTATATTTCTCATCTTAACAAATTTTATTAATTTGCTTATGTCTCGATGTTCTTTTTAAACAAAAATTCTAAGTATCACCGATTATTTCAAAAATATTTTTACAACTAATTTCTTATAATCCATATGCAAATATTTTTTCTTCGTGTATATAGTGTATCATTTTTCTTATACATTTGATCCTGTAGAAGGGCCTCGCTATGCCCGAAAGCTTGATGTCATAATAAATTGATGAAGAAACTTATCTCCTGAATGTTTTGTCTTTACCACGAATATTTCTGCAATATCGAATTACCTTAACTCGGAAGAATTTTGTATTATTTATTGTTGCAGTTTTAGAAAAGTGTGGGAAATTGGATATTTTAACAAAAGAATACAATTTTTAAAATGGTATATAAAATAAAAAGGAAATTTGCATAATTTTCTAATAGTCAAGGGCAATTTTAAAAATACCAAAAAAGCAAGACCAAATAAAAAAAATATATATATATGTGTGATGTTTCAGTAACAGCATTGTTGCCATATAAAGACAAAATTACTGAATGTATTCAGTACCTTTGTCTGAAGATAGCCAAAATGTAACTGAAACCACACATAATGTAATTATTTGTATTCGGTCTTGCTTCCTTTTTTTTGTAATTATCCCTAGTACGCGTGGTACAGGCCATGATAACCATGGTGGGTAGGTAGCGACTGCTTTTACTGTAAGCGCACCACATGTCTACAAATGTGATACATTGCTACCAGCTAAATGCATTTTCACTATGGTGTGATTTCCACATGATGGATCTGTAGACACATTATAATCTCTCCAGAGCTTAAGGTAGCAAACAGTACTTTCACATTATATAAATATCAATGCCAAAAGCCAGAGTTATGATAGCTGTTGCAGTGTAATGTAGACCTGCAGGATGGGAAAAAGCAATATTATTTCCGGCTTTAATTTTAAAAGTATTATGAAACGTTAAAAATATAATCTTAACTTTTGAAGCATGAAAAAATGCTAACTTGATGTGTATTAATTTAGTCTAAAAACAAACAGCATGTAAAAGTAAGCACCAATCGAAAGCATTTATTAGCTCTAACAGTGCTGCCCCCAGCGGTAAAAGACTGGAGCTAACGCTTCACGGGTTGGTAAAGTTTATGTTAATATTACATTAACTTAACAATATTCCCTGTCTTGCTAACACAAATTTTAAAAATAATATGCATAAAAATAATGCAATTCTAAAAATCATAAATGAAGCATCATTAAATTAAATGGGAGAGAAATGGTGCTCCAAATTTTTTTTTTGTTGTAAAACTTTGACTTTATATTTTTACAAATTCTTAATGTATATAACCCAAACCAAATTGTCTATAAAATTCTGCAAACAAATATAATATTATAGAGGCATGAAAATACTAATGGTGTAAAAATCAAAACAGCAGTTATCCTGATAAATGCAATGAGCTATGATAAGGTGTGTTGCAGGCTAACAAAAACCTTAATTGAACCAGAAATGTTGATACCATAAAAAAAAATAAAAAACAATTTTCAAGAATAGAGTTATGTAAATGAATTAAATGTGAAAAAATTAAAATAAAATAAAGTAAAAAAAGCTTTATTGATGAAACTACAGTAGAGCAATAATGATAACAAATTATTCACAAATTATGTAGTTACAAAAGTCAAGCTTCCCAAAATCATTATTCGAAGAAATCTCTTTCAAAATTGTCAAAATCTATATCAAAGCCCCCTGATAAACAATATTGCGTGTCTTGCTAAAAGTAGAACTAAAGACAAATAAATTTTTAGGGCTGGAAACACGGGAGCATGCTACATAGAGTTGCCCATGCGAGAAACAGGGAGACTCAAGATGCACACCAACTACTTGCAATGTTTGACCCTGAAGCATGCTGAACCCTAGAGCTATTGGAACGCTGAGAAAGATTGCTTCTCCTATGGCTTGGCATACCTACAAACACAAAGCATTAGTAAAAATAAAAATAAGGATAACCGAAAAATGTAAAACATCAAGGACTGAGATTGAAGAAAAAAATTCAAAAATAGTGTATTAAAATAAGCGCGACTCATGACTAAGGCCAAAATTAAAAAAAGCATAGAAATAATCTGAAAGGAGGGGAAAAATGCATAAAACTAAGTGAAAACGTAAAACAACTGATTAAAAAAAAGCAAATGGAAGAAGACGTAAAAAAAAAAAGTATAAATCGCAGAAAAAATATGCACAATAAATATGAGTAGAACATACATAGATATATATGAGCAGCTACATATTATGAAGCAGATAAATCTAAATACTACCTAAACAAATGAGAGCAAAACAAAAAAAAAAAAAAAGACAATGGAAGAAGGACTGAGATTGAAGAAAAAAATTCAAAAATAGTGTATTAAAATAAGCGCGACTCATGACTAAGGCCAAAATAAAAAAAAGCCTAGAAATAATCTGAAAGGAGGGGAAAATGCATAAAACTCAGTGAAAACGTAAAACAACTGATTAAAAAAAAGCAAATGGAAGAAGACGTAAAAAAAAAAGTATAAATCGCAGAAAAAATATGCACAATAAATATGAGTAGAACATACATAGATATATATGAGCAGCTACATATTATGAAGCAGATAAATCTAAATACTACCTAAACAAATGACAGCAAAACAAAAAAAAAAAAAAAAGACAATGGAAGAAGGCCTAAAAAAAAAAGTCTAATTTGGTTGAAAAAACTGCTCAATAAATTGAGCCTATATAGATATATGGACCCGGCTTCGCCCGGGTATTGTTCGAGTGGGGGTTGACTCTTGAATGAATAGAGCCCCCAACTGTTTTAAAACTTAAAGTAAAGAATTTTCTTTCAGCACAATGGAGATAAACTGCGAACATCAAAATTAAAAATTCTGGTAAAAATAATCTGAAATATAAGATCAATTTCACAAACACATCTAATGAATAGAGTGCATTTTTGGAGGAGTGGTCTAAACTGTTGATTTTTAAAAACCACGACCCGGGATCATCGAATCCAGTTTTGGGGAATTTGTTCTGAAAAAAAAAATTGCCCCAATGGCCCCTGATTCTTGAAAAAGTCAAACCCCTCCAGTGAGTGCAAGTAACCAAACTGGGCTTTGGTATCTAAAAAATGAAAAAAAAAAATCTAATGATTAGTGTGAATAAAGGGAAATGGTCCTCGCAACCGGAAAATTTCACTTTCTCCACTTCACTCTCGGCAGTTCAAGAAGAAACAGCCAGATTAAACATTTTTAAGGGCACCTAATCCGGCATGTACATCGATAGTTAAGCAACTTTTAAAAATGTAATATATCTGCAATACTGAAATACCCAGACTTGGATTATTTTTTTATTAGGTTATTGTTGGCAGTTTTAGAAAAATGTGGGAAATTAGATATTTTTACAAAAGAATGTACTTTTTAAAATGGCATAAAATAATTAGGAAATTTGCATCATTTTCTAATAGTCAAGGGCAATGTTAAAAATACCAAAAAAGCAAGACCAAATAAAAAATAAACGAATTATGTGTGATGTTTCAATAACAGCATTGTTACCTTATAAAGACAAAATTACTAAATGTATTCAGTACTTTTGTCCGAAGATGGTAACAATGCTGTTACTGAAACCACACATAATTTATTTATTTGGATTTGGTCTTGCTTCCTTGTGATTTTTATCTATATTTCAAAATATACCTCAATTCTTTTTTACCTAAAAAGCTTTACATATATATTGCCAAGACCATAAATAAATATAAAATGTCAAATGAGTTATTAATTAACCCTATATGGGTCAGGACAAGTGAAAATAAGGCCAACAATAGAAATATCTTTCTAAAAAATTAAATTTGAGCGCTAGCTTCACAAAGGGCACAAAATTTGCTACCAGCTACATGCGTTCTTTTTTACTATGGTGTGATTTCCACAGGATGGATCTACATTATAATTTCTCCAGAGCTTAAGGTAGCAAACAGTACTTTCACAATAAATAAATATCAATGCAAAAAGCCAGAGTTATGATAGCATGTTGCAGTGTACTCTTGACCTGTAGGATAGAAAAAAAGCAATACCGTTTCCAAAGACTTTAATTTGAAAAGTATTATGAAACGTTAAATATATTAACTTACTTTTAAAAGCATAAAAAAAGCTATCTCGATTTGAATAAATTTAGTCTAGAAACAAACATAACGTAAAATTATGCACCAATCGATCTCTGATTGTATATTTATTTATATAAATGAGTATATTTGCATATATATATATATATCTAAATACATTCATATAAAAATATGGTTGTACCATATAAATATATATGAGCAGTCATATATTGTGAAGAAGATAAATATAAACCCTACCTAAACCAATGACAGAAAAAAAATGTTTAGCCAACCCTTAAATAAAGCAGTTACTGAAAATTCATAGCTGCTGCTTACAATATAAATGCTATTAGAGCATAAACATATTACATGGAACAAACATATAGTAAAATATATGTAGCAAGTTATATTGTAAAACATACTTTTTTCAATAAATATACTTTTTACAACTTTAATAAAAAAAAATAATATACCTTATGAGATAAAAAGTACACTTATCTTTAAAAATGTAGATCGTTATATGTACACTAATTAAAATTAAACGAAGCAAAATATATGAATAAGCTGCGAAATAAATAATAATTCCAATTAATTTAAATTGAAAAAATATTACTAAATGATTAAATAAAATCTACCTTCTAAAAAGGAAAAGAAAGTTTTTCGAAATGCAATTTTTGTGCTTTTAGCCTAAATGTTAAACCAAAACCTCAACTCCCTACGTGCGAAATTTCACAATACAGTTTTAATTAACCCAGGTTCCGGGGGCGTATTTATTTGATAATGATCGATTAAAATTATTTTCAAAGAGTTTAAATATATAAAAATAATCTTACCTTTTAAAGACACATTAATCGGGTAAAATTACAAAATTACAAATTAAAAACAAACAACGTGTAAAATTATTAACCAATCAAAGTCATTTATCGTCGCGACCAGTGCGCCGCCAAGCGGTAAAAGGCTTGAACTAAGGAATTTTGGTTTAACATTTTTTAAAAATAGCACATTAAACCTTTTCGTTTTTTGAATAGCCTATATGTTAAACGAAATCTTCAGCTACCTACATGCGAAATTCCATAATGATTGAGTCAGTAGATTTTGCGTGATGCGATAACAAACATCGATTTCGCATTTCATTTTTATAGATATAAGGAAGGATTATCTAATGAATTAAGTATGGATTGCTCTATTTTCAAAACAATATATATATATATGAAAAACAATAGAAAAAAATAAAAGATAAAGTCAGGAGATGCCTTCTTTATTTTTAATATACAGGGTGATCCAAAAGTCCCGCACAACTTTAAAAATTAATAACTCCGCGAATATTCGCGCTAGAGCAATGCGGTAAACACCATTGTGTTCAGGATGCAATGGGATTTTTTATGGCAAATAATGTAAAATTCGAAATTGATTTTAGTTACAATTTTATTCGCCAGATGGCGCTCTACCAGAATCAGAGATTCAGCGGCCAAATTGTTTGATAAATTGAAAAATATAACTGATCGACACGTATTTTTCCTTTTTGAATACCAGGAAAGAACCCTAATAATATCAAATAACAAATTAATAAAACACCACTTCGCCAAAAGTATGAAGAATTGGTTAACGATTTTAAAATACAATCAGAGATATGTAAAATAGGTAAATGCAAATTAAAACATGTAGCAAAAAGAAAATTGATATTTTAGATACGGTTTGTTTCCGAAGATAATAAATTTCTAATATTTTTAATTCAACTCTCACTCAGTATCGATTATATTTATTTTAATTCATTTGAAAAATATGTATCTATCTCTGATAATTTATTTTACTCAGGAATGCCGTTGTTGTTGTCGTGTCCAATAAAGAGCCTCAGATGTACCATGCATCTCCATCACATCAGCAGCAATGTCCACTATCTTGGGTGTGTAAAGCTGCTGCTCTGGGTCTATGTCAAATTTCTGCAAGGCTGCGGCCATTGCTGGGCATGAGAATATGTGGGTAGGTGTAAGTTCCACACCAGGACAATTGTTGCATGCCCTATAGGTTCTTGTGCCATCTGGATGTATTGTCATTCCTTTATAGTGTTTTGTTCTAAGTCTTGTTATAGTTTTTGTCATTTTTCTCTCAGAGTTTATTTCGCATTTTGATCTTTTCTTATTTTTTTGTTTAATTATCTTGTATTCTGAAAAAGAATCAGCGTCAAATAATGACATTTGTTCTTTCCTTTGGCTCAACTTTCTGGCTTCCTTTGCCAATTCAAATGCCATTTCATTACCCCCGATCCCAGCATGGGCAGGGATCCAATGTAGAATGCAGTTATTCTCCAATGGTTCCAGTTGGGTAAGTAACGAGGGTATTTTCTGTGTGATTTTAGTATTGCCCTTCTGAATTGCTTCTTGAGCGGATATGGAGTTGCTGTATATTAAAATTCCTTCTGCTTGATGCAGGGATGGTTGGTTAAGGCATACATCAAGGGCTTTCCAGATAGCTGTCAGTTCACAAGTGAAGTTTGACGAAATCTGTCCTGCTCCTTCTTTGATTTTGATGTTTGTTCCATCTTGCAGTATTATGTTAATTCCGGCCCCTCCATTACTCAGGGTAAGGTCTGAAGATCCATCTGTATATGCTGTTAAAGGGCGTGGCCTAGCATTTTTAATCAATAATTTGTACTATGAGGACATAGCCGTTAATATTCCAAACACATTAGACCTCGAAACCCAAGGTATCAAAGTCTACCTCAATCAAAACAAAGCCATCAACATATACAATATGTATCACCCTCCAAACAATACATTTATTGACGATGGAACAATGGCTCAATTTCTTACAGACAACACTATTATTTTAGGTGACCTTAATGCCAAACATCAACTATGGGCATGTTCTACGCCAAACCCAAGAGGCAAAATACTATCAAACATATTTGACGACAATGCCTTCATGTGCTTAAATGATGGGAATCCTACCCATCATTCCTACAGCTATAATACTGCACAAGCCCTTGATATAAGTTTTTACTATCCTGACATTTTCCACAAATGCAAATAGCAAATATTAAAAGGTTTTGAAAGTGATCATTTGCCTAATTTGATAGAAATTAGCACCAAGACCAAAACTAGCTCAATTAAGAAAAATGATGGAACTTCAAAAAGGCTAATATGATATCTTTCGAAAACACCATTATTAAAGCAGCCAAAGTTTCAATACCAAGAGGTTATATTAAGAAATGGATTCCAAATTATACACACCAGGCAAAAAATATTCAAACACTTATAACTAAAAGAAATGAACTACAAAAAAGTGCACCCAAAACCAAACAAATTGTAGAACTGAACTGAACATTGTGATTGCAAAAATAAAAAGATTATACGTAAATGTGAAAACGGAAAAATGGAAACAAACTTGTGAAAACCTGAACCCAAGAAACCCATATACAAAACTTTGGAATTTGGCAAAACAAATTGGCAGAGTCCAGCCACAAACTGAAAACACAAATATGATTGAGAATACAGATGGTACACTAGCAACTAATGACAAAATTGCTGCCAATCTTTTAGGTAATTCATATCAAATAAGTAGTAAAATCAAGGTTGAAAAAAGGCCCGAAAGATTATTCATGACTGTAAAAATGTCACCAGCACTCATAATATTTTCCATGAAAAAAATAAATATGAAAGAGCTAGCTTATGAATTAGAAAACACTGACCTAAACAAGACTCCTGGGCCAGATGGAATCCATGGCCGAATGATATCAAACTTGGGCAAAATTGGCAAAGAAAGACTTCTTAATATTTTCAATAACTCCTGGAAAACTGGAAAATTGCCTCAAGACTGTAAAATGCAACAATAATTCCCATTAAAAAACTTGACAAATCTGCTGATGACCCAAAAAACTACCGACCTATTTCCCTCACAAATATTTGCTGCAAATTAATGGAAAAAAATTATATTCAGACGACTCACCTACCACCCCGACACAAGAAATCTCTTACCAGAAGAACAATATGGATTTAGGAAAGGACATGGGACAATAGTCCAACTCTTATTTTTCACACAAAAGGTAAAAGATGCACAAAACAAAAAGGCAACTAACCACACCATAGCTGCTTTTTAGACGTTACACAAGCTTTTGATAAGGGGTATGGAAAACAAGTTAATTACAAAATTATACAAACATTTCAAAATTGATGGAAAAGCTATCACTTGGATAAATGAGTCCCTTAAAAATATATACATCAGGGTCAAATATAATGGCACTCTATCTAAAACCTTCAAATTGTACCAAGGATTACTACAAGGATCAGTCCTTAGCCCAACTCTCTTCACCCTATTTATTGCAGGCATAGAAGACAAATTTTCACATAAAACCAATATTGGACTTTTCGCTGATGACATTATTTTATGGAGCAGCAACACTAACTGGAAAAAAGCTCAAAGAGATTTGAACAAGACTATTCTCTACCTAGAAAATTTTGCTAATAAACATAAATTAGAATTTAATCCCCAAAAATCTGAAACCTGTCTTTTTACTACCGATAAGAAACTATACAAAATAAGACCAAATGTTATTCTGAAAGAACAACAATTGCGAATTAATAAACATCCTAAATATCTCGGCTACACCCTGAATCCAGAAATTAACTCCAGTAAACATATTGAAGGAGTTGTTAGAAAAGGAAGAGACCGACTAAAAATCTTGAAATATATTTCAGGAAGAGTGGAGAGCTGAAGCAACAACACTAAAATTAACTTACACATCTCTAATGAGACCTATCTTGGAATATGGATATCAAATCTATGGTACAGCATCTGAAACAAATCTAAAAACACTGGAAAGGATACAACTAAATGCACCTAGAATTATTACAGGTCTTCGAAATACCTGCCCTAATAATATTGTACTTTGCGAGGCAGACATTATGCCCTTAAAGGATAGAATAAGCTACAATCTGCCAAAATATATAAACAAAATCAAGAGGTATGAAAATAAACACAGAACTTTCAATTACATACTTAATTGGGAACCCAATATAAGACTCAAAAAAGAAGGCCCTCTCCACCTGGCCAAAAGAAATGGATTTTTAAAATATAGAATGGAAAAATATTATTTAGCTGAAAAAATATCTACATGCGAACCACTAACAAAATGTTATTTTTAATGCCACTTTAAACGAACCCACCAAAAAACAATACCAAAATCCAGAATACTTAAAACAATTATCATTAGAAATAATTAATATAAAATTCCTAAAAATGCAATAACTATCTATACCGATGGTAGCAGAGACGAGTTGGGACACACTGACAGTAACTCTCTCATTAAAACCACAAATGGCAATGAGAAAATGAACAGAAGAAACCCAGAATTTTGTTCAATCTTCAGATCAGAACTTATAGCCATCTATGAAGTCTTTAAATCCATCAGAAATACTAAACATCACGATATATGGATTCTTACTCATAGTAGAAGTGCCATACAACACTTGAGTCACACAGGGGAACTTAGAGACAAAGTAAGCAGGAACATAATTGGTTATCTCCAAAAACTCTCAATACCTCAAAATTCACCTTCAATGGATACCCTTACATGTTAGCATTGAAGGCAATGAAGCTGCTGATGCGCTAGCGAAAAAAGGCACAAAAGAACCCTTGCTACAGAAAAATAAACTTACTTTTAAAGAAATAGAAACAGTAGCCAAAATAAACAAGAACTGGAGGATCCCACCTAAGCATAGTTGGTACACCCTAGAAGCAGATGGCCACCCAGACCTTTCAGTCCACAAGCCGGCATGTGAAGCATGCCCTTCGCTGCTATTCTGTTCAACTCATAAGCCAAGTAACGGTATCCAAGCTAGTGCTTGGACATTGTACCTGGAAACACCACCTCCCAGACAACGTGTCTGGAAGGATTTCTATACCGGTGGCCTTTAATCACAGCAAAATAGGAAACTATCTACTGTGTCCAGCAGGGACCGCGGGGAGGCAGCCCCCGGTCGACTCTGTTCACTCACAGCTGAGGAAAAGCTCAGCTGCCACGTCGTGGTCTTTCTCAAGAAGCTTGCTGTGATTTCTCAGCAGCTTACTCTCGATCGCGCCCCTCGCCCTCCTTCTCTCTTCCTGCACACCCACTACCCTTGGACAATCCAAGACGTAGTGGCGTGCATTCACATCCCTTTCTCCATAGACGCAATCAGGGTTTCTCTTAATTTTAAATCTGTGGAGTTTTGGGGAAGAGAGCCCATGTCCCGGACTACCCTAATGAGTTTGTGGGACATTACCTTACAGAGGTACTTGGGTGTCGTTACCCAATTGAATATACCTCTCTCCCCTTCACTCTGTTCCTCCATATGTCCAACCATAAGTCCTGGACGTGACCCCTGATCCTCCTATAAACTTCTTTCTTGGTCACTGGGGTCCTCAGTGATCTACCTCTAAAGCATCCTGCCTTAGCGATCCTGTCTGCGAACTCATTACCTTCGATGAGGCTGTGTCTCCTAAACCAAGGGAGCTCCGGAGCCCGCGTCATCATCTCCAGCTCCTGGATTATTTGATGCGCGAGTTGCCCTTTATCCAGATTGATAACGACGAGGGCCGACATACAATCTGAATAGAGGCGGTCCGGGCTGAAGTTCTTCTCGGCACACACTCTGAGGGCTACCCTGATCGCAACCAGCTCGGCTGAAAAGACCAATTCGTCCACTCTGAGTGCTAAACCTTCTTGGAAGATCAGCTCTCCATTAGTGTATATCACTACCCCAGCTCCAGTATTGGTTCCAGACTTACTACCATCAGTGAAAACCTCCGTGCCAATCTCTGTCGGCCCTCTAGGACTCCAATTCCACTTTGGCAACCACTGCGGAGGCTTCCTTGTGTCCCTCTTCGATTCCAGGGCCCCCGCTTAAAGTCCCAGGGAATCTTCCCTTTTCTCCCAGATCTTCTGTCTGATGGTCTCCTCCTCTAGTTTCAATCCCAGGGGAATAAGCCCAGCGAGGATCAAAAAGGCCTCACTGCTGGTAGTGCGATATCCCCCTGTGATTCTGAGTGCCGCTGTCCTCTGCACTCTCTCTAGAGTTGTTGCCACCTTCTGATCCCTGTTTCGGCGCTACCAAGCCCCGAAAGCATATAGCAAGATTGGCTCGACACAGGAAAGGCAGAGGTTCCTAAAAATAGTACCCTCCTTCTCTCCCCCCCCCCCCCCTGTTGAGGGCCAACCAGGACAGGCCTGCACAACGCCTCCCTGCCTCTCGCCACCATCTCCTCCGCCTGGTATTGCCAACCCATCTTGTCATCAATGACCACCCCCAGGATGGTCATCCTATTGACCAACGCTACCCTCCGTCCTTCCATCCGGATAGCCGGCTTGTGTTTCCTTTTAGTTCTTATGTCCCTAGGCTTAAAGCTGAAGGCTTTAGTTTTGGAGACATTGAACTTGAGGCCAGAGTCATGGGCCCAGATCGAGAAAATTTGGAGAGAAGTTTCAACACACTTCTCAGCCTTCGCTCTCTAAGCAGTCTCAATGATGAGGAACTGGTCGTCAGCATAGAGAACCAGCCTGTCTCCCTTATGGAGCTCCTCCTGGAAAACGGTGTTTACCAGGATATTCCACAGAATAGGTCCGCAGCAAGAGCCCTGGGGGCAACCCCTAGCACAGTTTCTTTCCAACTTCCGCCCACCAAAACTGAGGCTAATCCGTCTATCCCTCAGGAAGTCACGAATCAAGCTGCACAAATTATCAGGACAACCCATGTCCATCAAATTTCTCATCAACTTGTTCCAGCTCATGGAGTTGAACGCGCCATCAATGTCCAGGGCCACGAAAAGAACCCAAGCACCCTTATTTAAGCCCATCTCAACCCCCTCTAACACCTCGTTCAGAGCTGTGGTTGTGGACTTCCCTTCCCTAAAACCATGTTGGAAAGAGGAAAGGAGCTCATTACTCTCTAGCCAGTGCTTCAGTCGCTGAGCTAGTAGGCTATCCAGGACCTTACCTAGACACACTAGTAAAGAAAGCGGACGATAATCATTAGGAGAATTACCCTTTCTACCAGACTTTTCGAGAAGCACTACTCGGGCAACCTTCCATGCCTCAGGAAATGTACCAGTGTCCAGGCACTTATTGAATAACCTGGAAAGAAGCGATGGGTGCATCCTTACCAGGGCTTTCACGACCGTGTTATCGATCCCTTCGGGACCAGGAGATTTCCTTTTCCCGAACTTGAAAGCCGTCAGTTTCACCTCATTCTCAGAAAAGGGCGGATCCACCAAACCACAAGTGGTCAGAGAGATCTCGTCCTCTGGTTCCTCGTTTCCGAAGTGCCGATCCAAGTTGTTTTTATTTTGTCTTCTGCTTTCGAGCGAGTAGGTCTAGAACACATTCTCTCTGAATTTTCTCATTGTTGGTGGATGAAACAGCACCAGTGATTATTTTGGCCGCTTTTGCTTGAACACTGTCTAGTCTTACTTTTAGTGATGAGCTTGAGGGAGCCCAGACCGGTGTTGCATATTCCATTATCGGTCTTATTAGGGTGGTATATGTTGTTCTGAGAATTCTGGGTTTTGCTCCCCAATTTGTTCCACATAGCCTTCTCAGAATGTTCAGTTTTATGATAGCTCTATTTGAGGTGCTAATTATGTGCTATGAAAATTAAAATTCCTCATAAATAATAATTAAAATAATTTTGTTGACATTTTGTCAATACATACACAGTCTGCACTATTAAAAAAAGATAATATGCATTATATACACTATGTACAATGAATATGGCGCCTCTGCCAGCGCTGCAGAGTTTGGTGGAGAATCGCCAGTGGGTCTCCAGCGACACCACGCATTTTGCGATCTACGATGAATACGTAGATCGCGTACTTCGCCGCTTAGGAGATGGTGATGGCGTGGTCCTCGAGACCAACTGGAAAGATCCAGGACTGCAGTATCACACCTACGATTATGGATTTCTAATTTTATCAATTATTTGTTTGTTTATGCTTATTTTGTGGTTATATTTGTGCCTTTTTCCCTGGGAGTGGAGAAGACGCATAGGTTTGGTTTTATTGGGTTTATGGTCATTTGGAGTTCCATTGCCCACTTCTCCAGTCCTCTCATTGATGTCTTCAGTATCTTTTACGATTTTTCTATGCTGCTACTTGTGTGCCATATGGCTTTATCATCTGCATAACAGGCAACCTTTGTGTCTCCAGTGAGGTAAGGATGTATGTCGTTAATATATAGCAAATAGAGTAGAGGACTGAGCACAGATCCCTGAGGTACACCAGCCCATGTTCTTCTTTCCTTGGAAAATTCTCCATTGACCCGAACCTTTAACCTTTTTCCCCTTAAGAAGTCTGCAATCCAGATTAAGGTTTTTCCTCTTACTCCGATGTTGTGCACCTTTTCACGTAATTTCTCCCTCCACACTCGATCAAAAGCTGAGGTCATATCAAGGAATATAGCCGTGGTCTTCTTTGGCGGTTTTTCCCGGAAAGAATCTATTATTGATTGACAGAAGTAGAACAGTTGATCAGTTGTACAGTGTTGGGATCTATAGGCCGTTTGGTAGAGGTTTATTTTATTATTTTTTTGTGAGCCAGACTATGAGCCTAGAGTGGATAATTCGTTCTGGTATTTTACAAAGTATGCTGGCGAGAGCAATTGGCCGATAGTTCTTGTATTCCTTGGCATCTTTGTTTGGCTTCAGTATTGACACTATAATTGATATCTTCCAATTCTTTGGTAGTTTACCAGCTTGCTAGAAATGTTCAGTATTCGTAGGAGTTGATTATTAGCTTTGACTTCAAAGTGTTTAATCATTTGACCAAAGATTAGATTATCTCTTGGTGACCTCTTGGATTTTTTTATTGATGAGTTTAGCTCATTCAGTGTGAAGTCTCTCGAGAAAATATCTTGTTGATGGAAGTTTCTTGCTTGTGTTTAACTAACTGGTTTATATTATTTTTAGAGTCCTGTCTTCATTCGTATAGTTGAGTATGAAAGTGCTTGAAAGATATTCAGCAATTATGTCAGCCATCTGTTTGTTCTCGTTCTCGCTGTTCTATTCATATCGGTTAGAGTTTTGGAGGATTGGTGTTGGTTTTGATTGTTCTCTAACACTCTAATTATATTTCAGTGTTGGCTGTCCTTTCTTGGATCCATTTTTTTCGCAGAATTCTGCCATTTTTCTTGTTTGAATATCCAAATTTCTTGTTATATTTTGTGAATAATATCAATGAGTTCCTTTCTGGTTTATTTGTTTTAAGAAGTCCATTGATATTGTCTCTCTCTCTGAAATCATTGCCTCGATGTTGTGGTCCTTCCAGTAAGGTATCCACAGGTCTTTACGTCTACCTCTAGTTATCGATGCTCTTTTGCAGCTTTTTAAATGTTCGAAGAGAATTTTTCCAAGCTTTTGTCAAGCGTTCTGTAATTCATTTTTTCGTTGCACAGTTCTTCAAGCTTTTATGTGAATTTTTTTCAAGTCGGCTTTCCTAAAGTTCCATTTTCTTTTATTCTAATGGACATTCTCAATTTTGAAGTTTAGGGTTGTTAAAATTGGTCTGTGGTCACTGATTGCCCCTCTCAGGATTTTCCATTGTGTTGCGGGTGCGATGTTGTAATTTATCGCTGTGATGTCTATTGCGGATTCAGTGCCTGTGGACTTAGATAGATAGGTGTTCTCTCCGTTATTTAACGGTGTAAGGTCGAGGTCGGTTAGCATGTCCTCAACCTACTGACTTTTGTTATCCTGGACAGGTGATCCCTGAATTGAACTTTTGGCGTTAAATTCGCCGAAGTATGATTGTGATATCCGAAGACGCTTCACTTAATGTCTCTATTGTGTGTGCCCATACAAAATGCAAAGATTTCACGAGCTGAAAGTTGACGATTTTGAGATGCGTCAAGAATTCGCTGCATGGGTTTTCCGGCAAATTGATATTGATGAAAATGGCTGTCGAATGTTCTGTGGACAGATGATGCTCATTTTTCTCTAAACGGAGAATTTAACATTCAAAACAGCCGCATTTGGGCAACAGAAAACCCTAGGATTTTCACAGAAATGCCACTTTACCAGCCTAGAGTTACAGTTTTGTGTGGGTTCACTTCTTTTATTATTGGGTCATTTTTCTTTGAAAAATCAATGGAAGAACTTTTAAAACCGTTTTTGTAACTGGTGAACGTTATGAGAAAAGGGTTTTCCCATATTGCAGGGTAAAAGCACTAAGCGAAATAACATTCATGAAAGATAGAGGACCTCCTCATATCTCCCGAGGTGCCAAACAATTGCTGAAGGATACGTTCGGTGAAAATCGTGTGATAGGTCGCCACTTTATATACCAGTGGCCTCCAAGATCAACAGACTTGACGCCTTGCGATTTTTGTTTATGGGGATACATTAAATCGTGTGTTTATCGATGCTGGCCTACCACATTGGCCATGTTGAAGGCTTCTATCAGATGGCACGCTTTATCAATTTAACAGATATGTTATTTAATGCTGTCCATTCTGTCATTTATCGTCTGCAGGCGGTGATTGTATTGTGACCTAATACAAGAGAGAAGGCAGTTACCTCATGTGTTGTATAAGCCGCCATGTATTATATTATCTATCAATATTTTGCAGCTTTTCGTGTTGGGATATGGGGATAATAAATGCTGTCCTCACATCTTGACTCTTTTTTTTTGTGAACAGTAATATTTTGTTTGTCATTTGCTCACATATTATGTCGTGCAAACCAGAGTGTTATAACTTCTCGAATAACACTGGTACACACAATTTTACCCCTTATGTTTAGTTTTTCGTTTTCGCTCATTAGAAGAAATACATAGATAATAGATAATAGATAACATAGAAATACATACATAAGAAATACATGTAGCATAAGGAATGTTTTCTGTACACCAATAACTTTAGAAATTTTGTGAAAAAAAATAATACAAAATGATTTTACTACCACGTTTTTCAACGCAAAAGGTCGATTTAAAATTTATTTTTATTTGAGGGGACACATTTTTAAAATTGTGTACAGTATAATAAACAATGATAACATTTGACAAGCCCATAGGATATTTGGAATAAAGTACGACAAATATATTTTGTCACTCCCCTCTATATTTCATTTGTTGAATCATGACAAATATCCATTTAAATAGTCAAGGGTCGCCAATCAGTCAAGAAACTACACATTTCTTATAGCAAGAAATCCTATTAATAGTGCCATCATAATTTTTGGTACTATATTAACATTTCAAAAATTCGTGTATTGATATCAGCAGTGTTTTTCAAACATTCAATCTATTTCACAAAACCTCATTTAAAAATAAATATTTTGCTACATGTTTTAATTTGCATTTACCTATTTTACATATCTCTGATTGTATTTAAAATCGTTAAACAATTCTTCATACTTTTGGCGAAGTGGTGTTTTATTAATTTGTTATTTGATATTATTAGGGTTCTTTCCTGGTATTCAAAAAGGAAAAATACGTGTCGATCAGTTATATTTTTCAATTTATCAAACAATTTGGCCGCTGAATCTCTGATTCTGGTAGAGCGCCATCTGGCGCATAAAAGTGTAACTAAAATCAATTTCGAAATTTTCATTATTTGCCATAAAAAATCCCATTGCATCCTGAATACAATGGTGTTTACCGCATTGCTCTAGCGCAAATATTCGCGGAGTTATTAATTTTTAAAATAGTGCGGGACTTTTGGATCACCCTGTATATATACAGTAGAACTCCTCAAATTCGGAAAGCTTGGGGCGCAAGGTATTCCGAATTTGAGGATTTTCCGAATTTGAGAGAGTTAGATTTGTGAATATTTATGTGGCATAAATAGGCATTTAGATGACTGAGACAAAGATTTTGAAGCATATGAACAATTTTAGGTTGAATATTATATGTACATTACATAATTTTAATTACGATTTTTAATCAAATGTTCCTTGACTTTTATGAGTTTTGAGCATGAAACCGATGAAAAATAGTAAAATATTTTATTAGGTATGTAATGCAATTGATGGCCAAGTAAGTTATGGCTTGGCAAAGAAGTTGCTGATTGTTGTCTGTTTCTTTGGCTTGTTTAACAAAGCTTCTTCTTCTCTCATAAGCATAGTTCGAAGACTATTGATGGTGTTGTAGCTTGCAAGCATTTCTGGTTCAGTGCGCTTTTCCAAATATTTTAATGCAACATCCAAACTTTTCAACGCTTCGCATCTGGGAACATCCGGCTCCAAACTGTCTTCAGTCTTTTTTACTTGAGAAAACTTTTTGACATCTTTTTCGGTAGAATCAACAAACTTTGTAAGTTTAAGCTCAGACTTTTTTATATCATAAACAGTTGTCTTAGAAATTTTATACTTTTGCATTATCGTTGTATAGCTTAATCCTTTTTTAATGTCACTAAGAACATCTAACTTTTCACCAAGCTTAAGAATTCGGTACTTGCCTCGTTTTTGCCGCTCCTCTTTGGATGCCATTTTGTTGAAGAACAAACTTGTAAATGCAAAAAATTGAGAGTTGAATAAAAGAATTTGAAACTTACAATGTCTGAAAATGTTTGATAATTTGAACTTTAGGTGAATCAACTTTGCAATAAAAAAATGCGTGAATGGCTTATGACGTAATAATGCTGCCTTCTTATTGGACAATATCCTAAACTAAGCACAAAGGTCAAATGAAACTGTTGATTTATTTAAGCTTTTAAAAAAGGGGATAAACCCCTAATTAGCGATTATAAATAATCGGTAAAAGTAAATTAATTAAACGCTTAAATTAAAAATAAATTACTAATAAAAATTAAATTAAATAAAAAAAAAAAGCAAAAGTAAAAGTAAATAAAATAGAATAAAATAAAATAATGTTGAAATATCAACAAAATAAAAGCATGTGAAAATTGATTTTTTGTATGTAAAAAAAACATTACAATACTTTCCGAATTTGGGAGTTTCCGAATTTGAGAATTTCCGAATTTGAGGAGTTCTACTGTATATATATGTATAATATATAATTATGATATCATCCTCCCGGAACTTTATGTCGCAATCTTGCCAGGAAATCGGCTCTTGTCACTATCATTCCATTAACAGATCTAATAACATATCCCAAATGATTAATAGATTTTTTCCTGAGAAATAATATTATTTTATAGTTCATACGATTTCGATAAGAACATTTTCAGTACTGGGTTCCCTCTTTCTTGATTTATATCACTTGCAAATTGAGCTACAGTAATTATAGCTTATATTAATATTCGACTATTGCTCTAGCTATTTGTTTGAAATTTTTTTCATGATCCACTTTCTCATATATATGTAAATACAAATAGATTTGCTATTTTATTCTCTAAAATGTTCAAATATAGTTACTTTCAATGTTTAAAGTATGAATTGATTTTTTTTTTTGTTTCTAAGAAGCTGCGTTATAGTTAGTCCAAAATACTCTTGTTAAAGCCCGAAAGTTAGTTATTAAAATATCTGAATGAAAGACTTATCCCTGGATGATTTTTGTCGGATAATATAGTGCAAAAGAGATTATAAATTTTCGAAATAATTGTAGTATACAAATTTGAAATATTTATAACTGAATGGGCTCTAAATATCTAGATGTATATCTTACTTCACATATATATCATATAAAGAGTCATCCTCCATAGCACCAAGAGACCCAGGTAGTGTCCCGACCCCAGCTTTAACATCAGGAAGTATATATAGATGCATCTGGGTAGAGCCCTCCTCCATAGCACCAAGAGACCCAGGTAGTGTCCCGACCCCAGCTCTAACATCAGGAAGTATCTATAGATACATCTGGGTAGAGTCCTCCTCCATAGCACCAAAAGACCTGGGTAGTGTTCCGACTACAGCTCTAACATCAGGAAGTATATATAGATTAATCTGGGTAGAGTCCTCCTCCATAGCACCAAGAGACCCAGGTAGTGTCCCGACCCCAGCTCTAACACCAGGAAGTATCTGTAGATTCATCTTGGTAGAATCCTCCTCCATAGCACCAAGAGACCAAGGTAGTGTCCCGACCCCAGCTCTAACATCAGGAAGTATATATAGATACATCTGGGTAGAGTCCTCCTCCATAGCACCAATAGACCAAGGTAGTGTCCCGACCCCAGCTCTAACACCAGGAAGTATCTGTAGATTCATCTTGGTAGAATCCTCCTCCATAGCACCAAGAGACCAAGGTAGTGTCCCGACCCCAGCTCTAACATCAGGAAGTATATATAGATACATCTGGGTAGAGTCCTCCTCCATAGCACTAAGAGACCAAGGTAGTATCCCGACTCCAGCTAGTACTATGAAATCCAGTTAGTGCTCTGACCTCGGCTCTAATCTAGATAGAATTTCTCTCTGAAACTAAGCTTCTCAAACAAAGCTCGAATAAGCCACGCGATATTGTAAGGAAACCACCAGAAAACAGAGGAACCATTGAAAGGACACTTTGTAGACACTCGGGTTGTAGATAATATTGACATCAAGTAAGTCCTGACGTCACACAATTGTATTATCTTCAAATCGTCCAATAAAACGCTGCTCCCAAATTGGGAGTTATTGGGGAAACCTGGACAAAGCCTCCAAACACATTATTTACAATAAAGGATTTTATTCACCGAATCTTTCATTAGAGCTAGATTTCTACATATTTTGATTCCCTCTTTTATTAGAAACATATTTAATATTTTGTTTCATGACATTTTCTTATTGGTGTGTGTTTTAGTGTTGAAACTGTTTGTTTGATTTCCTGGTGAAGATATTGTTTGACACATTTGTGAGGGTTCTAAAATGAAAATAAAAATCTAATTTAATGTGAGATAGATAGAGCGTTGATAGATATAATATGATATGACGTCATTTTATGAATATATGATTGGTTTATTCTATTTTATTGTAAGCTGATGACAAGGTTTCTAGTTATCGCTCTTACTGAGTTTTTGTAAAGAAAGTTAGCGCCTTCCTATGGAAAATTTGTCATCTGAATTTTTTTTTTAATTCCGAAGTATATAACAAACTACTGCTGGGAGGGTACATTCCTGATGATCCAGGGCCTTCCAATATTCCTATTTCAGTAAGGCTAGTAGGAAGTTTTGTTTTATTGGAAAATAATTGCCTAATATATTCTATCCTTAAGTATAATATGTCTGTATTATAAGATTATAAACTCAAATGGAAAATATTCTATAAAACATGTTTATTTCGCTATCTTTCGAACAAATTCCTTCTTCAACGGGCGTTGAACCGACAAGGTGTGATGTGAGATGTGTGCATAGAAATTCCGGAGATTTACCATTTATTAATTCAATTGCCATGAATCACAATATTCTATTTCAGATTCATCCCTCATTTACTTATTTCTCAACTTTATACCAAGATTGTTTACCTTACTCTAATACAAGGATTTGCATAACTTTATTTCAATATTTTTAATTCTAACTGCTGTGATATTTGTTACAAATTTATATATATCTTCGCTCTCAATGTACGCCTATCTAATTGCACGCATCTCACATCACACCTTGTCTTTACGCCCGTTGAAGAATGAATTTGTTCAAAAGCTATTTTATAGAAACATATTTTATAGAAGAAGCTCCCTTTGAGTTTATAATCTTACAATATAGTTATGTTAATCGAAAATTGATAGCTACATAATATGTCTGTAAAATTGATTTGCTATCATGGAAAAATCTAGAGAAACTATTTATATTATTAAATATAGACACGTAAGTGGCACTTCTTTCTTAACAATGTTTCAAAACAATGCCTATGGCGATTCACGCCATTACTAAACGTAAAGGTGGTGGAAGATAATGAGCCACAACGCCAGTTTCAGTCAATTAAGACATAAAACTGTATAACATGGTGTCATGCTATGGTCCTCATCAGTAACACAGCCACACAGGAACCATTTCACAATAATAACATTCTACGAGAGGAGGTATGAAATCGGTCAAATTTGCCACAAAGGTGTTTGAACTTGTGAAATGGCAGGACCATTTTTTGGCTAGAATACAACATAGGGTGACGGGAAGATAATATTCATGTGCCCGTACCTCTCCCTTTAAACATGCATTTAAACAATTATAGTGATAATTGTAAAAACTTACAGGTGGGGCTAAATAATGAACCAAAAGACCGGTTTTATCAAATCCATAGATGTCGACTGATTTCATAAATTCCCTCTTTGAACGGTATGAAACCAGAGCCGCCCCCGTAGGGATCATGGCACAAGCTTTTGTCTGAATTTAACAATAATGATGTTGCGGCTATTTTTTTATCACTCCCTTTATATTTTTAATGGAGTGATAAAAAAATTGTTTTAATATATATTTAAAGGGAGGGGTGCCATTTTTGGGACGTGAATGCCATCTATTTTTTTATTTATTTATATCAATTCAAAACGCTATGTCCCCCTAGGGACACTTGCGCTAAATGTACATACAAATATAACAAAGAAAATATTTAACATGGAAAGATACACAGAAAGTAACTTAGAAAGATTCATAAATATTATTTACATATAGAGATATTCTTTGAATTTTATTTACAGTTACATCATTAAATTTAAATATATATACATATATACACACATATACACGCATACACCTATATGCCATCCTTACGTAACTTTATTTTATATAGAGGAATAAAAAAGTCGTGAAAACTATGCGCCCTCTCTCGACCATTTCTGAAAACTTTCAAATTCAGGTCGATAGCTAGACCACAACTTCAGTCTTTCAATTACAGAATGTCCACCTGTAGACCATGGTGTGGGGCTAAATGTTCTTTATAGTTAATTAATTTGTCAAAATAGCTTTGTGGTTCTGTCAAAATCCCAATCTTGATATTGTCTGTGACAATCGCGAGATGACGCAGTCTCTGTGTCAATTTGGAAATGTGACTTCTCCCTTCACAGAGAACAATGTACTTCCGTCAAAATCCCGAATCTATACGTAGATATAACCATAGATATACTTCAACATAGAGGCGGCATCGGGAGGAATTCTGCCTTCAATTCTTCGGGAGATATTTTCTGGCCATATTTTGTTGGTTGATTTCTCTATTTGGTAACTTTGTTCTCTCTCTGTGATATTTTTTATTACAACCGGCATATGAAACGCTTAACATATTCCTATCTTATAATTTTAAAATTATGTCTTTGAAAAAAAAATCTTCAGCATCATGGCTCTTCAATGGGCCGTTTTACATTCTTAGTATTGTAAATAGGCTCGTTGGAAATAATTGTTTTTAAGGCTTGCCTTTTGAATACATAAGAAAGATACTTAATTTAAATCATATTTTTAAACTCTATAATAAGTACTCTATTTAACTCCATTTCTTATATACCACTATATAGATAAGATAGAAAGCTATACCAAATGAAAAACAACAAAGATTTCAAGTTTGGTCAGCTCAGTGTATCGCTTCTATTAGTTTCGGTGTCAATGGCGGCGAGTGTAAAAAAGAAAAGCTTCTCTCAAGGGCTCCATTGAGTTAATCAGCAGATAGGAGGAATCCTTTGTCAGCAGCTTTACCAAAGGTCGCCAGTCCCCGGGGCCCTCTTCTTCCCCCGGTGGAAAGATTAAAAGTCTGGAATAGCGATCAATTCTTTGCCGCGGGCTTTCATTAAGTCAATTTCTACACAACACAATTCCCAAACTGTTCAAATGACATCAGACAAGTTGTGGTTTTGTAATTCAACACCGGGAAATCCATTTTCTATTGTGTGTGTGTGTGTAAGGTTACAATTTCAACACCGATTTGAGTGTGTTTGAAAATTTTCAAATAAATGTTTACTTTTCGTGGGAACATTCCCACAACGGTAGAAAATTTACCTAAAATAAAAATAAAAGGTTGAAAATTGAATTAATCTTTAAATATTTACATGATACTATGTAACATGAAGTATCGGGAGATTGG
Source organism: Cordylochernes scorpioides (assembly GCA_030710605.1). NCBI lineage: Eukaryota > Metazoa > Arthropoda > Arachnida > Pseudoscorpiones > Chernetidae > Cordylochernes > Cordylochernes scorpioides. The sequence continues at coordinate 36,977,143 of CP092876.1, forward strand.
AATTCTTGTACCAAAAATAGAACCTTACCCTATAACGGGAGTTGTAGCTCATTCTTCATTACCTTCTTTAAGCCGTGATAAACATATTGTATTGTTTTAATGTAAATAGAAACTCCTAGAGAGACATGTGAATGTTTTAATTTTCTATATATAGATATGCGTAATTGCTTTATATCAATTTATACCTAACTGGCCTTGTTCTCATTGTTTGCGGAAAAGCATTGTTCAATGTCAATATTATATGTAATTCTACTGTCCTCAAAGATCATGTCGATAGTTTTCTTAAATACGACTTCTGATATTCCACCCTTCAGTGTAGCATATATAAGAGCCGAATGATCCAACAATATAATAGTAGAGCTCTAAGAAGCGGTCTGGTAGATTGAATTGGCGAACCCGCTGGAAGGATTCACCATTGATGAGCCAAGCCCTACCAATATTTTTCTTCGCAGTAAGGACAGTAGGAGTTACTATATGTGTAAAGTAACATTTTCGGGTATAAATATTTTCATTTGTTATATATAGATGGCGCGTTATTGCTTTTTATTGTTTTAGTGTATTTTTAAAAGGAAAGGGACCTATTTTGATCCGTAATAGTTTATGTTTCGCAACTTCTTTGAGTGACAAGTTATAGTTATGAGAACATCATCGTACACACGCGAATGATTTGTATTAGAGAATGTTTTTATATATTAAATTAATTGAAATATAGAAAGCTATAAAAACGCAGTTATTTGCAATGATTTTCTTTCATTTAGCATGATTCTAATATCAAATTTTACCCGAATATTTTTTTTATTTTTGGAACGGTCTTGAAGCAATTATTTAAAGATTCGTCAGATATGATTCTCTGTGACTTCTGTTCATCTATATTTATGCTATAGAAGTTAGCATTTTATAAGTCTCTAAGGCATTACAAAAAGGAGGGTAAAATTCAAAAATTAAAGAGTTGTAGATATAATGAAAATTCGTTTAATAAACCCCTCGATATTTGAAAATGTAAACTGAAATAAAATTCAGAAAATATGCTGGAAACTTTAAAATATTTCATTCAAAATAAAAACGCAACAAAATATTTAACCAAATTTGGATTGTAGCGAATAACAAACGGTGAGAAGATCAAAATGTAATAAATACATTTTGTGCGATGTTTCTAAATTCCTCGAACACAGTCCAGACCAATTGTAAGATTCCTTTTTTGGATATCGTGAAATCTAAACAATTCAAATATCCCGATAAATCAATAGTTTAAGCTTGCAGGTGATCATATCCTCTCTCCTGTAACCTTTTTGTAGAATAGTTTAACGATTTAAAAACAAAAGGTAAAAGCGCGCCAACTGTATTAAAAAATATAAACTATTTTAGCGTGATCACTTCTTTTATAATAAAACCAATTTCCCACTGCGTGTGAGCCCTTACTGCAACGATGAAAATATTGGAAGGCCGTTGCTCATCAGTGGTGAATCTTACAAGCGGTTTCGTCTGTTCCATCTACCAGTTGATATTGTATCGGACCGCTTAGCTTATATTGGTGCACCAATTTGCAGCTTTGCAGGGTCGTCGACCTTGGTTTTCTCCTTCTTGGTGTTATACACCTTTCCCGAGCGGGCTTCCATATTCAAAGCAAATAAATAAAAGTAAATAAAATAAATCACCTTTTAAAGTTATTGTCTTTATTTATTCGTTGTCTTCCTCGTAGGTCGTGATCCGCGGGCTTCGTCTAGGTCCTCTCTCGCTCCAATAACCAATCAAGATATATGTACAATAAAAATATTACAGAAGGAATGATGATAATCCGAATAATCTGTTTTGAATAAATATTGGATATCATTTAATATTTTGAATAAATGTAGGGCGCATTAAAATTGATGCAACAATTTATCCAGCACTAAATTGGTAAGTTTGGTTTATGTGTAGTTAAGGAAACTATGGACATAATAATTGAGGTTTCTTATTTTCCTAGAGATATTGTGAAGATATATTCTGACAGAAGAAGTATCTTTAACGAATTATGAAGCTACTTGTTCGGTGAATATGGCTATATCAGCTCTATGTTAATGAGATCCATAGCCTGGAGGAGTTATACAAGATGACTTAGTATCAAGTCCAGAGCCTTGGTTGGAATAACATTCTGGAATAAGGTTTGTTAATAGAAGTGTGATCTCAATTATATACCTATTTTATTTTCATATGGTTCTTATAGAGAGGTATTTTTATATTTATATTTCAATGTGCATATTATTTAATATAATTAATTATAGTGACAAAAAAGCAGCTTTTGATGATACAATTGAATGTCGAAAAATAACTGCTGAAAGCTATCAAAATTAGTACAGTATTTTACTAAACGGCCTGAATATATAACAATTATAAAGTAAACAAGTAATTCAAAGGTGTGTAATCTTCCAATCTACCAAAATGGCGGCTGTAACGTCACCGCTGCCATTGGTTGATTGGTCTGTGCTTCCTCCGACATCGCTTAAGTCTACCGAGGTTTATACTGGGACTTTTATTAAGAACGGAATGCGGGCAAGTGCCTCTCGTAGTAACTTATTAAATTGAAATATTGGCTCCGTATTTTAAAAATGGACATGTCTAGATTTCCGTATATGTATTTGTTTCAACTTTGGAGAACCCTTATTAAGAACAGAGCAGGAACGGGCTCTACTCACTGCCCTAGAAACTTATTTAGACTAAAGAGGGTTTTCCTTTCTAATGAATTATAAAGTTTATTCTAGTTTACTGAAGGGAATTCATAATATAACACGAATAATAATAGAACGATATATTCAAAAGATTAAGTAAAAATATTGAACCTTTTTGTTTCATTATAGACACTTAAAAAAACTAATTTATGACTGAAGACTTATTTCGCTCACTAACATTCTATTTAAAATGAAACGGATCCTTGTACAATAAAATTACTCTGGCTATTATCTCTCTATATGCCGAAAAAAAAAAAGAAATATATTGTGTTGTTTAAAATGTGATTTATGCGGAAATGAATTTCAAAATGGAATGTCCCATGTCTATCACTGTGGCAACACAACGTATTACAAGCTTCGTTCTGATTCATTGGCCGATGATATCGTTGTATACTCGTACCATCTGTTATATAGTTTATCAGAAAATTTGAGGATATTGTCACAAAAAAATGAAATTGTACTAAAGATAAGTCAAAACATTACTTTCAATTGAAAAATAGTAAAAATGTGATATTGTACTGGGATAAGGTGCATAAATTATGAAAAAAAGATTGGGGCATATCCTTATCGGGCAACGTCCATCAATAACTTTCAGTTGCACGATGAGGAGACGCCCCTTTCTTTTATCATTAATTTCTAGGTTTTCCTTCTTTTTCGGACTCCGGGATGAGTGTACTTATATTGTATTGGTCAGTGCGTGGGTGCAGGACATGGCCCGGGAACTGCTGACCCGCGGCGACAACAACGTCTTCACCGTGGACTGGGGGGCGGGGGCTGCCCCGCCGTACGCCCAGGCGACCGCCAACTCCAGGATGGTGGGGCGTGTCATCGCGGACTTCATCACCGGACTCCAGGTACATACATTTATATTTTGGAGAAATATTCTGGCTGCTATTGGATGCGGGTCCATTCTTATGTGATAGCTCTTTGACTCAATCCTCAATATAAGGATAGACTTCAAAAAAGGTACTATTCGGACCCTACTGCGATGATGAAATATTATAATTCTTGGCTCATCAACGGTGAAATCTCACCCAGTTTAATCAGTAAAACCGTTTCGCTATTATATTGGCTCTATTTGTGTATGCCAGCAAAATACATAGGAATAAGATATTAAATTTACAGATTATATATATTTCCTTTAAATTTTATATATTTTGAGAAAATATTGAATTATAAAGATCATTAAAATTTATATTTTGAAAATAGAGCAATCTATAAATAAATCTTCAATTAAAAAGGCATATATTGGATCAAAATATAATTTACCTTTACCAATATTTCAGTTGGCAGAACGCTTATAACAAGGTGTTATAACACCTTGATAAAGGTTGGCGTTCAGCCAACTGAAATATTGGTAAAATAAATGATATTTCGATCCAATATATGTATTTTTAATTAAAAGGCTTATATATACTTAAAATTCGATGTTTCATTATTTTACTTCCAAAATCCCGAGTTTATCAGTTAGGCATACAGGTAGAGTGATGGAAAAGAGACATCAAATATTATAACAAAACTATCATGTTCACATATAGGGGGGACGTAGTGATGTTCTCGGATCTAAAAGTGGCAGTTGGGACCAGGAGCGAGAGATGTGCATCTCGGAAGATGATAGATGTTCTACACACTGAAGTCTACGGTACAAAGCTACGACGTAGTGAGGGAGGGTGTCCTAGAAACTGAGATATAAGAAAACCTAGTGCTATGACGTACAAGTAGGGTTGGGATATGCTGCTCAGATACGGAGTGACCTAGATATGGAAGATGGTGTAGGAACTGATATCTAAGAGAACTGGATCTATGACGTACAAGTTGGGTTGGGATATGCTGCTCAGATACGGAGTGACCTAGATATGGAAGATGGTGTAGAAACTGATATCTAAGAGAACTGGTGCTATGACGTACAAGTAGGGTTGGGATATGCTGCTCAGATACGGAGTGACCTAGATATGGAAGATGGTGTATAAACTGATATCTAAGAGAACTGGAGCTATGAGGTACAAGTAGGGTTGGGATATGCTGCTCAGATACGGAGTGACCTAGATATGGAAGATGGTGTATAAACTGATATCTAAGAGAACTGGAGCTATGAGGTACAAGTAGGGTTGGGATATGCTGCTCAGATACGGAGTGACCTAGATATGGAAGATGGTGTATAAACTGATATCTAAGAGAACTGGAGCTATGAGGTACAAGTAGGGTTGGGATATGCTGCTCAGATACGGAGTGACCTAGATATGGAAGATGGTATAGAAACTGATATCTAAGAGAACTGGAGCTATGAGGTACAAGTAGGGTTGGGATATGCTGCTCAGATACGGAGAATATAGAAGATGGTGTAGAAACTGACCTCTAAGAGAACTGGAGCTATGACGTACAAGTAGGGTTGGGATATGCTGCTCAGATACGGAGAATATGGAAGATGGTGTAGAAACTGACATCCAAGAGAACTGAGCTATGAGGTACAAGTAGGGTTGGGATATGCTGCTCAGATACGGAGAATATGGAAGATGGTGTAGAAACTGACATCTAAGAGAACTGGAGCTATGAGGTACAAGTAGGGTTGGGATATGCTGCTCAGATACGGAGGGTTTGGAAGATGGTGTAGAAACTGACATCTAAGAGAACTGGAGCTATGAGGTACAAGTAGAGTTAGAAGACCTTCTCAGGTAGACATAGAGATTGTAGATGTTCTACCAGCCAGGATCTAAGAGCAATGGAGGCAGAGATAATTAGAAGTGTGATCTTGTTAAGACGGGAAGAGAATTCCATTACAGCTCGGTAAATTGATCACGCTCAGTTTCCAGAACTTCTCCACAGCAAATCCCCTTCTCGAGCTGTATCGCCTTCCTATACACACGAGAGAGTTGGTCAATCGATATTGGAAGATAAAAATATTGTTATATTTTACATTAAAATACAACAACAACAATAAATGGTTTATTAAGACCTTTTAGTCTTATACATATTCTCGAAACAGAAGTTTAGGATACATGCAGGAAAAACAGTAATAGTACCTTTAATGGTGATATGAAATTTATATACAGAAAAAAAAATAATTAAGACAATCAAACTATCCATCAAAATACAAATAAACGATAAAACTATGATGTTAACAATGACATTTTTCACATAGTGATCATGAGCTATAACCTCTGAACCACACATACACATGACTGGTACCCAAGGCATGGGGCGAAAAGACAGGGAAGACCATCAGTAAGATGGGAGGATCCCATGACCAAGACTTGCAGTGATACCTAGAGAAGGATAGCAGGAGATAGTTAGGGATGACGCCATTGCGACCTGCAGATGTGGAGAACCCGCTCTGAAATCACGAGTCCATCAAGACAATGACCAATTGGGACGTTATGTTGCATTAACGCGCTATCCGTATATAGAAATATAAACTGAGAGGGTTTACCACTGATGTGTGAGCCAAGCCCTCGCAATACACATTAAAAATGTTGTAAAGGCACAAAACAAGTTGAATTTTCTATTTTAAAAAAGGAATGCTTGCCCTCTATAAATAAAATATATATTTCAAAATATATATAAAAGTAACAAGACCGGATGCTATAAATTTAATAAATAAATGTTTGATAAATGTAACTTGTGTGATAATGTAAAAATTATTTTAGAGTCTTCTTGCTTCCAGTATATAGTACACATAATTTTATAATGAAGATATATGTAAGAGAGAAATATTAACAAAAATATTTTGTTGGGATTCTTCAAGCGTCTAGTAAGGCGGCGTGACATCACTGAAACATAATCTAAAAGCGAATGTAATTTCAAATATGGTCTTTATAAAGACTATTGTGAGAGCAATTGACCGAGTTGGGTATGAAAATATTGTGAGGGGGAATTTATCTAAATATATCATTGTATTCGATATATATAGCCATTATCTCTTGCAAATCTGATTACTTATGGTCTTTGTACTTGCATGCGGGGAACTAATAATTATTATTATTATTTTATAGAGTTTACCCTTATTGTAGATTGGATCAGGATGATTTTAAGATGTAAACTCATCAACCTTTAATTTATTTAAAACGTAGCGTAGTAAACGTTGAGGGCGGAGGAGTCTTGAAACATTTGTAAAAACCTATGTCTCGTGTTTATACAGCGATACCTCTGTAATAATTGCGAACTAGGAGTTACCTGGTTGCCTCTGCGTTATATAGTGCTGTTTTAGTCTTTGAAACGTTTCGTAAAACTTTACACTTGTACGAAATACGATATTCTTCGATATATATGTAGACGTTGGAACGATTAACTGTAGAATCCTGTCGACTCACTGTAATATTGATAGATTACCTGTAGAGATTGATTGAATTGATTGATTGATTGTGGTGGGCGCATTCGTATTTGCTGAGTTGGTAAGGTATTCATACAGGGGAAAAATAACGAGGACACAGAGTTGAATTGAAATAGGCCAGCGATCAAGGGAGAAAGGGGTTGAAGCTATTTTGCGGATTTGACTAATCTATGGCTGTTCACATTATTGAGGATTGGACTTATCTGATGGTTGAGAAGATGGGTGTTGGCTCCAAACTGGTCTCAATGGCGCCACGTTCCTGACTAACTAAACTGAGTTCGCGATTTAACACGAAAACTTCTCAGGGTTTTGATTGGCTGGTGGTTGTCTCGTGTAAGCTTTCCATTGGTTCCTAGCTAATCCTCCTGGACTCTGATTGGGTCTTTGCTAAATCATTTGTTCTTGTCTTGTTCTGACATGATCCCGGAAATGAAGGTTCTTGAACTCAGTTTTATGAGTTCCTGGATAATAAAACCTGCTAATGACTGTTTCCTCTTTGATGGCCTTTCTCTCTAAACCTTTCTCCCAGATTTCTAAGCCTTGTTTTTATTAAAATCTTTAGATTATACATTGCATACATATTGTGGTGGGCTTACATCCAGTTATGTACAAATTATGACATATATATATAAACTTAACAAGATTTTATAAAACGTTTTCTAAAGATTTCGAATGATGTAATATTGTATCCTGGCATATATATATATATATATGATAAAATAGTACCAAAGTGAAGTTTTACTGGAAACTGGTGGATATAATTAAATAAACAGGTGTATACTGATCGTGCAATGTTGAATGTTGCTGATGACTTGATTTAAGCTGATAGATGGCGCAAGCCATCAGCAACATTTAGTTGCATGATCAGGAGATGCCTTGTTATTGATATATATATCTTTTTTGGTCGCAATGGTTCAGCCTACTCCACGCTGACGAGCGCCAAAAGCGCGAAACGCGTTCGTGGATGGCTTTTCTTGATTTATCAAGAAATTGGGTTGGCCAAATATCAGGGAACAGGCTAAATAAATGTTTAGTTGATTTCTGTTCCACCAGATGGCGCTCTGCCTTCTGTAAAGCACATGTGCTCCTGGTCAGGATATGCCATTTTTAATATATATATATATATAATACGTTACATATTTATTCGAAAATGTATAAATAACAACATATTTTTCAGACACATTTTGAATATAATAATAAATATTTTGTTATGTGGTTATAAGAAGTGTTGCAGATATAGTTAATTTACATCTAAAATTACCAATAAGACAATTTCATCTAATGGCCTTATATAGCAGAATACAGCACGTGATTTATTTCAAATAATGAACAACCTCAATACAATATATATGCTTTCTTCGTTGTAATATTGTAAGAAAATAAACATTTCACTAAATCAAACATATGTATACTCTAAAATACGCCTTAATGATAGGATATTAAGGAGGACTGCCAGATAACACGCATTAGTAAATATCTTTATTATATAGAGGTGATGACGAGAAATTTAAAGACAACACACACAAATTTTAATTTTAAAACTATGATAATAAAAAGTATATAACACAGAGTATCTTACTAGAACATCCATATGATCAAAAATACACTCCATATTAACGAAAGATGAGGCTGGCTCAGTATTATTTAGTTTTATCTTATATAAGTTTGAATGTTATGGAGGTTGGGGACTGCACAAAATACGATTTATTCAAAAATCGACATTAAGAAGCTATATATATATATAGCTATATTAAAAATAAAGTAGGCATATCCTGACTAAAAGCACATGTGCTTTATAGATTTCGGCCAAAAGAAAAAACAACAACAATGGATTTATATAGTGTAAATCGTAGACATCTGGCGGTAGATTTCACAGAGTTTGTTATAAAATAATATATTTATAACAAAAATATGCGTGGAATCATAAAACCACATTGTTGATATTTCAAATGTGGTGTTCAAGTTACTCAAGTAAAACAGTCAGAAAGAGAGATAAAGTTAAAGATCCACATCTCGGCGTATGTGACTAGCACCATTACAATTGTTGTCGTTGAAACTAGAAAGATATCTGAAGATTCTTTATTTGCTTCTCATATTTTTGTATTCATTAACCTTTCTTTTCATATATTCGTCATTACATTACATAAATTTCTAAAAAAATAAGAAATTTGAAAATATGTATATTTAGTATTCAATATTTTGTCTAAATCAATCACGACTGCACCAAATTATCAATAAATGGATAATTGCGCGTTAAACTATTTACAATAATTCATATTGTAGCAGAGTAGGTAATGAAATTATCAAAAAGAAAATAAAAAATAAAGAAAAATAACATTAAATAAACATATACATTAAACAAATAAGCAGCAAAATAAGCAGATAGAAGAAATCGCAAGGTAGTTATTTACAATATGTTAAGCAATGATGGAAGTTGATTTAATGAAGTTATCTGTAATAATTAGTATCGTGGAGAGAGAAGGTTGAGCTATTTACAATGAGTTATGTTCTAAAGTAACTTATTAATTATTTACATTGATGTAAATCAAGTCGCATAGTAGTGTAGTTCCTCAAGCTGCATGAAGCTGTCTATTTATAATAAAAAGTCTGCAGAACTTATCAAATTTCGTATTTATTTCCCTATTATAAACTATTTGACCCAGATAGGTTCTTTCCATTTTGCTCTCCTGTCTTAGGTTTGACACCAGTGGGCATGAGTTCAGAATGTGTTCGGGGGTTTTTTCTTCGCTCAACAAGAGCATTTGGGCTAATCTATTTTCTAATTCTGAAGAGATATGATTTGAAGTTACCATGAACCGTAAAGAATTGAACATTGTAGAAGTTTGGTTTGACAAATTTTGGTATTTTTGAGGAAGTAAAAAACAACTTTTGAAATTATTGTTGGATTCTTCATAGTATTCCTGTAATTTCCTTTCATTATAGTTAGCAATTTCTTTTATGCTTGATAAATTAAATCTATTGTAGCCTATTTCATTTTTCTATATGTTGGATTCTATGTAATCTGTGAGTTCTGGTATTTGTGTTAGTATTTGTGAACAGATTGACGATGTTGTGGTATAGGCCTGTATGCAGTGTTGTAGAAATTACACTGCAGGGAATTTAGTTTGTATTTTGCTTTCTTGCTCATAAATGGAAACAAATTGTTTGAAAATATGTTATTGTACTTCGGAATATTGTCTTTTATAAAGTTAATTTTCGTCTGCATTCTAGACCCCATGCTTTCTTTATTAAACTGAGTAGGTTACCGCAAGCTCTAGTAGTTTTATCGACGATTTCATTAATGTGTGGCATGAAGTCGAGCTTGTTCCTGCTTCGATGATTTTTCAAGGTCAATCCCAAGATCTTAAGGGTTTTGACAGGTATAGTTATATTGTTATTAAGGGATTTTGTATCATTTTTGCAGTTATATAAATATAATATTTTTGTTTTGTCCTTTGATATCTGTAAATTACTGTTTTCACACCGGATATTAATTTTACTAAGTGCATTGTTTATTGTTGTCTTTAGTTCGTCATGGCTTTTGTTCCAGCATATTATAGTTATGATTATATATATATACCCAACTTTATATTATCCACTACTTACCTATTTATATTTAATATAACATATATAGCCCTATTGTTTCCCCATCAATATAAGTGGCAAGACTCCAATACAATGTCTGATGGTGGCCCTAGTGCTGCGCGAAATCTAAATAAAATATAGATGTAACTCTTCTTCTTCTTTCTTAACTCCACTAAAAATTATATTAAAGTATCAAACATGTAGAGCTTAATACTTTTGATGGTGTCTGCTGGTGATGAGTAGATATTATCAATGGATCAGTCAATACGGTCAATGATGTGTTTTGGGGTTGCAGGTTGAGTATTGCACTTAGTACATAGTGGGAATAGATTGAACTATATAGTCAGTAATGAGCCAAGCTCTCAATGTTTTCTCTCAAGAAGTGTGTGGGTTGTAGAAAATTGTTTTAAATGAAAAAAAAGGATCATTAAATAGGTAAATTACATTTGAAGCAAACTTTGTCACGAGCTATTATAGTCTAATACGCCTCAAACAGATACCTACGTGTTCTTTTCTGAAGTTAGAGCTGTTAGTTTTGGTATTGAATTTGCGAAGTATTCTCTCATATAAGATGTGTTACTAATTGTATAGGTCGTTCACGGGAGGTTTGAATGTAGTTTGATTATTCAAATTTAGACTCTATTCATACTAATTTTTAATTGAAATCTAAAAGTTGTCTAAAATTGTTTCAATTATATATCATTTTAAAATTAATAACGTTTTACTTTTAAATTAAATTTAATTTTTACTGGTAAATATAAAATATTTTCAGCTAGTTGAAACTGAACAACTAAACTATATAAATATAAAATTACGATTATTCACCACACACACACACAAAAAATATTAATACATTTATTAATTTTTTAAATTCAACATTTAAAATTATGTAAGATACTATTTTATTTTGCATTACTAATCCTTTAATTTCGATCCACTTTTTAATTTATATAGACATGATAGAACAAGAAAATAATCTAGAAAAGCTAATTTAAAAGCACATTTACTGGAAGTTAATACTATTTAGAACTCGAATATCTTTTTACCCTTATAATGTCTTTGTTTTTTACCAAATAAGGAAATATGTCTCAACCGGATATTATAGAATGCATCATCCCATTAAGGAAACCAGACCTTGTTTTTTTTAAACCTCCAACATGTATTAACGTATGAGACGTAATCTGGTTACTGGGTAAAAACCGGCAATATAGTTATTACTACTGGATATTGAGTAATTAGTTTAAAACTGGAAAATCCAAACTAAAACTATTCACTTTTTAGTTATCCTTTTTTTCTAGTGAAATTCAGGGTTTTTTAAATCATGTTATTTAATTATTTAATAAATATTTTATAAGAATATATATATATATATATATCTTATTTGACCCAGGACTTGTTTTATATATTTTAAGCATCAAAATATTAGAAATTAATTACTTTTTCATACATTAGGCAAAATTAGATAATACATTAGAGATATTTTTAAAACACACAATTAATATAATGGGGCGATTTTAAATATTTCTATAACACAAATAATATACATTTATTTTATTAATCGAAGAGGTAAAACATCAATTTATATAATGTTCCCAATTTAATTTATTCGAGTAGTAATATTCGAAATTTCTGTTTAAGAACTAACAAAAATCTCCTGGGAAGGTTCACAATTGATAACCCTGTATCTTCATATTTCAACTTATATCGTTGCAATATAAGTTTTGTAGAAATAGTTCATTAATCACAATATAAAATGTAGATATTTAGAATTTGTTTCAATTTTCAAGAAAAAGGCATTGAGATGCTGATGATATTTGATATCCCCGTTTTCTACAAAATATTGTAATTTTTAATTTGAATAGAAAATATATCAACTATAATTATCTTAAAAAAAAAACAATTTAAAATATTCCATCCAACTTTAAAAACGATATTTTCCTTCATATATTTAATAAGGTAAGAGATTTCTAACTGACTACTCCCTACCTAATCCAAAGATCTAAACCCCAACCTACATAGACTAGCAATCTTATGCCTTCAAAATGTGTGGTATTAGAGAGTGGTTTAGGCCTGTGGAATAGATTCCGAGCTCGAAATTTTGCCTCGTAAATATTCGATTTAAACCTTTTTTGTGATTTATATTAATATTTTGTTTTGGCTCTTCGACAACCATACCTGAGATTACAACAAGCTTTTGAAACTCCCAAGTCTTCAATATCGACCATGGCCTCAAAATGACAAGTGACCACATTTTTTTTGTCCACATAATAATAATCCATTTTATGAAGAGTCTGCTTTTCACATGTGTAGACATGTGTTGCACTTAAAGTACAAGCAGTCGCCTACTTCTACTCACCATGATTATCATGACCTGTACCACGTGTACTAGGTAGGGATAAGCAAGAAAAAAAATTAAATAAAGAATCTTATATATACACTATTCTCATCTTTGTTGTTATTTTATAAAAAAATATATCAATTATAATAAAAGGATTATAATATTTATTAACTATAACATAGACCGACGCATATGTGACGAAAGCTTTAAGGACATTTTATATAAAAATGTGTCACCTAATAAAATGGAACTCATGCCGCTGAAATCTCAATAACAGAAACAGTCTTAATAACATAAATTCCTATAATATAAAGAATAAAGAATTCTGATATCAAAATAATTCATATGTATAACTCTGAACTGGATTTATTTTTTTATTATATATAAATATAATGAAAATATAAATATAATTTTATATTACTGAAAATAAAAAGAAATAAACTTTCTAAAATCGAACTCACGACCTTTAATTCAATATAGAATATATTGTGATTCGATGGATTTAGCTAGAGAAACACTGTACGCTGATTGGCTAATGATCTCAACGTTGGTTGGCTGATTAAAGTCTTATGACAGTGAACAACTAATCAGAGAGCGAAATAAACGAACACACAAATATAGAGGCCTATATTATAGTAGAAGCCTTTTAGAATCCGTTATTTATTGTCCAAAATAAAGTCATTGAGGAGACGGTTAACTGTATTTATTAATTTTGAAGTCTTTTCATTTCTATTATTTTCAAATGTTCGAATTAAAATTATATTTTTTATCTATATATATGATAGTCATCTAAATCATACACACAATATTTTTGATGACGCACATTACAATCGGAAACTGCTGGGCGTTGGACTTGATTTCTAAGCGATTGTTCTTGGCCTAAAAGGAGGAAGAAATCCTGAAATCCAGGTTTCTATATCAAACCTTCTTGGAATTAAACTGGCGAAATAAAAATAATTATTGGATTTTCTGTTATAATTGAGTAATCTGATCAAAATCACATAATGCCTCTATATTTATTCATTATATAATCTCTAATAGATATTTACAAGTCTTCAAAATAATTATGAATATTTTAACTAATCTTGATGGTTCTATTATTTAAAATATGACCCAATTAAGAATGTGCCAAATGATTGCATTCCAATCGCTAGTGAGCAAGTTCAAAATTCTGAAATATTTAAATTTATATATAAAAACTCGTTTATATGGCTCAAATAAAAATAAGGGTAGGATGGATGATGTCATCATATATATTGATAGAAAAGATTTTTAAAAATATATGAAACTGCATATTCTTGAAAATAGGTTTTTACAAAATGTATTTATAATAGGTAGAGTTAAACATCTATTAGTGAACCATATAGTATCACATTTACTTTATTTTGTCCTTATCAAGGTGAAATTTGAATAAGGCTTAGAACTGGCTGTCATTCTAGACCAGGGGTGGCGAACATGCGGCCTTTTCTTGCCCAAAATGTGGCCTTTTCATAAATTCAAAATTATAATTTTTGTTTCGCAGTTTTCAATTACTTTCATTATTTTATTGAAAATATCTAATACGAATGTCACACATATAATATATAATATATTTAATATAGTAAATTTAAGTATTTAAATTTCTAAAAGTAATTCAAGTGTCGTGATAAAAATGAAGTACATAACTATACCACTATAAACTATTTAATTGCAAAGAAAATTATGTATTTTAATTTTGCATATAAATCCCTTTAATTAAATCGTACATATATTTATATATATAGATGCGGCCTTCTCAAAAATGGTAAAATGAAAATTGGCCTTCTATTATAAAAAGGTTCGCCACCCCTGTTCTAGACCGTTCGAGTTAGAGAGAGAAATTTTGACTAATTTTCATCAAACATTCAACACAGCTCCAATAATTAATATTAATGAAATTATGGAAAACAGCAAAAACTAAAATATCCTGGTAGATTTGAGAAAAGGTAAAACTCACGGGTCTAAACTGTTAAAGAACCAGAGAAAAGAATATAATATATTTTCAAAAGTTAATAATTTTCTTTAATAATCAATAATTTTATTTTATTTAGAATTATTATTACATATCTTATGTCTCAGAGTTAAGTTATTTCCCCCAATAGTTATTTTAATGAAAAAATATATTTACCCAGAATATTCCATTTGTCAGGAAATAACTAAAGCCTTGAAATAAAAACTGTAGTGTATCCCGAATATAAATATCTATTTAAGAAAATTCGGAACTATTATAGACGCGTATGATTCTTTTAAAAATAAAACAATTTCTACTTTCCTTACTGCAATGGAAAAATTAATGGGAGGGCCTGGCTCTTCAGTGGTGAACCCTCCCAGCGGTTTCACCAGTTTAATCTACCATGACGCTGCTATATTGCATTTTTCGATCTTCCTTTTATAGTGATGCTGATGCTAGACTCTTTGAATGGGTATTTTAGATGAACTATGGATATAAGCTTTGGGGACATTATCATATATTTATAATTATATGCAATTCTGCTGTCCTCAAAGATTATGTCCATAGTACATATAAAATATCCATTCCAATATTTTAGCATCAGTATCGCTATAAAAGGAAGAACGAAAAATGCAATATAACAGCGGTATGGTATATTAAACTAGCGAAATCGCTGGGAGGGTTCACCACTGATGAGCCAGGCCCTTCCATTAATTTTTATTTTGCAGTAAGGGCAGTAGGAATTGTTTTATTTTTAAAAGAATCATACACATCTATAATAGTTTCGAATTTTCATAATAGATGGCGCGCTAATGCATCAAAATATCTATTTAACAAATAAAACACAATTTCCTCTACTGACTTAATCCCTCATATACCTTAATCATTAACTTTATTAAGCCAAATGGCCTATCTTTTTTCCTTCTATTTGATTTCTGAAAACTTTAATTTTTTATTTGGTATAATTTTCATTTACAATAAGAATAATTTTTACCGTCTTAATTCGATATTTCTTGACTGGCTTCTGGGGAATTTTGAATAAATAAATATTAGAAATATCTAGTATATTCTGTTATAAATTCACTTGAGTGTTTTTTTTTTTAATTGGGAGAAAGGAATCTCTCTCTTAAGCGAGCAACAGAGCTAGATTTAGTTGTACGAATGGCCTTCTCTTAAATTTAGAAACGTGAACCTAGAACAATTTATATTTTATAGTATTATTTCAGAATAAAATGTAATTCAGAATTTGGTAAAAATATATCTAAAACTTATAAGGAAAAGAGGATTATCTCAGTGTACTCCTCTCGTGTGCCTTTTGAAGATGCGTGCAAAAACTCTTCTGAAAAATGAGAAGGTCTATCGCCTGAATCAGAACAGAGAGCAAATTGCTATTATTCTTTTCTCCTCTCTGACATGCTTTAAAGATCCAGACTGGATGCTGCAATGTACATGATATATCTTACTGAATTACCACGGTGGAAGGTTCAGAACCTGTACAGGGAGGAATTACTATTCATATTTTCTCATCCTCCTCGATAGGTTTTTACAGCCCAATAATGGAGGCAGCAATGTGAATTATATCTCTCTCTGAATTACCGCGGTGAAAGGTCCAGGATTGTCCAAAAATAAAGAAGCCTTCATTTGAATCCGTCTCGGCTAGAATCAGAAATATTTTATCCTCACTTGAGGAAATCGTAGAAAAAGGTTCAAGGGAAGACCAGGACATTTGAGATACTAGTATTTTGGAACTTTCAATTTAATTTTAGTCAAAAGACGATCCATTAAATTAGTTTATATGAAAAAGGCTGTACAAAAAAAAAAAAACTTTTTTTCTTTACAGATCCAGGTACGCCCTTTTTCATATAGACTCTCAATTTATATATTTTTTAGAATAAGCTGGCTTGAAATTGTTACTTTAGAAATAGGAATGTACCGGATATCATCCACCGCTAAATCTACACACAGTCAAAGGCTTCTGGAATTCTTCCTCGACGTTTCTTTTAAGGCTTGGTTTTGGGTGCTAGCGTTTCTGTTCTTTAAGGCCTCAAAATTTAGTCATCCTAAACGTCTTCGAATATTAATTTCCAATTGACAGTTTGGATTTGAACCATTTATCAAATTTTCCTTATCAATTCTGATTTTAATCGAAGCAAAAATGAATTATCTCTGTATTGAATATTATAATCTACTCCACACAAAATATCGGCAGAACAATCGAGAATATGACCCATGACCAATTTTAAGTTTTTTATTGGAAAATTTTTGTCTGGATAATTTAGTTTAAAAAAAATTCCAGATAACTTCCTTGGCTAATTATTTTCCTTCCATAGCAAACGGAATTTGCCAATCAAATTGGAGGTACTGAAATTACAGAGGCAAAACAAATATCACCACCTCAATCATTTTACGCTTCACCCCGGTTAAGGACATATTGTTAATGATAGAGAATATTTCACAGCACTAGCTTTAGCAAAATTAAACAAATCCAACCTGTATACCACGGATATGTCCCTCATAAAAAAGAACTACTTCAATTTCATCCTACGAGATAAGTGATGAAATCGGTCTAAAAAATTTGCTTAAAGGATGTTTAAATTGATTTTGTGGTGAGGCTAATATTTAGCAGCAACACATAAATTTACGCTAATATTTATCCCAAAATGACAAATAAAAGATTGCGAGAAAATAGTATTCATGAACTCTCCCATTCAAAAAACCTTACAACAAAACCATACACATAGCGCACTCTGTGTGTAGATGGTGGAAACATTCAACGTTGTTAGGTTTTCTTCAAATAACGGACAACTTCTGTAATTAATGAAGTGAATATGAAAATTATTATGAAGGCTCATCAGTGCTGAACATTCCCAGCAATTTCGCCAATTTAATCCACCAGATCAAAGCTACAGCTATTTAATATTGATTCTGTTAATATAAGCTGCACTTGAAGGTTTACTCTTAGTGTGAAGGTGTTTAACGACACTTTTTGGAAATATGATTCTGCCATTGTATAAACTTCATACTTATTTATCACAGTACAGAACAGCTCAAAATATTTTTATTAAATTTATCCGATGTCATAACCCTTCTCGTATGATATTATGGAATAGTAGCTGTTCTCTCTTATATTGACGAGGGCCGTAACCTAAAACCAGCGGTTGGATTTCTTTCTGAATTCGACAATGGGCGTTGTTCTGGCACATTCTTCATCATCATGCTCTTATCTACGGATAATTAACTAAATGTACTGTTCAATACATTGTATACATTGAATACATTATGGTGAAAACATCCGGCCTTCAGGGATAAGTTTGTTTTCAAAATTTTGTAAATTAAAATAAAAATAAAAACTTTTCCCTGGAAGCCTGACGTTTTAACCCGGAAATTAATTTTCTATTGAGTTTTAAAGGGAGAGGTGTCCCTTTCTGTACATTGAAACCATCATCCCGATATCTTGTCTTGAAAACTTACGTTGTAGAGAACAATTAATGACTATGAAAATTATGAAAATAAGTTATTATATAATAAAATCAAAGAAGAGGCATATCCTAACCACGCTCTCATGAGCTTTTTAGATGGCAGAGCGCCATCAAGTGGAATAAAAATTAACTAAACGTTTGTATACTTTATCAGGAAATATATAAATAATTTATCGATTAAATCACCTAAAAGAGAGGCTGATATAGGAGAAAAGAACATATAATTTCAAATAATCAATAGATATATTGATTATTTTGTCCACTGTCGTTACAATAATTTAACGTAATTCTTTCAGGAAAATATTTTTAAAAATCTGAACACAAATTTTAGCAACATTTAAGGTCATTATTGAACAGGAAAAAAACTTCTAATAAGTTTACTTAAGCGATTTAAGTTTGGAATTTTAAACACCAGAGTGATCAAATATAATCAATAATTAACTAAAAACCCTGGTAACATCTGGCTTGAAGGATATTCCTATTGAAAAAAGAGCTCGTTAAATAATTAGAGAGAATATATTGGGAAAATATGTTTCAGGGTAAAAAAAATGGCGATATACTTGTATGTAATATAATATTATATGGGTATAGAGAAATTGTTTTACGAGGGAATTTCATTTTCCTTTAATAAAAACTCACTTCAAAGGAAAATACCAGAAAGGCCTGGCTCATGTTACAATGTTTAAATATGGCTGTTTTTGTGAAATACGAAAAGTGGCAATTTTTATTAATTTAATTATAAGGCAATAACACGCGATCTATATACAAGAAATGAAAGCACCAAAGCATGAAGGTTTCTTTTAAACATAAAACAAACTTCTACTGTTCTTACTGTGATGTTAATTAATTTATGCCTAACTGGCTTTGTACTTATTGTTTTCGGAAGATCATTGTTCGATGCAATTTTTTATATATAATTATAACGTCCTAAAAGCATATGTCAACAGTTTGCTTGAATACAATTTTTATAATTTTATATTTCAGTGTAGCATATATAAGCACAATCATCCAATACAGTATTAGAGTTATAAAAGTGGTATGATAGGTTAAATTAGCGAAATATTTGGGAGGGTTTACCACTGATGAGCCAAGCCCTCCCAATATGTTTTCATTGCAGTAAGGGCAGTAGAAGTTTGTTTTAGTAACATTTGTGTTTCCATTTATGTTATTTAACTATTTTTAAAACTTTCTGTTACTTATAAGACGGCCTAAAGATCAAGTGGATGTATATGCAAAATGGAAAAGTAGATAAATCAAGAAGGTATTATAACTAAAAATTATCGAATTAAAATAAATAAAGTTTGTTTTATACTCAACTATAGTTTGATGTGATACACAAATATTTACCCTACCAGACCTCTCTATTATATTTATTCTACTAAATATTTCATAGTTTGAAAAAATCCAGTCCATAGAAGAATTTATTTAATTAGATACATTTTATATTCAAACAAAACTCTTAATTACGTTAATCCACAATATTTCCCGATACAAACGAGCGGCGTGCCCCTCTATAAATAGCGCAATAAGGAATTTTGTCTTGACCCAGAATGCTCTCTTATTGAAATATAATCTATTGATTGTTATAATTACACGGGGTCCGTGTCATTATTCTGAGGAAATCTCAGACTCTTCACTTCAATTAGCCAGCAGATTATTTCTTAGTAAAAACATTTAGAAATGTATGGATATATATCTAAACATAACTATTTTTACCTATCCAAAGTTCAAGCCATGATAATCACAGTTAGTCAATGCCTTTCAGTGTAAACTCATCACATGTCTACGCATATAGAAAGATATAGAGATGTTCGACATATATAACTGAAAGAGTTCAGAGCCCCTTTTGTTACTTGAATTCACTTATGAGGTTTGACTTATACAAGAATCGAAAACCAATGAAGTATAAAAATTGCTCAAATCGGGATTCGATCCAGGGTCGTGGTTATCCTCGACCCTCCATCAAGCTCCTGTATATACTCTCATGGACTTAAGGAAGTTGTACCTCTCACCTCGTTTATTGAAAACACTCTAGATAACGAAGCGTGAACAAAATTGACTGTGTTTCCTTAAAATAATAATAATAGAAAACCGGCGATATCAAAGACTTTTCACTTCCTCAAGTTTTGTCTATATGTGTGTATATATATATATTCCACTATAATATATATTAGATATTCTCAGGAGAAAAATATAGCATAAAAGAGCCTTCTGTAATATCAATGTAGTAAACTGTGTCAAGCCATCACGAATTTTTTTCTCATGAGAGAGTAGAGGCTATGTAAAATTGTTCTTACGTATAGAAGAGGACTATACCAACCGTTGTGTGGTTGTAGGCGAACCTGGGCGACATCCACCTCATAGGTCACGGACTGGGGGCGCACTTGGCGGGCTACGTGGGGGAGGCCTCGCCTGGAGTGGGCAGGATCACCGGTGAGTCTCTCTTCCTTCCACAGTTACCTTCTATCGTGGCACTTGTGCACACTTTATGTCCCAAATAGAAATCCTACAACCGATATAGGCGCGTAAATCACGCTCTATATATTCTCCGTATCTATTACACGATGAATAGTCACCCGGTATTTCTTAAAATAAGAGCTATAAGTTTTGGGCAAATCTGTATCCTTCCTTTTTGGAAATGATGAAATCTTTCGAGCATGTCGTTCTTCAATAGGTTATATAAACTGCATCTGTAAGCTGTCTATTTAAAATGTCTATGCAAATTCCTATATAAGCTGTCCATGCAAATAGTCTAAGCAAATTGCCTATGTAAGCTGTCTATGCAAACTGTATATGCAAACTACCTATGCGAATTGTCTATGCAAACTGCCTATGCGAATTGTCTATGCAAACTGTCTATGCGAATTGTTCATGCTAACTGTCTATTCAAATTGTCTATGCAAGTTATGTACGCAAACTGTCAATGCGAACTGAATATACAAGTTTTCTATTATATTATAGTTTGCATATATGACTGATGAGGGGTAAATATTCAATCTGTTGGTTATTCACCATGGTGTTGTATTAGCTCACTTGATTAAGTTCTAAAAGCGGCCAGCAATTCAATTTTGTTTTTAATATCAACACATGATATTTTTATTATTATTTTTTTCACATTAACAGCGTATTTACACAAATTTGGGCTTGCCATTTTTTGATTACTCAGGAAGCCTCTTGGATCAAACCTTTTACCGTAGAGATACAGTCTACACCACGCTGACGAGGGCCAAACACCCGAAACAGGTTCGTGGTTTGCTTTTCTCGATTTATAAATAAATCGGGTTGGCCAAATATCACGGAACAAGTTAAATCAATGTATAGTTTATTTATGTTTACAAGATGACTCTCTGCCATCTAAAACGCTCAGGTGAGCGATCAGGATATTTCTAATCAATTAATCAGAACGATTAACTCTTCATCACCCTATTAAACACATTTACTAGTGTGATAAAGAATATTGAAAGGTTGAGGTTCCTCTTCAGATTGATTATCATCATATTTCCGCAACTCTATATTGTATATATACCATATATATATATATACTATTAAAAAATATTTTTCTGATAATTTTGGAATTTTTGAGATGAGGAATTGTTTTTGTGTATATGAATATTGTTTTGCAGCCGAAGAAAAGATATCAATGGAATGAAGATTGAATCACAGTTCGCTTTAATTGTGCTTAAGGAATATAAAATATATAATTGAGAAAGTGTATCTACTAAAGGCTTGATGGATAAAGAAAACAAAAGACATATTTACATATGTACAAAAGATTTGAGCCGGCCAACGGGAAACAACAATAGGTTTATATAGGGAAAGCGGCCTCCTTTGGCGATCGACTAACAGAGTAGTTTTTATCTGGCAAGTATAATTTTAAAATTAAATATAAATTTTATATAACTTATATCTATTAAAAATAAAAAAGGCATATCATGATCAGGAGCACATGTGCTTTTCAGAAGGCAGAGCGCCATCTGGTGGAACAGAAATCAACTATTCATTGATTTAGCCTGTTTCCTTATATTTGGCCAACCCAATTTCTTGATAAATCATGAAAAGCCATCCACAAACGCGTTTCGCGCTGTTGGCGCTCGTGTAGCGTGGAGTAGGCTGTACCATGGCGTTCTGCCTTCTGAAAAGCACATGTGCTCCTGGTAAGGATATGCCTTTTTCATTTTTAATATCAACACCTGACCTTTTTATTTTATTATTATTTTTTTTACATTATTATTTCATGTGTTTATTCGTATTTACGCAAGTTTGGCCTTAAATACCCATTTCTTTGTTTCTCAAGAAGCCACTGGGACCAAAATTATTTTTGGTCGCAGTGGTACAGTCTACTCCACGCTGACGAGCGCCAACAGCGCGAAACGCGTTCGTGGATGGCTTTTCTTGATTAATAAGAAATTGGGTTGGCCAAATATCAGGGAACAGGTTAAATCAATGAATGGTTGATTTCTGTTCCACCAGATGGCGCTCTGCCTTCTGAAAAGCACACGTGTTCCTGGTCAGGATAGCCTTCATTATTTTAAATATATATATATATATATATGTATATATAGTGTAGAAACTATATAACAAAATTATAACAGTGATTCTAATTTTAAAACTTAAGGAGCAAACTGATAATAATGATAACTTATATCAATTAGATTTGATTAGATTAGCAAGCTAAATCTAAATTAATTATAATAATAAATAGTTATTTAATTTTATAGTCCAGTTTTGTATTAAGATTATCTTCACTATTATGATCATTTAAATTCAAATTATAAAATTTGTAAAATGTTATTAATTTGTAGATAGAGAGAGAAAAAAAAATCCTTTACTTCTAATACATCATCAAGTTAATTATATATTTATAATTAATAACAATAAAAATTAACAACGTAACGTCTATTACATCGGCTTTTACACGTCATTTAGACATACTCTAATCCTATATATAGAATAATCGAAGTGAGAATATATATAATAGTTAGAAAAAAGAGAGAAAGACAGAACCATGCACTTTTAATCAAACTAATAATAAAGAAAAAAAAAAAGTTTTGTAAAGAAGGTAGATAAGATTGTTAGTATATATATATATATATATTTATAATTTTATATTTTATCCTTTTTTTTTTTAAGATTTTTAAAGGTTTTTTTATTTTATAATATGATTATAAATAGTTGTATTTAGTAATATATCTATAGTATGAATTAACATTTGTTATAAGTTTGGATATTATGTTTTGAAACCCTAATGGTAGACCAGACATACACAAAAAACTTTAAATTGAAATAAATTGGAAAAAGAGATCTGCTGGACCGGGGATCTTCAGATAAAAGCCCAACGACATTTCACCCCTTCTTTATTATGTCATAGATCTCTTTTAAACCGGATTTTATGTGTTAATATTAAGTTGTTTCAGTGAAATATTTAAATGAACATATATAACAGATACAAGTGTTAACAAATTCAAACTGTAAACCTACCTCGACCGCGGCGTCCTCCATTGTGAATATCTATTTCTGGCTGACACATGTTGCGGGGGGGGGGGGAAATTTCAAATTTAGACCATTTATTCAGAATTTTTTTGAACAACAAGGAAAAATAGTTAAGGGAAGAAAGCTGAATTTCATAATCTTTACAGCTAGTTATATCTAAATAACTGATTCAACACTTATTCATCTTTTAATATTCCTTTAAAAAGGCAAATTATAAGAGTTTAATAAAGCTATTAATTGTGCAAATTCACCTTTATTTAACTTCCATTTTCCTCCCCAGAAATTGGAGATTAAACAAAATGAACTATATACTATAACACTTTAAAAATCTTGTGAAAAAATCTTTTAATCAGTTATTTAATCAAAGTTTAATTAACTGTTAAAGATTATAAATTTGTATTAGTTATTATTAAGAGAAATTATAGAAAGTTGATTTCATAAATGGATATTTCCATTTATTTTTTTTTTAATATTTTATAATTGATATACTGTTGAAATATTTTACTTGTTTGATACTAAATTTGTTTTTAATAAATTCCATGTTTAAATTTTTAACATCTTCTATGAAATTATCTAATATATTATTTATTCTATAAAATCTTAGAAACTGACCATAATATATACCCTTACAGCAATTTATTGATATATTAGAATTCATATTACAGTATTTTATAATATTGAAATTATAATTACTCTTTTTATTATAAACTCTAACAGCACTATTTGTAAGGTCTATATTCAAGTCTAAAAAGTTAACTTTTTTGTTTCTATAAATTTTTTCATTGTTCTTAAGTTTCAAGTATTTAGGATATATTTCAGGTATTAATTTTTTAAACTGTGGATTATTAAATATTATTATGTCATCTACATATCGGAATATTTGCCAATTAATATTATTTTGTAGAAAGTATTCTCTTTCGTATCAGAACAATATTAAATTGGCTAATAACGGACTAGAAGAAGTTCCCATGGGAACGCCTTCTGATTGAATATATATTTTATTTTTAAATTCTATATAGTTAAAATTTAAAAATGTTTCCAGTAGAGTTTTTGCTGTTTTAAGATCTAATTTAAATGTTTTATATCTGTTATGAATAATTTTAATGTAGAAAGTTTTGTCATTAATGAATTCATTAAATAAATTGGTTATTTTATTATTTAGATCTCTTAAATTTATTTTAGAAAATAGGTCCTCAAAGTCAAATGTGTGTACTGTTTCAATGTTTGTCCAATTGTTCATTAAATAATTAATGATTTTTTTATTTGAGTCGATAAATTTATAATTATATTTATTAGTTAATTTATTTATAATAAATTGTAGTGTTGAAGCTAATTGTATATCAATATTTTTTATGACTGAATTTATACCAGATGTGATTGTTCTGAAAGAAATAGGTTTTTTGTGTAGTTTAGGAATTATATAGAACTTTGGTATGTTTGGATTTTTGTGGTTATTATAAATTTTTAGTGAATTTTCAACATTTTTGATGTCTTTTTTGATTTTTGTGCCTGTAGTTCTAGCAAAAGTGTATTTATGATTATTATCAATTTCCTTTTTTAGTATATCGTGGTATAGATTTTTACAAATTAAAGATAAATTATTGGAACATTTATCTATAGGAGTGATAATATAGTCCTTCTGTAAATTAATTATATTTTCTTTAAAAGAAGGAATGTCTGAATTAGGTTTTGTGTATTTAAGTGTATTATTATAATAATTTATAATTTCCTTTTTAATATTATGTTTCCATTCCAGAAAAGCAAATTCTGGAATACTGTATTTTATACTAGTTTTATTTATGAAAATATCTATATCTTTTAATATAGATTTAATTGTATTATTATAATTGTGTTTAATTTGAGGTATATATTTATACACTTTATTTAAAATTTCTTGATATTCTGGATTTAAAAAAAAAAATTGCTAGTTAATATATTACCTGAGAACTTATATTTATCAATATAGTTGTTGCAATTACATTTAATTTTTTTAAAATTTGCCAAATTATTAATAAATTGGTTATAATTGCAAACTAAATCACCTATATTTTTGTTGTATCTCCAGATTGTTTTGAAATTTAAATTTTTTATAGGGAAAAGATTATTGATGATTTGGTTATTAAAAATATCATTAAATTTAATATGATTAAATAAATTGTTATTAAATTTAATGATAATATTAATGTTATTAGTAGCTTGTTTAATTTTTCTGTATTTAAAGATGTCGTGTGTGATACCTATTAATCTGTTAGTCAGATTATGAATTTTAATATATTCTATGAGTTTGATAAATTTATTATTATTTAGTTTAAATAATGTTTTAATAAATTTATCGACGAAGTTGTTAGTGTACATTTGTTTTGGGTCCAGTAATTCTTCAAATTCAATGTAACCTAATTTATTGGTAGATTTACCTCTAGTTTTATTAGGTTTAGTTTTAAATTCATTTTTTTTTGTATTTGCAACTGATTTCATAGGTTGAAATTTCTTCTGTTTGTGGTTTGTATGTGTAGTTTAATTCGTCGTTAAGTCCATAAGGGAATAATGTGTTGTGTTTATAAATGTAGTTGTTTTCTAATAATAGTCGTTGTTTTTTGTTTTGACATATGTCTAGTATTTCTATCTTAAAGTTGTTAAAAGTATGTAATTGATTGTGTTCTTTCATATATATATTACCAATTGATTTTTTAGCGTGGTTTCTATGTAGGTTTATTCGTATATTTAATGGATTACAAGTTTGTCCTATATATGATAGTTGACAAATTTGGCATGTTAATTTATAAATAGTATTCACTAATTTACAACTAGTTGTTTGAAAAGTGTCATGGTTCTTAAGAGAGGGACAAGTTTGACAATTTTTTCTTAGGCAATTCTTAGCGAGTTTAAATTAACATAAAAGAGGTGCTAACACTAATATGTTTGTAGTTTTTTTTAGTTTTTTTAGTTTGTTATTCTTGTGAATTTTTAAATATATTCTTCTTAATTGTTTTTGTGGTGATAAAATTTGTAATAAATTGAATAATTAATCTATAAATATATAGATATTACTGTTTGTTATCTGTTATATTTTTAAGAATAACTAATAAAAAAAAACATCTTTAAACTAACTAAACACTGAAAAAAAAAACAAAAGTTCTGAAGTTATTTTTTCTAGAATTACTTTTATAATTTACTTTTTAATAATCAAACAATGAAAGATAATTAAAATTTGTATGAAGATTTATTTATATTAGAATATCTAATATAATTTAATCTGTATATTATGTTATATATAAAAAATATATCATAGAGCAAGCTCATATGAATTAATATAGTGTAGAAACTATATAACAAAATTATAAGAGTGATTCTAATTTTAAAACTTAAGGAGCAAACTGATAATAATGATAACTTATATCAATTAGATTTGATTAGATTAGCAAGCTAAATCTAAATTAATTATAATAATAAATAGTTATTTAATTTTATAGTCCAGTTTTGTATTAAGATTATCTTCACTATTATGATCATTTAAATTCAAATTATAAAATTTGTAAAATGTTATTAATTTGTAGATAGAGAGAGAAAAAAAATCCTTTACTTCTAATACATCATCAAGTTAATTATATATTTATAATTAATAACAATAAAAATTAACAACGTAACGTCTATTACATCGGCTTTTACACGTCATTTAGACATACTCTAATCCTATATATAGAATAATCGAAGTGAGAATATATATAATAGTTAGAAAAAAGAGAGAAAGACAGAACCATGCACTTTTAATCAAACTAATAATAAAGAAAAAAAAAGTTTTGTAAAGAAGGTAGATAAGATTGTTAGTATATATATATATATTTTTATAATTTTATATTTTATCCTTTTTTTTTAAAGATTTTTGAAGGTTTTTTTATTTTATAATATGATTATAAATAGTTGTATTTAGTAATATATCTATAGTATGAATTAACATTTGTTATAAGTTTGGATATTATGTTTTGAAACCCTAATGGTAGACCAGACATACACAAAAAACTTTAAATTGAAATAAATTGGAAAAAGAGATCTGCTGGACCGGGGATCTTCAGATAAAAGCCCAACGACATTTCACCCCTTCTTTATTATGTCATAGATCTCTTTTAAACCGGATTTTATGTGTTAATATTAAGTTGTTTCAGTGAAATATTTAAATGAACATAAATAACAGATACAAGTGTTAACAAATTCAAACTGTAAACCTACCTCGACCGCGGCGTCCTCCATTGTGAATATCTATTTCTGGCTGACACATGTTGCGGGGGGGGGACATTTCAAATTTAGACCATTTATTCAGAATTTTTTTGAACAACTGCTACTATTATTTTGAACCGCAACATAATATATGAGAAAATTAACAGGTTTACAAATTCCTTTTGTACAGCGATCTCTCTCTATTTCAACGGTAAAAGAATAGTTATTGCCAATATCTATATACACCCAAACTCAATGGCTGCATTTCATATCCAATTCATCTCAGAAATACTTGAGGCCTTTGGTCAACTCCCAATTATCCTTTGTGGAGATTTCAATTCAAGACATCCACTCTGGTTCGATTCAACGACAAATAAAAACGGATACATTCTAAAGTCTATTATCGAGGAGCAGAATCTATTTGTTCATAATCTAAAAATCCCAACTTGCAGAAATTCTAGCATAATCGACTTGACAATTTCTAATAAACATTCCATTGGTCTTATACATAACTGGAGAACCTCAGCACTTTCTGTTACCTCAGACCATTTGGCAATACTTTTTGATATCTTCAATATGATAAACTTGGCAAACAATAATAGACAGACATCGACATGGAAATTCAGAGAAAAATCGGCGAATTGGACCAAATTTGCTGAGAGTATTTCGCCTTCGGATTTACTGGATTTAAATTCAGCTTCTAAGCACATTGTCAATTGTGAAGATATTGATAATGTGGTAAACAAATTGACAAATTTAGTAATTGAAGCTGCATACTCTTCTCTCGACGTCAAGCATCACACCTCTATAAACACGACTACTTCCAAAAATTGGTGGAATAAAGAGCTTCAACAATTAAAAGAACATTTACATTATCTCAGGAATTTGTATTATAGAGGGGGTAACCTGAATCCGAGTATTTACAGAGCGGCAAGAAATAAATACTTAAGAGCCATCAATAGAGCAAAAAAGACGTCGTGGAAAATATTTATTGAAGAAAATGAGTCTACGAATGCTTTCGGGAATGCATACAGGATTTTTAAACGGTTAAGATCGGCCGATATTCAAGTGGGCATACCATTACTGAATAAAACTGCAGAATGCATGAGAGAGCAAAAGATGAAGGAAATGCTAACAGCATTTTTTCCTGATGATGATGTGCGGTTGGACAATGAAGAACACACTTTAATTAGAAATCACATCCCAAGTTTTACCAACAGGGAAATCATTTTTATTACTGAAAAGGAAATAAAGGATTTGTGCTCGAATCTTAATATCAGAAAGGCTCCTGGTCCAGATAACGTGAGTAATTATATGATTAAGCACTCATTATTATCAATCCTACCCAGTTTAGTCAAACTCTTTAATGAGTGTCTGGTGCTGGGTTACTATCCTGAAAGCTGGAAACATTCGGTATTAAAAATTATTACGAAACCGCAAAAAGCTGACTACGAAGCAATTAATAGCTATCGCCCAATTTCACTAACATCAAATTTCTCAAAAATATTTGAAACGATCATTAAAAATAAAATACTCAATTATTATAATCATAATAACTTACTGAGCCATAGACAACATGGATTTACGAAAAGAAAATCTACAATAACGGCATTGGACAAAATAACCGAGACCATACTGAAACACAAACAAAACGAATTGGTTGCATTGATTGCCATTGATATAAGTGGTGCATTTGATAATGCGTGGTGGCCTGCCTTAATAAAAAGAATGGACGAAGACCACGTCCCAGCAGTTCTTATAAAAATTATCCAATCATTTTTAAATCGGAGAAGAAAAACAAGTCTCACCTTCTCGAATACAACAATTTCGAAATATTTATCAAAGGGATGTCCTCAAGGCGGACCATTATCACCTTTATTGTGGAATATAGTCCTGAATGATTTGTTGATCAACTTCGCATCCCCAAATTCTGAAATAATCTGTTATGCGGATGATGTTTCGATTGTTTGCTGGCACAAGACCATAGAAGGGTTAAAAAATGAAACAGAAAGAACTTTAAATTATGTAATACAATGGTGTACAAGAAATAAGCTAAAGCTAAGCCCGGAGAAAACCGGCTTAATACATATGCACGGCAAACAAAATATTCCAATGGGAACTCCAAATTTCATAATAAAACCAGTGAAAGAGGTAAAAATTTTAGGTATAAAATTTTCTAATCACAGAATTAAGTCAAAAATTAACTTCACACCCCACATTAATGATATTCTTTGTAAAATCAACCGTATGAAAAATCTTTTGTTTTCGCTCTGTGGGAAGATGGGATTGGATGCTAAAAAAAGATTAATTTTATATAAAACTCTTTTCAGGCCAATACTAACCTATGGATCTGAAATATGGTATAAATTTATTAATAAAAGAAGTAAGCAAAGATTAAACTCTCAGCAATATCAGATTCTTCTTTGGGTAGTGAGAGCCTATAAAACGACCTCATCAAATTGTATTCATAGTTTGGCAAAAATACCTATTCTCACAGATCAAATAGAATCGTTGATAATAAAATACGATTTGGCCAATTTATCAAAAGAAGAAATTAATGTATTCAGACCGCATGCCCCGACTATAATTCATAACTACATAGAATCAAGAATGGCTGAAACAATAGCTAACACTAATGAAACATTCAGAAAATTTTTCCCATTTGGAATTCCTTTTTATTTTCGTCCGAATTTTTATAACTCACAGTTCGTCACGGGTCATGGTAATTTTGGAGAATTTCTGTCGAAAATCGGGGCAACGGATGATCCTAGCTGTTTCTGTGGAAAAGAAAACCAAGACTCAATGCATTTATTGATGGTATGTCCGATATTCCACAGCTACAGAAGTAATCATTTTTATCCCATCGAAGAGGTTTGCGAATTTGTATATAACAAAGACACTTATGTAAAATTCAATAATTTTTGTAAGTTCATTTTGGATTTTCTCTTCTGTTTAAGAAAACCATAGTTTCAGTTTTAATTGTGTTTTTAACCGGTTATTGTGTTGTATATACTGAATTGTATATAGGTTGCTAAAATAATTTATTTTTGATTTTCTCTTCTGTTTGAGAAAACCATCGTTTCAGTTTTAATTGTGTTTTTAGTCGGTTATTGAGTTGTATATAGGTTGATAAAATAATCCATTTTGGATTTTCTCTTCTGTTTTAGAGTGCCATCGTTTAAGTTTTAATTATGTTTTTAGTCCGGTTATTAAATTGTATAAAATGAATTGTATATAATCTACTAAAATGTATTTAGGCGCAAGTATCCCGAGCTGGGATATCGCGTCCGATATGTCAAATAAAAAAAAAAAAACAACAAGAAAATTAAAGAAGAAAGGAAAAATAGTTAAGGGAAGAAAGCTGAATTTCATAATCTTTACAGCTAGTTATATCTAAATAACTGATTCAACACTTATTCATCTTTTAATATTCCTTTAAAAAGGCAAATTATAAGAGTTTAATAAAGCTATTAATTGTGCAAATTCACCTTTATTTAACTTCCATTTTCCTCTCTAGAAATTGGAGATTAAACAAAATGAACTATATACTATAACACTTTAAAAATCTTGTGAAAAAAATCTTTTAATCAGTTATTTAATCAAAGTTTAATTAACTGTTAAAGATTATAAATTTGTATTAGTTATTATTAAGAGAAATTATAGAAAGTTGATTTCATAAATGGATATTTCCATTTATTTTTTTTTTAATATTTTATAATTGATATACTGTTGAAATATTTTACTTGTTTGATACTAAATTTGTTTTTAATAAATTCCATGTTTAAATTTTTAACATCTTCTATGAAATTATCTAATATATTATTTATTCTATAAAATCTTAGAAACTGACCATAATATATACCCTTACAGCAATTTATTGATATATTAGAATTCATATTACAGTATTTTATAATATTGAAATTATAATTACTCTTTTTATTATAAACTCTAACAGCACTATTTGTAAGGTCTATATTCAAGTCTAAAAAGTTAACTTTTTTGTTTCTATAAATTTTTTCATTGTTCTTAAGTTTCAAGTATTTAGGATATATTTCAGGTATTAATTTTTTAAACTGTGGATTATTAAATATTATTATGTCATCTACATATCGGAATATTTGCCAATTAATATTATTTTGTAGAAAGTATTCTCTTTCGTACCAGAACAATATTAAATTGGCTAATAACGGACTAGAAGAAGTTCCCATGGGAACGCCTTCTGATTGAATATATATTTTATTTTTAAATTCTATATAGTTAAAATTTAAAAATGTTTCCAGTAGAGTTTTTGCTGTTTTAAGATCTAATTTAAATGTTTTATATCTGTTATGAATAATTTTAATGTAGAAAGTTTTGTCATTAATGAATTCATTAAATAAATTGGTTATTTTATTATTTAGATCTCTTAAATTTATTTTAGAATATAGGTCCTCAAAGTCAAATGTGTGTACTGTTTCAATGTTTGTCCAATTGTTCATTAAATAATTAATGATTTTTTTATTTGAGTCGATAAATTTATAATTATATTTATTAGTTAATTTATTTATAATAAATTGTAGTGTTGAAGCTAATTGTATATCAATATTTTTTATGACTGAATTTATACCAGATGTGATTGTTCTGAAAGAAATAGGTTTTTTGTGTAGTTTAGGAATTATATAGAACTTTGGTATGTTTGGATTTTTGTGGTTATTATAAATTTTTAGTGAATTTTCAACATTTTTGATGTCTTTTTTGATTTTTGTGCCTGTAGTTCTAGCAAAAGTGTATTTATGATTATTATCAATTTCCTTTTTTAGTATATCGTGGTATAGATTTTTACAAATTAAAGATAAATTATTGGAACATTTATCTATAGGAGTGATAATATAGTCCTTCTGTAAATTAATTATATTTTCTTTAAAAGAAGGAATGTCTGAATTAGGTTTTGTGTATTTAAGTGTATTATTATAATAATTTATAATTTCCTTTTTAATATTATGTTTCCATTTCAGAAAGGTAAATTCTGGAATACTGTATTTTATACTAGTTTTATTTATGAAAATATCTATAACTTTTAATATAGATTTAATTGTATTATTATAATTGTGTTTAATTTGAGGTATATATTTATACCCTTTATTTAAAATTTCTTGATATTCTGGATTTAAAAAAGAAAAATTGCTAGTTAATATATGACCTGAGAACTTATATTTATCAATATAGTTGTTGCAATTACATTTAAATTTTTTAAAATTTGCCAAATTATTAATAAATTGGTTATAATTGCAAACTAAATTACCTATATTTTTGTTGTATCTCCAGATTGTTTTGAAATTTAAATTTTTTATAGGGAAAAGATTATTGATGATTTGGTTATTAAAAATATCATTAAATTTAATATGATTAAATAAATTGTTATTAAATTTAATGATAATATTAATGTTATTAGTAGCTTGTTTAATTTTTCTGTATTTAAAGATGTCGTGTGTGATATCTATTAATCTGTTAGTCAGATTATGAATTTTAATATATTCTATGAGTTTGATAAATTTATTATTATTTAGTTTAAATAATGTTTTAATAAATTTATCGACGAAGTTGTTAGTGTACATTTGTTTTGGGTCCAGTAATTCTTCAAATTCAATGTAACCTAATTTATTGGTAGTTTTACCTCTAGTTTTATTAGGTTTAGTTTTAAATTCATTTTTTTTTGTATTTGCAACTGATTTCATAGGTTGAAATTTCTTCTGTTTGTGGTTTGTATGTGTAGTTTAATTCGTCGTTAAGTCCATAAGGGAATAATGTGTTGTGTTTATAAATGTAGTTGTTTTCTAATAATAGTCGTTGTTTTCTGTTTTGACATATGTCTAGTATTTCTATCTTAAAGTTGTTAAAAGTATGTAATTGATTGTGTTCTTTCATATATATATTACCAATTGATTTTTTAGCGTGGTTTCTATGTAGGTTTATTCGTATATTTAATGGATTACAAGTTTGTCCTATATATGATAGTTGACAAATTTGGCATGTTAATTTATAAATAGTATTCACTAATTTACAACTAGTTGTTTGAAAAGTGTCATGGTTCTTAAGAGAGGGACAAGTTTGACAATTTTTTCTTAGGCAATTCTTAGCGAGTTTAAATTAACATAAAAGAGGTGCTAACACTAATATGTTTGTAGTTTTTTTTAGTTTTTTTAGTTTGTTATTCTTATGAATTTTTAAATATATTTTTCTTAATTGTTTTTGTGGTGATAAAATTTGTAATAAATTGAATAATTAATCTATAAATATATAGATATTACTGTTTGTTATCTGTTATATTTTTAAGAATAACTAATAAAAAAAACATCTTTAAACTAACTAAACACTGAAAAAAAACAAAAGTTCTGAAGTTATTTTTTCTAGAATTACTTTTATAATTTACTTTTTAATAATCAAACAATGAAAGATAATTAAAATTTGTATGAAGATTTATTTATATTAGAATATCTAATATAAATAAAAACTTTTTTTTTCTTTATTATTAGTTTGATTAAAAGTGCATGGTTCTGTCTTTCTCTCTTTTTTCTATTATATATATTCTCACTTCGATTATTCTATATATAGGATTAGAGTATGTCTAAATGACGTGTAAAAGCCGATGTAATAGACGTTACGTTGTTAATTTTTATTGTTATTAATTATAAATATATAATTAACTTGATGATGTATTAGAAGTAAAGGATTTTTTTTTTCTCTCTCTATCTACAAATTAATAACATTTTACAAATTTTATAATTTGAATTTAAATGATCATAATAGTGAAGATAATCTTAATACAAAACTGGACTATAAAATTAAATAACTATTTATTATTATATA
This sequence comes from Cordylochernes scorpioides, assembly GCA_030710605.1. Taxonomy (NCBI): domain Eukaryota; kingdom Metazoa; phylum Arthropoda; class Arachnida; order Pseudoscorpiones; family Chernetidae; genus Cordylochernes; species Cordylochernes scorpioides. Next base: position 37,012,094 of record CP092876.1, read on the forward strand.
TATATATATATATATATATATATATATAGTGTAAAAACTATATAATAAAAATATAACAGTGATACTACATTTAAAACTTAAGGAGCAATCTGATCAGAATGATAAATCATATCAAGTAGATTTGGTTAGATTAGCAAGCTATATATATATATATATATAGCAAGCTATATATATATATATATATATAGCAAGCTATATATATATATACATATGAAAGAAAGTAGATCAAGAAGAAAAAAAAGAAAGCTAAATATAAAGTGGATTATGAATATAATAATGTATCAAAAAAAGGTTAAATTCTCATAAACAATAAGGGCTATAACAAGTTCACTCTAAAACCTCGGCAGTTACGCGTAATATAAGCGGATAATAAAAAAAGGGAAAATTTTGAAGATATTTCAACGTAGAAAATTAGGAAAGAAAAACGTCAGAATGACGCGGCAATTTATTTAAGGCAAAAAAAAAATCAACACACACACTTATAAGATATAAGCAATGAGGTAGCAAAATATAAATGATATACAAGGGTCACTCCAAAAGTTTCTGCAATCAAGATTAATTAATTAAAATATTGAAAAATAAATTATACCAATAAAATCTACGTGCATATTTTACCTAACTTAAAATTTTTCATAAAATAGTAACAGCTATGACTCATAGAGGGCGCGACTTTGTTTAAAGCGGTAGCGGTAATTTCTAAACATTGCTTCAGACACAATGGAGTTGTCTAAAGAAAGTTTACGCGCCATGATCTTTTATCATTATAAAAATAATTTAACTTCTGAAGAATCCTATGAAAGATTGATGAAACCTTTAGAAGTTAAAGCTCCTTCTATTAGAACAGTTTTTAATTGGTTTAATAAATTTAAATTAGGAAAAACCAACCTTCAAGATGAACCTCGTTCAGGTCGACCACCAAAAGCAGTGACCCAAGAAAAAATTGAGCTGGTAAGATTTTTACTTAGAGAAGATCGAAGAATTACGTATCAGCAGTTAGGGAAAAGTGTAGGAATTGAATCGGCAGTAATCAACACCATCATCAATGATATTTTATAATACAGAAAACCTGTTAGTAGATGGGTACCTCATAGGTTTACTGAAGACCAAAAACTTGGTCGCATTAAATGGTGTAATTTCATGTTGAAAAAATGGATGAAGGCAAATAAGAGGCTGATTTTAATATTATCAAAAACACTTTTTGTAAAAAAAAGCGACCGTTTGTTTTCCAACACTTTGAGCTCTGCGAACTTTCTTCGGAGAAGGTGATTTTGAAGAGCAACAAAAATTAGATTTCCGTTTTGTTTTTGGATTAAAATGCCCCCCCCCCCCCACTCGCTTTTTGGTTTTTGTAACTATTGTGTTGGAGCGGGTCGCTCCTTAAATAATATATTGTTAACAATACCTCATTATAGGTCCGCAAATATCGAAAGTATAGGTATGTAGCTTTTGTACTATTAAGGTGTATATATATACACATACTTATGTACATATGTAAGTACTATTACCATTAGGGATATATATGTCACATCTACATAAATGTAGATATAATACTATATACTCTCTACTAATATATGCATTTATATAAGGCGCCAATTTATAATTGTAACAAATAGTTTTTGAATAAAAACATTCAATCGGGTAAAACACGGGCGTTGCCCGGATCATTCGGCTAGTAGAATAGATAAATCAGCGAGAACCACACCTCCATCTCATGGTTCTATTCTATTGGTTGGTTGAAGGTCGAAAGGATATATTACCCACAGGACGTGCTTTCATAGCGACATGGTGTTTATAGAGAGGACGACCTCACTCTAATACAATCTAATGGCCTTCAAAGTTTCGTTTTTTTTTAAATTTGAAAAGACCACTATCACGATATTAAAATTCTAAAACATTTTTATCCCTCCTGAGATTTAACGAAAAAAAAAATTTCTGAAAATATTAAATACATTAATTTGACATTTTTTAAAAAGAACTTTATATATTCTTTTATTTAAGGACTATATTTTAATATATTCCAGGTATATTTTTGTTTATATATTATTCATATTTTGAGCATAGAATGAGCATAGTATATATGTAATGCATATTAATACAAAACAATAATCCATCTATATATACCAAAAAGAAACATTAAAACGCGATCGTTTATTTTCACAAAAATAAATCAAACTTCTAATGTCCTTACTGCGATCAAAACATATATTGGGACGGCTTGGCTTATCAGTGGTGAATCCTCACAGCGGTTTGACCAATTTTTAAACTTCCATACCGCTTCTTTAGATCTCTAATACTGTATTTGATCATTCTGCTTATATATGCTACACTGGAGTATTGCCTATTATTAACTACAGACACTCCTCAGCATGGAACTTCCTGGTCAATTGGTTCACCTGAGCGGTTAAAACAAGACGCGAGTAAAAGTACTTTGCACTAGTCCACACTAGAGAACTGTTCTTCCCGGGTGGTTGGCGTTCGGTGCTCCCTGGGCTATAAATATCTACCGGCTGAGAGGTCGCTGTGAGGAGGACTCCGAATAATAGGAAAGAAGAGGAGCACCATTCTCTACAATAAGTTATGAACAGCTATTCATGTTTCTCATGTCAGATATTTTTTATTAGAGTTAAGTCGGCCTGCTGCTGAGGACTTGCCCCAGTCTTAATGACTATAGAGCTGACGCTTTTGACTTCTCTCAGCGATGAACTTCAAGATACACATATTTGATAACTTCAAAAGATTGGGGGAAGTTAGGAAGACTTTTTATATTTATGATAATAACTCTTGATATTACCGGGTTTGCGAAGAAAACCTACTAAGAATAGCGAATCCGAAAATGTATTCTCACCATAAAAATATGCTCCCTTCTATAACAGTAGAACAATATCTGATCGGATATCTTCCATTACCAGTCAAAAGATGTATCGCACAAATAAAAATACTCTTTACACTGTTCAAAGATAACCACGCTGAAATATTTAATTCAAAATGAATATAACCATTATATAATTTAAAAACGACTCGGAATTGGAGCACCATATGTTTTTCTGTTTAATTTAAAAAGTGAAAGGGAACTTTTTTTTTTTTAATTGGATCATATCATTTCGCTCTGGAGGCTCCGTTTTCCAGGATGGCAAAGAATAAATCCATTGCATTGGCCCTATATATTTTTTACAGGGCGGCGCGAGAAAAGAAACACTGAGGAAAGAGAGCCGTGTGGATATATAAATATAAATGAACGATCACCTGTGTAAATAACTAATCTTATCTGGGCGGTTATAATCAGGGTGAATCCTGTGTAGGGCATAGGTCTTCAATAAAAGGCTTTTTGTTGTTATAACTATTAATATTATGAAATAGTTTTTTTAACTATTACTTTGATACTATAAGATGCCTATATATTGTAAATAGAGAGTATATATATAAATATATGTATATATGAAAACACAATAGAAAAATATAAGTGGGTCAGGTGTTGATATTAAAAATAAAGAAAGCGTATTCTGCCATCTAAAAAGCACATGTGCTCGTGGTCAGAATATGCTTAATTTATTTTATATAAATATTAGCTTTTCTTGAATAATCAAGAAAGGGTATTTGATCAATTCTGAAATAATATAAAAAATAAACAATTAGTTGAGATTTATTCTGACAGATGGCGCAAGCCATCAGCACGTTTTAGTTGCACAGTCAGGAAATGTTTTTCTTTTAATTTATCACTTGATACCAAAACAATTTCACTTTTTACAATTTATCTATATACAAATGGTTTTCCATTTTTAAATTAACGATTTTTCAAAGCTGTACCTCGCGAAAGAAGCACGCGATTCGCGTGATGTTATATTTATTCGAAAGAACAAGCATTGTTTTATATTTCGTTAAAAAATATTTTTTTTTTAAATATCCGAAATTTTCAAAAATTATAAGTGATTTTGTGGAAGGTTACGTTTTCAGACTTTACAGAGACTCTGGGGGTCGGTGGAAGGCTGGTTAAACTGTTTGGTTTTCAACCACTACGACCCGGGTTCGATTCCCGCATTGGACACTTTTTCTGTTTAAAAAAATGCTCCAATGGCCCCCGATTCTTGCAAAAGTCCAACCCTACTAGCGAGTGCAAATAACAAACGGGGCTCTGGCACATTTGTAAGTGTAAAGTCGAACTGCTTTCACATGTGTAGACATGTGGTGCGCTTACAGTAAAAAGCAGTCGCTAACTACCCACCATGATTATCATGGCCTGTACCACGCGTACTAGGGATAAGCAAAAAAAAAAAAAAAAACAGAGACTCTCTTGCGTCTTCATTTTTCTAGATTTAAAAGCAGTTTTAAGCAAGCCCGATATTTTACAGGGAAATGCTTAGAATAGATGTACGAATTTAATTGACGTGTTGAACGTGATGTAGGATTCGTGGCTTTATCCTGGTGCAGCCACACGGATCTTGAGTCACTTGGATACACAAACGGGACCTCATTGTCTAATAATGGGTCTAAGGCAAGTCTTGACAAGATTTGAGAATTTATCTTGATATTTGGTCCACCTTCTTTATTGGAAGCTTCCTAATGTTGTAGAAACCTGCAACGATCATGAAGACCAGGCATCGTCCAATGTAACAACATTCTTACTATTTCACCTGCCAAGTACTTTTCATAAAGGGCTTTGCTTTACGTCTTTTGTTCCTCAATAAGGTGCGGCTTGAAGACATTAACTTTCACCTTTTAACGTATTTTTAAGCCGAATTTTCCCTAATAATACGTTGTTATGTATTAATATTCATAGATATTATTTATCATCATCATTTGCTTGTATAAATACTTTGTTTTAATTAAAAATGTATGTATGCAAAAATGACTAGCGTTGCGTCGTAAATCTCTTAATCTAGAAGATACATAATAAATTGGCGACGAGAGAAAAAAGAATTATTTTAAGGTAAAGTAATCTTGAGCTAATTTTTAAACTAATTTTAAACTAAAACTTTAATTTTTTAAAGATGGCTAGTTTCGGGAATATTGAGAATTTTGATCCTTCTAAGCCAGAGAAGTGGACAACGTACGTGGAGAGAATGATATTCTTTTTCCTTGCAAATGGAATTGAAAAGATCACGCAGAAAAAAGCTATTTTTCTCACTTTAATAGGCCCTGAAACTTATGCATTGGTAAGGTCATTGGCCGCGCCAAAAGATTTAGCTCATGTAAATTATGAAGAGATACTTACTATCCTGACTGGACATTTTTGCCCTAAGCCCAATGTGATAGTCCAGCGATACCATTTTAACAAACATAATCAGGGTAATGAACCGATTGCTACTTATATAGCAGAATTAAGAAGATTAAGTGAGAACTGTGAGTTTGTTGATCTGGATGATCGTTTAAGAGACAGATTAGTGTGTGGCTTAAAAAAAAGAGTCACTTGTGAAGAGACTATTGTCTGAAAAAGACTTGACCTTTGAAAAAGCCATGGATATAGCACTATGTGATGAGTCGGCAAGTGCAAACGCTAGTATTTTGATGGAGACGACTCCTGATGTAAATATATTAAGGAAAGCTAGCAGGGCTGAACCGCCTAAATTTAAATCGGGCAAAGTTCATTTTAAGGAATTCAAGAAAATGAATAATAAAATAATTTGCATACGTTGTAAAGGAAATCATATGCCAAATGTTTGTAAATTCAGAAATGCAAAATGTTTTAAATGTGGCAAAATTGGTCATTTGCAGAAGCAATCCTGACTAGAGTAAAGAAATTTGAATACTTGACTAGAAGTAATAGTGATACATACCTACACTGTCTTGGAACTGAAAGTTTAAGTAATCCTTTTTACATAATGGTTAAATTAGATAATCATGACGTAGCAATGCTTATAGATTCAGGAAGTGCATACTCATTACTAAACAAAGAAACATTTTTAAAGTATTGGAGAGTAACCCAACTTGAGAAATCTGAAGTGCTATTGAAGACATGGTCGTCAAGTAACGTCAAGATTTTGGGAAAGCTTTTTGTTAAAGCAAAAGTAACAAATGGTTTTAAAAAATTATCAATCTTAGTGGCTGATGGTCTGGGTCCTAACATTCTGGGAAGGCAGTGGTTTGAAGCGTTTCGCCTGAGGATAAATATTTTGAATCATATCGAAACAAATCCTTTTTCTTCTGAATTTGAAGAAGTATTTAAACAGGAAATTGATGCCTATAATGGACCTTTGATCCATATTGACATTCCTGAGAATGCAGAACCCAAATTTGTAAAGGCCAGAACCGTGCCATTTGCTCTGAGAGAACTAGTAGATAAAAAAATAAAATCACTGGAAGAGCAAGGGGTTGTTGAACCTGTTAAATTTACGAAATGGGCATCACCAATTTTGACGGTCCTAAAGAATGACGGCACTATAAGAATATGCCACGATTATAAAAGTACAGTAGATTTGTATAGTAATCCTGATAAATACCCACTGCCCACAATTCCGCAACTTTTGGATAGATTGAGAGGTGGCAGAGTGTTTACTAAGTTGGACATGGCTCAAGCATATCAGCAGTTGAAAGTGGATGAAACATCTGCAGTGATTCTCGCTATTAATACACCTAGAGGTTTATATAAGGTGAAGCGTCTTCCTTTTGGCTTAAATTCAGCCGTGGGAACATTCCAGAGATTCATGGATACTCTTCTGAGTGGAATTGATGGAGTTGCAGTGTATTTAGATGATGTACTAATTTCAGGAAGAGATTGTGATGATCTTAAAAGAAAAACTGAAAAGGTACTGCTACGCTTCAGAAAATCTGGACTTCGTCTGAAAAAAGAAAAATGCCATTTTTATGTTCCAGAAATTGAATTTCTAGGAATGATTATTGATCATAAAGGAATTCATCCATCCGAAGAAAAGTTGAGAGCAATTAAAGATGCCAGACCACCATCTAATAAAAGGGAATTGATGTATTTTCTTGGACTTCTTAATTATTATGAGAGGTTTTTGAATAATAAAGCCACATTAGCTGAACCTCTCCATAGACTGTTGGACAGTAATAGTCCATGGAAATGGAATAAAGAACATCAAAGATCTTTTGCAGAGGTTAAAAACTTGATTAGCTCTAAGTCTGTTTTAGCACATTTTAATGAAGATCTGCCTATCTTGGTCAACTGTGATGCGTCGGAGTATGGTGTTGGAGCCATTTTGTCGCAAATAGACCATGGTGTTGAAAGACCAGTTGTGTTTGCCTCCCGAACTTTAAATAAAACTGAGAGAAGATATGCAGTAATTGATAAAGAGGCATTAGCAGTCATTTTTGGTGTATCAAAGTTTTCACAGTATCTTCTAGGGAGAAAATTTAAAATTTTGACGGATCATAAACCCCTAGTTGGAATATTCAACCCCAAAAAGCCGATACCTCAAGTGCTATCACCGCGCATGTTGAGATGGTGTTTGACTCTGGCCGCGTATACTTATAGTATAGAGTATAAACCGGGAAAAGTGAATTGTAATGCCGATGCACTAAGTAGACTTCCTTTAAATGAATTTTCAAGTGTAGTTCCGAACCCTTCAGAGGTGTTCTTTATAGAATCGGAACATGCTGCAATTAATTCTTCGGAAGTGGCAAAACTAACCAATAAAGATCCAATCCTTTCTAAGGTTAAATTCTGGGCAATGAATGGGTGGCCTGAAAGGAAAGTTGATGATAAATATAAAGATTTTGTCTCCAAATCTAGTGAAATATCAGTTCATAAGGACTGTTTATTGTGGGGGAGCAGGGTGATTATACCTGAAAGATTAAGAAAAGATATTTTAAATCTTTTACATGATACTCATATGGGCATAGTCGGGACAAAAGCGCTTGCTCGAGGATTATGCTGGTGGCCCAAGATGGATGGAGATATTGAACGGATGATATCCAGTTGTGCGGTTTGTTTGTCGTGTAGTCACGATCCGCCAAAAACTGACGTATATCCTTGGATTTGGCCATCAAGACCTTGGTCGAGACTGCATATTGATCATGCGGGTCCCTTTCAAGGAAAAATCTTTCTGGTTGTAGTAGATGCCTATTCTAAGTGGATTGAGCCTAAAATCGTATCTACAACATCTACTGAAACTACCATCAATTGCTTAAAGGAAATATTCGCGACCCACGGGTTGCCGGATGTGATAGTTTCAGATAATGGTACGTCCTTCACATCGGAACTTTTCAGGACTTTCTTAAAAAGAAATGGCGTGAGGCACATCTTGTGTGCGCCTTATCATGCAGCGTCAAATGGGCAGGTGGAAAGAGCTATTCAGACGCTTAAAAATCTGCTAAGAAAGAACAGCTCGGGAAATTGGACGACTAGGTTATCTAGATCGTTGTTATCCATGAGAATAGCTATAAACAGCACGACGCAGAAATCACCAGCACAGTTGTTGATGAACAGAAACCTGAAGAGTCTCATAAATAAATTTCATCCTGAAGGTGTGTCGGAGGGAAGGATGCGACAGGAGGACAGGTTCATAAGAAATTGGAAACCCCATAGAGTGGTAAATGAAGGACAGGCAGTTATAGCACGAGGGTACCATGGCCCCAGATGGCTACCAGGTGTAGTGCGGGAAAAAACTGGTCCTGTTTCTATTAAGGTGGAGACAGATGAAGGTGAAATTTTAAACAGGCATTTGGATCAAGTCCGAGATTGTGGAGAAAGAGAAGCAACTCCGTCTACATCGTCAACTCCACAAGAGTCAAATAATATTGAAGACCCCCAAGCTGGTCAGGAAATAGATCCTACTGGTGAAGCGTCGAGTCCTATTTTGAGAAGGTCCTCAAGATTAAGAAGGCCTTCGAAGTTTTTTGAAATATAATTTTTTGTTGTGGGGAGAAGTTATGTATTAATATTCATAGATATTATTTATCATCATCATTTGCTTGTATAAATACTTTGTTTTAATTAAAAATGTATGTATGCAAAAATGACTAGCGTTGCGTCGTAAATCTCTTAATCTAGAAGATACATAATATACGTTTAACGATAAAATGTGATACGTTGGTTATTGTGGAAATGTTCTTTTGAGAAGGTGGTTTCTCTCTGATAACCATTTCCTTTATTTTTCTTTCTGTTGGGGTTAAAGGTTTCTTCAGGCACCTTTTTTTCAGAGAATATTTTCGTTTAATTTCATAGATATCAATTTTTTCTCTGTTTTCCTTTATTATATGACTGATCGTGAACTTAGTAGTATCAATATATTATTTTCTTTCATAATTTTAATAATTTGAGTAAACGAGTATTTCTCCTTGGAAATACTGAGAAACGTAACCTTTTACAAAATCACTTATAATTTTAGGCATTTCTATAAATGTTTTTTTCATGAAATATAAATCTATGCTTGTTCTTTCAAATAAATATAACATCAGGCGATTTTCTCGCTTCTTTCGCGAGCTACAGCGTTGCAAATCGTTATTTTAAAAATGGAACACCCTCTGTAAAACAACATTTACAGATAATATTAAATATAATTAGGTTATTATAGAACGTACATATATGCAATGCACACAAAATATATTAGAAGCAAATTATATTTAGTTACCTATATAGGTAGAATATATAGATAATTAAAAAAAGTAAATAAAGAGAATAATTTTTAGAAATTATTTCATTTTTTATATATATTCAAAAGGTTTTAAACTTAAATATAAAATCGGGCCTGACTATAAATGCTTAATTATGTTTATTTTAAAATTCAGTACGTTCTTCTTTAAATAATTTTAAATTGCCGGAAAAATTCTATGGGGCGTCTGGAAAAGTTTGAATTAAGCATTTTCAAAAAACTGTCTACGCGGTTAAAAAAGGAAATTATTATGTGAATGCATAATTAGAAATTAATTACTATACAGAAGGTTTTTGTGCTCATCTCCACAGGTTTTAATTAATTGAAAAACACATCATTACTTCAGGACTAATTGACCTCTGTAGAATTCAAAGTCGGGAACAAATGAGCTAGTTGAAGACCTCGTCGCTTGTAACGCTTATACAATATAATGGTAAATATAGATTGTCAATTGCATTCAAATTTTTACTATAAAAGGTTTTTAATAGTTATTATAGTTATATTTGTAGCTATGTTTTATTTGTAAATTATGATAAAGCACAATTTGGATTATAGATATAAGAAAATAAGACATAATCCAAACAAATTAAGTGTTTTACGTTTCGGTAATAACGTCTTATTCTCTTATATCTATTAGTAAGTTATGTTTGTTAAAGAGGCTTAATAAAAAATATTTTTTTAGGAATAAAAAATGTATTTAACACTTTCTCTAACTGAAATATAAATTAACACACCGCGAAAATATGGCAGGTTTAATTAGGAAAATGTTCAGGATAGTAATTTGACAACTAAGGTATATCCTCTGATCGTTAAAAATCAACATTGCCATGATATATTTTCTTTATATAGGTGAAGCCAAAAATGAATAGGCTACGGGTTGTTGGCCCTTGTCAACGTATTGCAGACCTCGCGATGATCTACTTTTTGTATAGATCAGTAGGCAAGTAGTTTGAGCCAAATGTGCGCGAGTAGTCGTAAATATATCATTACAGGAAACAAAGTAAAGAGAAAGTTGATCGGGTTGGATAATTATTGTTGCGAAACATTGGTCTCACAGTACCATGCTCGCCACCAAAATTTTCTAAACATTAATTTTATTGAGTTGAAGGCATTTCGTGCAGCTAAAGGTTTCTGGTGGCTTGCGCCATCTATCTGAATAAATATCAACTAATGGTTGATTTTTTATCATTCCAGAATTGGTCAAATACCGTTTTTGATTAATCAAGAAAAACTAACCACGTACGATTTCGGGCTGTTGGCTCTCGTCAGCGTGGTCAAAGCTGTACCTCTACGAAAAATATTGCGAAAGTGAATTTGTACTTGGATAATGGTTTTTCATAGTTTTTCAAGATGCCCCAAAGACCGGTTTTTGACGTGACAACGTCTTAAATTAGGTTGCGGCTGGGAGTCACTTATGAAAAAGTGTAACGCCCGGTAACGTTACGATGAGTCATCGAACCAGAGTGCTGCGCGCGCAGCTGCGCGCGCAGCGCTAGAGAATTAGGCGCATTGAATCGGCGCATGCTTGTCTCTGTCTTTGTCTTTCTCGAACGTTCTTGGCGTTGGAAAAACAAGAAAGCGTCATAATACAAGTTCACACGTGTGGTTAAAGTATCGTCAGCTGTGTCTGTAGTGAAAATGTGGAGTGCTTAGATTCGTCATTTACAACAACTACAACAATAAAGGTAAATAATTGTACACTGATATTTCATTATCGTAAACTATGATTGATTGATTAATTGTTAGATTGACACAAAAGTTGAGAAACTGAGTTTATAGGTTATGTCATACTATTGATAAATGTTGATAGTGTTAAGTAAATTATTAGTTTAAAATTAATTAATTAATTAATTATTATTTTACAAATTTTAAATAGTTTCAAATTTATTTAGCAAAAATTTGAACCTTCGATCTGAATAAATGTTTTGATTTTCGAATTGATTCTTTAAAATTACAAATATTAAGAAAAAGTGGCAGATATAAGAAAACTTTATTTAAACTGTGTTGAGCAAGAATTTTAACATCTAATTTAAGTAAATGTTTTAATTTTCAACTTCATCATTTACAATTACTAATTTTATTTAATTTCAAATTTATTTAGCAAAAATTTGAACCTTCGATCTGAATAAGTGTTTTGAATTTCAAATACCAACGCGGCTGGTGGAGTGGCGATCTATCGTAAATTATCATCGACATCTACGGCGGAAGTGTTCCAAGTTGCGATTACAGACGTAACTCGTGTCATTAAAACCAAGGGTGACATGTGCATGACTGAAGTTACTTGCTTCGCCGCTAATACTAGCTTCAAGTTTTTACTAGGTGCTGTATATATTCATCCAGGAGCTAGTATGCAGGATATTGGAATTTTACTATGGCAAGGACTCGGTCCGTACATTCACAACAGCCAGTACGCGCCACCGTTCGTGCAAGTTGATTCTAGTATACCGATTCTTCTGTGTGGTGATTTTAACAAAAACGTAAAGCCTGACAACTCGTTTCTTAAATTCATGAAAAATACGTATAATCTTGATTGCGTATCAAACGTTTCTAAGTCAACTACGTTAAAAGGAACAACTATCGACTTGACTTTCGCAAGACACATTACAGCAGAAACACTTCCTTTCATTTCATATTTCTCCTATCATCGTCCTATCCTCAACAAAATCACTCAAATAGGAATTAGTTAAGTTTTAGTTTACATGTACAATGTTTTAGTAAACAAAATATATTTCTATAGTTAAAATTTGTGCAATTCTTATTTTCATTCAATTCCTTGTTCCTATTGTGCAATTTAATTATATTCATATCAATAAATATTCTACCGTTGTCACGTAAAATCTTCGCCCGTAAAACCGACTTTACAGGCAACCATTGTTTTATTTTGGTCGTTGAGGTACAGCTTGCACCACGCTGACGAGGGCCAACAGCCCGAAGGCGTGCGTCGTTACCTTTTCTTCATTAATTAAGAAACTGTATTTGGGGCCAATTCTGGAATAATTAAAAATCAACAATTATTTGATATTCATTCCGATAGATGGGGCAAGCCATCAGAAACCTTTAGCTGCATGATCAGGAAATGCCCTTTTTTCTTAATTTATCCACCTAATCCAAATACAAATTCACTTTTGTATTATTCTTTACATTACTTTTATTGTTACAACATACTTTATCTTAACACAATATTAGTAACCCATTGTCCCTTTACTACCATACTACCTGACGGTCAATCCAGTGGTTATAAAGCCAGGGGCTGTTGAATACACACGAATATCTGCACATTTAAACTTAGCTCTAAGAATAAGCATATCAATGTATATTTTCTCTAAAATATTAAACTTAGTATACACACACTCTATATATAATTTAAAATTACCGAAGCAAGGATATTCGTGTATCTGAAGAGATACCGATTTCTTGATTTTAAATTTTATTTCAGCCTGAAAATCGCCCTAGCACTTCCCTAGCTGAAACACCTGTTGATTGCTTAAACCGATTTCAAAATTTATAACGTAAGATTTTGGAAATCGAAGCTACCTCTGTAATGTTGTCGTGTCCAATGAAGAGCCTTAGAAGTCTCCATTGGAAAAGAGATGACGGTTGCCACGTTAGTCACCTTGAACCATTATTTGCCAAATATTCCAAGGGTCCAGTGGGGACCGAAGGGAGGTTTTGTGTCGGACCCTTTCCGCTATTATACCCCTGTAATGATAAGAGTAAAATCCTTCAATTATTGTCGGCTGATTGAGCTTTTTCCGAATTTTCCAAATCTATTGCTGTGGGACTGAACTGAATCTGCGCGTCTGGCGCAAATTTTACAAGAAGAATAAATAAATTCTTGAAATAGAGTTAGACAAGAATTATCAATAAAAGAGAAACTGTGGCTAGAACATCCACTAGAGATAGGAACGGATGATTACACAGAAAGTATTTGTCAGGAAGATAGAAGAGGTCCAATTGCCGAATAAGATAAACTGGCCCATAGCCAGAAAGTAAGAATAAAATTATTCCCCTTTATCCTTCCGACTTGCTTTCTGCAGAACAATGGCTGTAATGTACTAGAACATTAGCCCGTTGAACCTACCAAACGGTATTTGAGTTTTAACTAACTGAAGCTATATCATAATATATACATAGATGAGAAAGATTATATTTTAATATTTAAAAAAATAGTTTTAAAAATATTTTTGCTAGTTCTTGGCTGATAACTTGAAGAGAGGATGTATGTGATTCAAAACTTTAAAATGAACTTACGGCGCACTCTTCTTTTTTTCACCTTATAAGCCAAATTTGTGCCTAATCACACTCATGACTAAAACTTAAGGAAGTTTTATATTCTGATGTTGCCGGTCATCTGTTCTTTTTTTTTAAAGACTAAGGCAATTTTATTCAAACTTGATTATCTCTTGTTTCTTCAATAAATATCACTGTGTATTAAATATCTTTCTGAGTTATTGTCTGAACCCCGATATACATGCTAAAAGGTGAAACTTCCTTATGTTTTTAGAGTGCTTCAGCCGTTTATAAGTCACGTTGGAACCAACGTGCCAAAGAACTCAAATATTTTCGAGGTTTTATAGGTGGGAAAATAGATAAAACGGTAGCAGATCAAAGGTAAAACTGAAATCCATCCCGATCGTTCTGCTGAAGGTTGAAGAACGCTTGCGCAATCTATCGGAATAGATATTTACCTCATTGTTATTAATCTAATCTGGAATATATAAAGTTTATCTTACTCTATCACACATATTAGGCCTTAAATACATATGTGCTTTGGCCTCTAGGACCTCGTTTTTGGATTCTTAGGGTGAAGCCTGCACTAGGATGACGAGGGCCAACAGCTTTATACGCATACTCACAGTTGCCTTTTCTTAAATTATCAAGAAAAGGTTTTCACCTATATTCTGGAATGAAAATAAATCAATTTTTGGTGGTTATATATTCCGACAGATGGTGTAAGACATCAGCAAGGTTAAGTTGTTCAACCAGGAGCTGCCCTATACTCTCAAATTGTTTTATATTTTTCTAGAAAAACTAAATTCTATTATTGTTGGTTAGATTCATATAAACTATAGAGATGGATAATACTTTATCTCCTAAATACCTTAATCTCCTGAGATGTAATGGTGAAGTCTGAATATTACATTTATTAGTTAAGAATCCTAAAAATGCCAATAACACTTCAGCATTAAATTACAGGTAAAATAAATTTCGGTAAAATTCAAAGAGAATAATTAATCTTAAGATCATTTTAGGGCAAGTAATTAAATTCTTCTATAACAATGTCCTCACTTAGAGCGAATAGATATAGAACAGAGTCTCTCACGAGAGATCGCCTTAAACCTGGCTAAACCCGGTCGCTCTTGGAGGTGGTCCCTCTCTCTCTTGACTCATATAAATTATTGTTCAATGGCGTTAGTTGAAAAATATATTTTCTATATATATATATATCTATATATATAAAAATGAATGTTTGTTGGTCCGTCCGTAAGTGATAATCTTCTACATCTCTCAACCGATCGTGATGAAACTTTGGGAAGTTGTTTGGTATACTTCGGGATGGTTTCTGGCTAATTACTCTTTAGAAATAACCTTTCGTTGCATTTTTATTTACAATAAAACGTAAATTCACTCGCAATCAGCGCCCCGTCGCGGTAGGCGTATGGCCTGAAATAGGCTCGCAAGAGCGTATTTGTAACGTCAAGCTTAGCCTATAGGTTAGGTACACAGCTTCGTACCCCCACAACCTAGGTTCGAGGCTCAGCGTGGGTGTTTTTTTTTTCTTCATTTCTTTTATATTGTTGCGGATGTATGTAAGTTTTTCTTTTTTAGCTATTTTTAATGTAAAGGAAATAAATAAACAAGAATGTATGTTTCGTTAGTTTTTTATTTTTAACCAACGTCTGCCATTTTACAAAGTCCTCGTGTAAACAATGCTAAGTGATGATGATTATTGGAATAAAGTTCTATGAAAAGTTAAATATGAGAATAATAATTTTGAGATATTTACAGCACGTATCATTTACCCCCGCTTTGATGCATTTATTCACGGAGAATAAATGACTTTAATTGAGAGATGTGAGCCTTTATAGGATCTCCTGTGGGATTTCTTGGTGGGTTGTCTTGATCCGTTGTAGAGAGTTCGTAAGTCACTTTAGACAATCTTCTCAAAACTTGGAATGGTCCTTCGTATTTGGGAGCTGTTTTAATTAGCCTCGGGTCATTGTAGGGAATTCTTTTAAGAACGAGATCTCCAACTTTAAATTCAATGTCGGGATGTCTTGAATCATGTCTTCTTTTAGAAATATCACGATGATGTTGAATTCTTTTTATAGCCAGTTTTCTAGCATCTTCTACCGAGGTTGAGGGGTTATCAGCAAATTGTGGCTGCACATTGTAACCAAAAAGTAGAAAAGATGGCGCAAAACCTGTTACGTCATGAGGGGTGTTGTTGTAGTCAGTAATGACCTTGGGCAAAAGTGTGCTCCATTTCACTTTCGGTTTATCAAGCAAGGCCGCTCTTAACTTGGTCATGATTGTTCCGTTAACCTTTTCGCACATTCCATTACTCTGGGGGTGGTATGGTGTGGTGAAAGTTTGTTCGATGTTATGAACTTTCAAACACCTTTTGAATTCCTTGGAATTAAAGTTCTTCCCGTTGTCAGTGATAATATGTTTTATGGGTAGCGAGACTTGAAGGATACTGTTGAAACATTGTAGCGTTGCTTGAGCTGTGTTTTTGATAGTGGGAAATGCCCAAACATATCTTGTAAGATGATCAATGAACACTTGGATGTACTTGTGCTTTGTCTTTTCAGCTGATGTTCCCATAACTATTGTATCTGCACTTATTACTTGAGCTGGTTGTAATTCTGTGTCTGGAATTATTTGTTGTCCTAGAGTTGGTTGGTTAGATGATTTAGTCAGTTGACATGTCTTGCATGATCTCACATAAGATTTAATTTCCTGTACCATGTCTGACCACCAAAATAAAGGAACTATTAATTTGACTGTCTTTTTCATGGATGGGTGACTCATGTTATCATGATATTCCTTCAGAACATGTTCTTTAAAAGAAGCAGGCACCACAGCCCTGAGTAGTCCTCTCTTCTTGACCATCACTGTGTTTTGATGATCTTGAGGGTCTTCAATGAAGCTGAGATCTGCCTGTCTTTGATGTTGTTGTCTCTGCTGCTGTTTCATCTGGTGTTGTTGCTGGAGCTGATGCTGCTGTTGTTGCTGGATCTGGTTTTGTTGCTGTTGGACCTGGTTTTGTTGCTGTTGTTGGAGCTGGTTCTGTTGTTGCTGCTGTTGTTGTTGAATCTGGTTCTGTTGTTGTTGCTGTTGGATCTGGTTTTGTTGTTGTTGTTGCAACTGATTACAGGTTGTGCAAACAAGTGCCATTTCCGCTGATTGCTTAGTGTAGACTGTTTTATCTTTAGTGTCAACAATAAGTTCAAAGTCTTCTGCAATATCCAAGCCAATGAGTAGCTGGAATTTTAAATTAGGTATTACATGAAGTTTGACCTTTCTAGTTTTATTATGAATTTGCAAATTTACATGAACATATCCCAAAGTTTTGGTTAATGAGTTAGCTTGTTGAATTTGCATGGGAGAATCTATTAAAGGATGTAAATTCAAACTTTTTATTAAATTTTGACTTATTAAAGATATGGTAGCACCTGTGTCCATGAAGGCTTGTAAAGGATGTTTGTTGACACAAATTTTAAAGTCTATCAATTTATAAGGAGGATTGTTAGTTGATAAGCAAGCTACTTGGTTTGTTTCATTACTTGTGGTTGATTCGGTGACTGCTGCAATGAATTGTTTTGGTTGTGTATTTTTAGATGATCTCTCTGTTTTATAATTTGGGTCATAATCAGGACATTCATTCAACCAATGTTTCACTTCAATTATTTTCTTCATGCAAATTGGGCAGAAAAATGGGCAATTTGAAGCTGATCTTTCCTGTTGAGATAGAGTGCACACTTTGGGTTTAAACAAATTTCTTAGCTTACTTTGTTGCCCGTTATGCTCGACAGAAAGTGCAATTTGTATCCATTTGGTTGGATCTGCAGGTTGTGCTGCTGCAAACACATCCCTCCAATTCAAAGGTAGCCCATCTGTTAGTAGCTGTATTTTCTCTTCCTTTTTCAAGGATGTTTGATTCAGTAAGTCCATTTTTTCTTTAAAATAAGTCTCCACAGTTTCACTTGCAAGGAGCTTTCTGCTAGATGCTAATACAATGGGACTATATGTGCAAGGCTTACATCTGGCAATGAGTTTATCTTTTACAGTTTCCCATTTTTTTATATGTGCATTTGTAAGAATTTCATCAGCAAAAAATTCTAAGGCTTCATCTGCTAAATAGTAGATAAGATTGTGTATTTTTTCTTCATCGTTTGCTTTTAAATTTTCTACTTCATACAACTTAATCCAACTTTCAATTTTTATATTATTCTTACTGCCAGAATATTTTTCAAATCTATGTATATTTGCCATTATAAAAATAGAGATGTTTCAAAATGAGTTATTTACATTTGAAATATATAATCTTTTGATTAAAAATTTACCTTTTTAATTTTCTTTCGTATCCTTTTCGACTGCTCCAAGTATGTTGCGGATGTATGTAAGTTTTTCTTTTTTAGCTATTTTTAATGTAAAGGAAATAAATAATCAAGAATGTATGTCTCGTTAGTTTTTTATTTTTAACCAACGTCTGCCATTTTACAAAGTTCTCGTGTAAACAATGCTAAGTGATGATGATTATTGGAATAAAGTTCTATGAAAAGTTAAATATGAGAATAATAATTTTGAGATATTTACAGCACGTATCAATATTATTGTAGCAAATTATTTAAAATATTATTTTATTTAAAATGTAGGCTTTTTAAAATAAAAATTAACATAAACAATTTTTAAATAATATTTATAACAAACCTAGGTTCGAGGCCCAGCGTGGGTGTCTTTTTTTTTTAATTTTCATTTCTTTTATATTATTGTAGCAAAGTCTTTTTTACAGCATTATTATATTTTAATTGGTTTATTTTAAATATGTTTGTTATGAAGGCTCTATGTAATACTATATAGAGCACATTTTACATTTTAAACACCTAAGCACCCCTCTTTTTAATATTGTAGCAAAGTATTAAAAGTATTATTTTATTTTAGATGTTTGCCATGAAACTTTGGGAAGTTGTTTAGTATACTACCGGGACGATTTCTGGCGAATTATTTTAAAATAATATTTATAACATAATTATAGCAAATTTTAAGACATATTTTTAAATTCTGTGTTTGTGCATATATAAATATTTTACAAAAATTGTGAGAACGTTCTATTAGAATATCTCAAAAACAAAAACAATACATATAAACAAGTTCACTGACATTTATTAATGCAGTGATTATAAAGGGCTATATTATCTATATATATAAAAATCACTTTCAAATTTTAACGTAACGTTCCATTCTCAATCCCGTAGGGCTTTAGATCGGCTAAATTTTTTTTTATCTTTATAAGTGAATATTAACTTTACTGTACTGAATAGTTTAGTATAATATTAATTTAACATATTACAACTTAGCCACAGCAACGCGTGGCCGGGTTCGCTAGTCTTATATAAAGAAAGAAAATATATTCTCTGCTTGTATTTAGATTATGTTGATGATTATGGTATGGTGGTGCAGTCGTGGTTAAAATAATAATCTTGAAAGTATGAAAATAAAAATGGTTTTGATCAGAGATTTCTTTATTTGAGCTCAGGAATATATGAATAAAATAATTTGGTAAAGGTGCTGCCTGGCTTAAGGCGAGTAGAACAAAGAAAACAAAATATTATTTACATAATGTACAAAGGTTTTGAACCGACCAACGGGGAAGAATAACAACGAGTTTTTATATGCAAAGTGTGACCTCTGGCGGTCGATTTAGCAGAATATTTGTATCTATGAAATATATTTTCAAATAAAATAATATTTTAATACTAGAGCGGACGTACCCGGCTTCGCCCGAGGTTTTACCAGAGTAAAGGTTTGTCTAGCGAACATTTGTTAAAACAATTCTCTAAAAACTTATTTAAAAAAAAAGATATATTTTGATAATTTGAAACTCGTAAATTTGAATCTCTCGATAAAGTGAACATTTTTTCCCGGTCCCTGTGTGCCGTGTCATCCTGAATTTTGTCTTTCCTAATTTTCTACATTAGAAAATCATAGTTTTATCTAGTGAACATTTTTTTCCCGTGTCACATTGCCGTGTCATCCTGAGATAATCTTACTTTTGATAAATAATATTTAAGATAACAAACTTAGTGATAAGAAAACTTGTTATCATCGTCACAATGGGGGCGCTGCTTGCGAGTTAAATCTACAAATCTGCAAATAACTCTAAGGATATTCAAGATATTCATGAAATTATTTTTCAAAAACCTTCCCAGTACTATACTAAATAACTTCCCAAAGTTTCATGGCGTTCCAATGGCCAGGCCCCTGGACCGGTTTAACCATTATTGGAGGCCCTGGAAACCTAATGTTTATTTAAATTGAAATTATAAAAGTTATAAATTTAATATATCAATTATCTTGAATATAATAAACTATATATTTCAAATATTGCGAGATTTAAAATTTGCGATGAAATATTTAATCCTGTTAACAATTTGATACGATATTTTTGAAAATATGATCGAGCTGAGAAAACAAAATTGAATGATTGACGCTCCGATTCTTAGTTCGACGCTAAGTGGACAACAATGAAACGCTACATATGGAACACAAGAGTGTAAACACGGGTTCCTGATTGGGGCTCGACCACTACAGACTTTCTGATTGGTTCTCAGTAGTCTGGGCCCGATGTTTGAACTTCCGAACTGCTCTTTCAAAGCTTTCATATATGAAGCCTCAAATACTTTCTAAATTTGATATCAAGATCACAGGGCTTTCCTAATTTATTTTCAGAAATATAAGTTGAATTAACACAGGTCTAATGAGATATAAACATATCGAAGTCCTAATTTATTTTATGTCTGAAATCTACTGTAAGATAAATTCCAAGAATATGATTTAAATATATTTGTGCGCTGAGATATTATGTGATAATAATTCCCTTTAATATTCCCATAATGAAATGATTTATTTTCAAAGAGTATATTATTCAAATTCCAGTAGAAGCTCCCGTAAGTGACATCATATGGGAGTTTTAAATGGGTAATTAAGTGCGCTTAGAATGCTTTTAAAAGGATCGGTGATATTGCAAAATATTGATTTAGCATATTTATAAATAAAATATGAGAGAATTTAGGGAAAGATATTAGCAGTAGATTATTATCGCTAATGTTGGTTGAAGAAAACAACGTAGTTCTTTATGAAATAAGTGCTTTAGAAACTTTAATTTTTCATAGAATAAAATTTGGAAGATAACGAATACACTTTATAGCTATTTTAAGACTTCACAAAGTTTATAAAACTATTGGTCACACACCTTTATCAAATATAATTTTGTTACGTCAAGATTTTGTCAAATGGAGGCTCGGTCTCTATACAACTTTTACGAAGCACAGTAAGTAGAAAATACTAACTTTTTATTAATCGTTTTCCTCTCCACTGCATGATGGCGATTGTTTATCGTGATAATATCGATGCAAGCTGGCAATGACAGAGAGGAGAATCTGTATAAAACTGATGTCTCAATAAACGCTTTGTGCTTATAAAGTGTTTTTGGTGAAATATGTATGTAATACGGGGTCCAGGTTGAAATTTAAATATATTTATCGGTGGGCAAACAGTTCGAAAATATATCCGAAACAAGTATAGCTCTTGTAAACGGTGACATAATTTCAGAAGCATTGAAAAGAAAACAGAAATAGTACCAAAAATGAACAAGTTATATCTCTCGCCAAAATAGGAGCAAAATCTATCCGCCATCTATTGACAAAACCTTTTGCAATCTACCAGACTCAGGTCGGTGACACAAAACCAGCTTTGTCAAATTCAAATCGCCCACCTGGAGACCAGGCTTTCGGGCTAATGATCCTCGTCAATCCAGGGTCGGCTGTGATTTCATGAGATCTACAAGGAAATCACGGAATTTTCAAAATTCTCCAAAAAGGTGTACAGATGGTAAAGTGACTTGATTTATTCTTGATGGCTGAAGTATTGATGAAAATGTAGGGAGGATATATAAAAAGAAATAATATCCATCTCGTTAATTAGACGCAAAGTCTATGCACCACTATCTTATAACTGAGCAAAAATAAATTATGTTTGTGGTTGATATTCGAAACCATATTGATTCAGATATATATTTTATTCTAAGATATAAATTATTTACAAAATTCAATTTCTCTATTATTAATGATAAAATATTTTGATTGTAAAAAGAAATTAAAACTTCACTATAACAGGATGACTATAGAAATTCTTGGTTCTGGGATGACGAGATGGACGGTTAGAAGAGGCCAATATTATTGTTAATATTTCTATAATGTTGTAACTAAGAACTGTAGATGTTTAAAAGAGGATGAACGCGTTTTGGAATAGGCGCTATATGGAGGCATTACTGTAGATTGAAGAAGATTTGAGCAAGAGTGCTAAATAAATATTGAAGACGGATATTTTAAGCACTATTTCCTTCAGTCATATAGGACTGATCTCCACCATTTGTGATATGAAAATGAAGAAAAATCATATAAAGCTTAGCTCAACCCAATGGTGAACCTTCCCAGCGATTTCCTCTATTTAATATACCAGTCGCTATTATATTGTATTGTTCATTCACCTTAATCAAGTCTGAATCGAAAGATTTATTCTTAGTGTATGTGTTTAATGAAACTAAGACAAACGGTTCTAGATTTGTTAAAATTTAACAAATATTCAGCTTTGAATGATTCCATGCTCAGAAACACAGACGGCGCTATTGTATTCTGTCTAAATAATTTAAATGAAATCTCATAGAAAAATACCAATTTAAGGATCTGAGAAGCTTTCCGTATGTGATATATCATCCTTAACATATCTAATAACGTTATTCAGTGAGGATAAATATTGATTATTGACCAACTTACCATTACCTTCCCCAAAGTTATAGCCAGAAAGGAATTAAAATGAAAAGCTTTTAGCACTAATTTGAGAGACTATTTTCCAATATATTTAAAATACATATTGCGCGCTAAAAGCTTTTAATTCACAGAGGTCGCTCTAACAGCACTTTTGATAATAAGGAATTTCAACAAAAATGTATAATACAATTTGACATATTTAAATTATCATCAATTTATAATTGACTCCCAAAGGTACAATTGATCAAGTAGAAGAGATAGAGAGAGATTTAATGAGCCTTGCATTGTTTAATCTGAGAGAAAAGTTTATTTAATAAATTCAATTCTACTTTCCCTTATTTTAATTAAGTAAGAAATATATATATTGACCATGGACCTTATATATAAATTTTAATAGATGAATAATTACTGTTGTGGGGTAATATTGGTATATTCGGACTCTTAAACTTTGTGTTTAGGTTGGACATGGTTTATATTTAATTCAGTCAAATAAAAATACTAAATATTGTTCATGGAACTTTGGTTTGATTTCTAATAGGTCACACTGTGAGAAAAGTGATGTTACATATTAGAATTAGATTATGAATTAGAGATTATAACTTAACTTGAACTCTAGAATGCCGCACAGGCGAGGGAGACCTTTTGGAAGATATATATGGAAGCAATGGTCGCCTCTCCCGTCAAAATAAACGTCAGAAACTGACGCCATCTATATATATATATACATGTAATGAGATGAGGTCCTGTAGCCTCTTGTAGAATCCTGTCAACTAAAAATGTGATGAAGTATCCAGTCGACTTATTCTATGGTGTGAATCCCTGTCAACTCTCGCTATACTGTGTTGACCGAGAGGAACAGTCAGGATGGGGAGTTTTTCAGTACCTCTCTGCACCTTGTAAGACCTTTAACAGAGTACAGGCAGTCGTGGTCGAGGCAGAGTGGAAAGCTTGGGAATATCCACACAAAAGACGAAGACACCGTTGCACTAAGAAAGTTCCGTGGACAGATAAAAGTTGAGCTAGGAGCGAAAGATGGAGATAGAAGAGTTCTTACTGATTACATGGTGGATGAGGTGGACCTGGGGTACAACCGACGAGGGCTCACGCAGATGGAGAAGTAACTGTCAAGTGACTGTGAAGTGACTGTATTTTTAGGTTAAAACGGGGGCTTTATATACCTTTTCTGAGAAAGGGAGTTTTGCATTTCACCAGATGTGAAGAGTGTGGATCGTCTGGTGACATTCTAAACTGGCGCCGTCCTGACAGCTTCCAATCTATCTTTAGATGTTGTTTGTGACTTCCATCTATCTCGAATTTAGACGTTTTTGACTTCAATCTCTTTAGCTCAACTCTTAATCTATTACAGAGTTTTATTTATTTATCCTCAGTTTGTACAAATTACATTACATATGATGATGTAATGACACATGTCAATCATGCGTATAATCATTTACAGATGTGTTTCTATTATACAACATGAAAATCTTGTTATAAGTTATATACAATATGGGGTTGTTGGGTTCAAATACCATATATATATTATTCAAATGGCTTATTATGGTTCACATACAAGATAAGACTTTATTTAAATTCAAAATATTATATTTCCTTAGACTCTCTGACAGTCTATTTCAGTCAAATTCACTGTTTATTTGGAATATATGTGCATATTAACCAGGCGATGTCGACACGCAACGGCATAAAATATATTTCAAAAACACACTCTGTGTGGCAAACATTTCATATATATATATATATGTGTGTGTGTGTGTCTGTTATTATAAATTTGTCCTAGATAGAGGATTTAATAAGTTTGATTTCGAAATACATGAGTAGCGTGGTTTTGCAGTCGTGGAAAATATTAAAACAGTTTTAATCACAATTTACTTTAATTGTGTTCATGAAACAATTTAAGAATAAATACCTGACTCGAGGAGTAAAGAAGAAAGGAAAATAAAAACATAAATACGTATTTACATAATTACAAAAATGTATTCCAGCCAAAGGAAAAACAACAACAATGGGTCTATATAACGTAAATCGGCGCTATCTGATGGAAGAATTCAAAGTGTTTTCTAGAACAATATTAATTCAAAATAAAACTAAAATGTTTTATATATAACATATATATTGACTTATTTTTTAACAATTAACAAATAGCTTGGTCGAGTTACTTGGAGTTTAGTTGCTTATATTTAATAAATCTATTTTGAGAGTAGAATTATAATAATTTTTATTCATGCTCTGTGGCTCTAAAGACATGACATTTTGAAGGACGACCAAGCATAACAAACTAGCAAAATCTGTCTCTATCGAGGTTGACCTCTCGTGTGTACGGTATTTCTATTCGTCTTGGAATTAGGCAATTAGCGCATTGAAGAGATTTTTCCCGAAGGTCAGCTAACCTTTTAAAATGAATAGGAAACAAATTAACAAACACACTTGAAGCATCAGGGGTTCAGTCAGATGTATTTTTTTTCAATGGAAGATAAAAGAGTAATAGAAGGAAACGAGTAAATAAGATGGTTCCGAAGACTTAATCGAGATTACACTAACCATTACTTCATAGAAGTGCCTTCACTGTGTATCGTGAAATATTGCGCTACACAGTTCTGATAATAAGTGGGCGTAGGCTATCCAACAAACCCGGAATGTGGCAATCAAACATGGTTCAGCACTTACGCAAGCTTGGACATGTCAACAGATACTGTAGTGTTCTATAAATTGATATTCGCTCAGGCTTAACGCCGGGTAGTTCTCAACTGCTGAAGACCACTCCATTAATGATATTTTTATGTAAATATAGTAACGTATCCGATGGAAAATGTATTCATTTAAAAATATTCTAAGTAACTGAATCATTGGTTGGAACTTAGATAAATTACATAACCTAAGCAAAGACTGTACTAACACAGATGATGCTTTGTGTTTGGCGGAATTGGGATGGTCTAGTTCACCTTGGACTGGTTTCCGTTGGTGAGCGAATTACCGATGATCAACCGCAATAGAGTTCTACTCCAAATAGACAATGCAACGTCTCACAAGGCGCGTTTACCTTTAAATTAATTAGCTATTTAGAAAGATTTAAATTTAAACCCTTCTTTATTCAGTTCTCAGACCTTGCTACAACGGACTACCACCTTGCCAGATCAGTGAAGCATTTCCTTCACGGGATACATTTGAACATCGCCGCAAAGTTGGAAATATAAATCGGGAGATTTTCTTTGAAACTCAATGACTTCTACAAATCCCGACATTTACCTTTTATTCTGGAATGATAAACCAGATGAATTTTTTAAAGGGAGAACTATCACTTTGGGTACATATACAAGAAATTATATTTTGATAATCAAATAATGGGGGTAATAACTAAGTTGGTTTTTGCCATATTAAAACTCGCGTAAGATTAAACTCCAACTATTTTAGTTCTAGAGGTTAATCTGAAAAGTTGAGATATTTCAAATTGTGCCAAATTTTATAATAAATTTTATTATAAAAAAATCGTGTTTATGTAAGTAGTGTTTACATTAAGAGACAAATGATATCATTTTTCAGATGAAACCCAGGGAGATATTTGTCAAAATTGTTAAGATAATATGGACCAATTCCTCGATATTCAGCAAAGGCATTGTTCCTTTGCTGCGGAATGATTTCTGTGCTGTATTATAGGCCTCACCAATCAAACTTCAATCATAAGATAGTTCTCACTCCAATAATTTCTGAATATTTATTCAGCGTGAAAATGTAAATGATGATCATATTACTTTTTTTTTGAGCCATCATGATAGAGGAATTATATTTTAAAAAAGATTATAATATTTTTATCATCATTTCGGTTGTGAGTTTTCCCTATTAGAATCTAATAAAATTGTTTTATTAGATTCTGGATGTGAAAATCATTTAAAATATTTACCATATATAAGCTTTATACACATTCTAAAAGCATTATATTTAATGACCCACTGTATTAACAGGCTTTAATGAATATATTACTTTTATTAGAACCTGACCATGGACTGACTGTGTGGACAGGACTCGACCCATCAGAACATTACTTCCAGTCCACCGACAACGAGGTCCGTCTAGACCCGAGGGACGCGACCTTCGTGGACGTCATCCATTCTGACCCTGAGTCCATTGGATCAAGTAGGTTATTTTATACTGGGTTGTTTATTCTTGAATCAAATAAAGAAATTATCTTCTAGATTAATGACAGACACATTTATTGACTATAGTAGATTAGTAGAATATATAACAATCTCGCTAACATACACTAACAGCAAAGGAAAAAAAAACACAAAGAGACTATGAACAATTAAGTACATCAATCTCTCTAGGATGAAGACTTCTACTCCTGACAACAAGGATTATGTGTGATCCTATTTACTCCAAGTCTCAGGAAAAACTTGGTTGACTTGATAGCTGACTTCATCTCATCCAGCACTTGACTGAAGACATTGAGACCTACTGTTGAGTTCGTTGAACGTGATGGTGAGTTAGTTGAATTCAGACATACCTCCATTTCACACTTTGAGGAAGATATTTTATATATTTCGTTAACTTCTGCTGCCCTCTATAATTCTTCATACTCTAGTGTCTCTTCTAGTAGTTATAGGTGTATTTAGGTATATCGTTGTTCCATTATTGTATTTCGCCTAAATTTCTAACCTCTCCTTTTTGCAAGATGTTGATTTTTTCCAATTATTTATATAGGTATTGAAAATAATGATGGCATATCCCGACTAAAAGCAAATGTGCTTTTTAGATGGCAGAGCGCCATCTAGTGGAACAGAAATCAACTACACATTGATTTAGCCTGTTCCCTGATATTTGGCCAACCCATTTTCTTGATAAATCAAATATCAGGGAACAGGCTAAATCAATGTTTAGTTGATTTCTGTCCCACTAGATGGCGCTCAGCCATCTTAAAAAGCACATTTGCTCTTCGTCAGGATATGCCTTCTTTGTTTTTAATATATAATTTTATTAAGAGAAAAAATACAACTTTCCTGATCGTGCAGCTAAAGGTTGATGGCTTGCGCATTATCTTAGGAATAAATATCAACACTAATCGTTGATTTTTAATAATTCCAGAATTGGCCAAATACATTTTCCTGATAATCAAGAAAATGTAACCACGTACGTGTTTAGACTGTTGGCTTTCATCAGCGTGGTGCAAGCTGTACCTTAACGACCAAGAGAGCTGGTCTTGAGGGAATACTGAAAAATCATGAAACCAGTATTTTCGGAAGGGCTTGAGAACACCAAATTATGTGAAAAATTGTAGAAAAGGAAATTGTAATTGGATCAGGTGGATAAATATTAAGAAAAAGAAGGCATCTTCTGATCGTGCCATTAAAGGTTGATGATGGTCCGCTCCATATGTCGGAATAAATATCAACTATTCGTTGAATTTTAATCATTCCAGATATGATCAAATACCCTTTCTTGATTGGTTAAGAAAGGCTTTCCATATACGCGTATTG
The DNA here is from genome assembly GCA_030710605.1 of Cordylochernes scorpioides. Lineage (NCBI taxonomy): Eukaryota > Metazoa > Arthropoda > Arachnida > Pseudoscorpiones > Chernetidae > Cordylochernes > Cordylochernes scorpioides. Next base: position 37,040,183 of record CP092876.1, read on the forward strand.
ATCTGTTTACCCTAATCAGCATGGGAAAAGCTGTACCTGTATTTGGCCAATTATTAAATAATAATAAAAAAAGGATTATTTGAAATTTTTTCCGACAGATGGCTAAAGCCATCAACATTTAGTTGCATGATCAGAAGATGCCTTTTTTTGCACACACAATTTATCCACCTCTGTAATAATTTTTCACATAGTTAGGCGTTTTCATGTTTTTCCGGCCTAAATATCTGTTTCATGATTTTCCAGGATGCCCCAAAGACCAGCTTTTTTGGTCGTTGAGATACAGCTTGCACCATGCTGACGAGGGCCAACAACCCAAAATGCGTACGTGGTTAGCTATTCTTGATTAATCAAGAAATGATATTTGATCGATTCTGGAATAATTATAAATTAACGATTAGATGATATTTATTCCGAAAGATGGCGCAAGCCATAATCAATTGTTGCACGATCAGGAGGTGTCCTTTTTTAAAAATATTTATCCACCTAACCTCAGTACAATTTTACTTTTTTACTCTGTAATGATTCCATATGCAGATTTTATTCTTGGAGAAAAAAGGTGCAGCATATATGTAAATATGTATTAATTTTCTGATAGAAAATTAATTATGTAAAAATGATTGGATATATATAGAGTGTAAGAGGAGAGTGAAAGGATCCCATTTTATAGAAATAAATATCTTATACCGTATAGTGTTCGTCAACTGCTATTTTGTTAGGTAGAGAACACGACATACTCTATTTCACATATATATATGAAATATAATGTGTTTTTACTTACCAAATCACAGTATTATATTCAATATAATTGCCTTATTCTTGTATAGGCAATTCCAGCCAAGAATTGTTCCTTTGTATTTCATTACCTTTGGCTGTACCAAGTTACTTCGAGCTCTTATCTGGGAGGTTTATCAATGCCCCAGTCTAGATGCTCTGTTTCTAAACAGAGGCCTTGTTAAGGGAGAGCCTAGTGCAATTATCTCTGAGCAATTATTCCAATACTGACACCACTCTTTTTGTTACCTTTGGCCTCAGAATAGTTTTGAGAAAATGTACAAAATAGAGTTTTGGCCAAAATAATGAAATGGTTGAGATTGTGAAATAATTGTATTTTCGATTGAAAATATTCTTCACAAAAAAAATGCATAACATATTTACAAGTAAGAAAGAGTACTTTCGTAATCATGATTATAAATATGTTTCTGAAAAATAATGAAGATATAATTTCTACAATAAATTCTAAATTCAATGAAATATATTTAGATGATTTTGATACTAACTATGAATATTTTATTTTCCATAGTTAAAAACAGCCCTATATTCAAATATGGCAAATATGGTTTTTATTTTTTTTTAAGTTTGACTCTACACATACAAGATTTCAAATACGATGTTAAATGTAGAAATATTAAATCTGAATCAATAAAAACATTTTAAAAAATGATTCTGGACTATGTGTGTAAGAACTAGACAGGGTTCATTAATAAACTCATTGAAAACCCTAAATTGTGAATTCGTATATGATAAAAAAAAAAGAATTTAAAAATGAATTTAATTTGTGGAATATATATATATATGTAACGTTACTATGATTATCTGTACACGCCAATATGCAGATGATATTGTTTTGCGTAAAGAAAGAGAGAAGATTTAATCGTCTGACTAAATTTATTTCAAACGCGCGCCTTTTATATATAGTTACAAATATTTACATAATTCCTAACGGCGTAAAAATTTACATCTACTAATAATTTATAAGCAGAATGTGACATATATTTAATCATTGACTAAAACTCTAGGCATATATACACAATAATTCAAATGTTAAGTTAAATCCTAACTATACTATTCTTTTTTGATTTATTTGAAGATAATAGAGAATTTGAAGCTTTAAATTTTCATCTCATCAATTGAAATTATTTTGAAATACAAATTATAGGCCTATAATAAAATAGAAGAAAGCTCTTAAAATATATATAAACATGCGAAATTTTAGAGTATTCCATATGATATATATGTTATCAATACATATTTGATCCAATATAAGGTTTTTAAATTACCACAGAAAATTTGAATATTATAAAGAAATTTGAAAAAATAAATTTATTACGCGCATGCATAATAACAAAAATAATAATTTTCTATTGTACTCTTACTCTGCAATGTTTGTTTTATTTTCAAAAGAAACAAACGCGCCAAAAATAGTTTGAATTATTTAAACAGATGGCGGGCTAATGAATTTTGTGAATGTAAATATTATCTTTGTTCTTATTAATAAATCATTTATAAGTCCGCGTATATAAGTTCGGTTAGTTGTAGGTTCTCCAGTTGTTTACATTTGTGTTGTTAGCAGCCTTCCTCACCACTACCTAACTTAACGCTACCCCTCACAAGATAAACAACATTCGCCAAGTTAGGACAAAGTTGATTTACTTTATTTTATCTTTAAACAGTGCTACTCTCATTTTGACTGGCTCATCACGTGAAACTTTGCTGAATTTCTATGAGTTATTTAGCAAAGATAAATATTTATTCAAAAAGCTTATTTGAATAGGTATTAAGATAAGAAAAACTATATATGTGTGGACTCAATCAGCATCATCAGTAGGTTTGATAGATCTTTTGAAAATATATTACATTTAATATTATTTTTGGAAAGCTCTTGCTCATAATTTTTCTTCCTTTGATGAAACAAGTGCTATAGCCAATACTCCTAATCTACATTTAACTAGATAGTGCAGTTGATAGAAAATCCACTTACATATTACGCCTCTTCTTATTGCCACAACAGCTCCCCAGGGTGCTTGCTAGATGAATTGCCTTTCTTGAACGCCTTGATCGCTTTGGATCGTCTTCCTTGAACGCCTTAATTGCTATAGATCGTCTTCTTTGAACGCTTCGGTCGCTTTAGATCGTCTTCTTTGAACGCTTCGATCGCTTTAGATCGTCTTCCTTGAACGCCTTAATTTCTATAGATTGTTTTCCTTGAACGTTTTAATTGCTATAGATCGTCTTCCTGGAACGCCTTAATTTATATAGACCGTCTTCCCTGAACGCCTTCATCGTTATAGATCGTTTTTCTTCAAAACCTTGATTGTTATAGAGCGTTTCTTGAAAGCCTTGATTGCTATATATCGTCTTTCTTGAACGCCTTGATCGCTATAGATCGTCTTCCTTAACGCCTTGATCGCTATAAATCTTATTCCTTCAATGCCTTGATCGCTATAGATTGTCTTCCTTGAACGCCTTGATCTCTAAAGATCGCCTTCCTTGAACGCCTTGATCTCTAAAGATCGCCTTCCTTGAACGCCTTGATCTCTAAAGATCGCCTTCCTTGAACGTCTTGATCTCTAAAGATCGCCTTCCTTGAATGCCTTGATCGCTTTAGATCGTCTTCCTTGAATGCCTTGATCGCTTTAGATCGTCTTCGTTGAATGATTTGATCGCTATAAATAGCTTTCTTAGATTATTTTGATTGAATGCCTTGATCTCTTTCCTTGATGGCTTTGATCGAAATAGATCGTTTCAGTAGATGGCCTCGATCGCTATAGATCACCTTCCTTGATCGCTTTCGTACATAAACTTGATCGTTATAGATCGCTTTCGTAGATCGCCTTGATCGCTTCGGTGGCTCGCTAGATCACTCGATTTATTAAAGTGAAAAAAACGTCTTTGTTGTGGATACCTCCATAGGAGTTAGAGGCAAAAGAAGTTGGAATTGAAAAGGCTATTTATTAGAATTCACACTTCTTTCTAAAATATCTATAATTTTTAGAAAATGGTAGGGCATACAATTCATGAAATAGTCTCTTTTTTTAAATAAAAAAATGCAGTTTATTGATAGATATCTGAATAAAACTCGCAAATTCATATATGAAAAATAAAAAAATATAAAAACTTTTCATACCGATTTGTTATTTCCACTCGAATTCAATAATCTTCCAGTCCTGAAGAGGGCTTAACCCGAACAATCTATGGCACAAGATTGGATTATTCGTCTTAGTTAGATAGTGTGGTAGCATTTTTTTCACATGAATTTTCGAGTCTTGCCTAAATTTTATCCATAAAATGCATTGATTTTTGCATTTTTATAAAATATAAAATTACCTTTTCGATAATGAATTTATTATTGTAACATGGGAGTAATTTATGGAAATAATTTGTTAGTAAACGGTTGAATAGATAAGGATACAAATATTAGTTCTGCCCAGAAACAGCCGGTATTTGCCGGTGCCTAAGTGATTAAAGGAAAATGAAAATGACAGGTAGCCATCTTATTTCTTCTTATCAGTTCAGATTTCCCTGTTATCAACACCTTGCGTGAAATACTCTGGAATTTTAACCTGTTGTCAACAAAAGACGTCAACAAACAGGTAGCCTCTTGTGATCTCTCACGGCGTCAACAGCCCGTACGTTTCTCTCTTCTCTCTCTCTCAGATCTTTATTTTGTACTTCAAACATCTGCTTGATAAAAGCATTTCTTATTTGAAAGATATTTTTCCCGCAATCCGTTTATACCACCCCTCACTCACAAAGTTAGTTTTGTTCTTTGACAATTAGTGCCGAAACCCTTTATTCTTATCGAATAACAAAATATTGCTAAAAGAAAGAAAAATTGATGCCGATATTTTAGATTTGGAATAAGAAACTTGAAATGTTTTTAATCGTCCACTAATATGGAATCATCAACCAAAATAATTGAGACAATCTCAACAACCTACCTAGAGAAAAGTACAAATTAAAAGATAAGCTGAAACTAGAGTTAAAACACTTCGATATTAAGATACAAGAGATGAAATTGATATTATAAAGCTTAAAAAAGGAAGTAAAAACTGAAAAAAAAAAGGTTGACCATTCACAAACTTGAAGCAGAAGAAAATGCGCACACGATTTGCGAATATTTTAGGAAATTAAGGAGGATATCCTACAGGAGTTGTTCCTCCATTCAGATACTTCGCTTCAAGTCATTCGTGAACACCACACTCTGTGATGACCCCTCGCAATTCATCAACGGTCATCTCTGGGGCCTCCGCCTTTACTGGAGTAGATGTATTGGCACAGGGTTTTAGCCTCCTTTTGAACCGTCTTAAAAATCACCCTTCTCCTAAAAAGCCCTATATTCAAAACAGGGGCAAATATCCTCTCCAGTCTTCAAGAGGAACTTTAAATTCCTGAATGTTCTCGACCGCAAGAGTCTTGTCAGCCGTACTAGAATGTGACGCCAGGATTAGCTTCACACCCTGTTTGTTTCAGCACGTAATAACTCGAGCTCTTTCCACTCTCGATCGGTTCCGACGCTATTGGCTCTCCTTTTTGTTGAGTAAAGCGTCTATCATAGGTTGATGGTTCCACATAATGGCAACAATAGCTCACTGTTAACAATTCTATCGTGGTTATTTTGATTTTCTCCTTTCGTATATCTTGGATCCTCGGTCGCCATTTTCTTAACGTTAGAAATTTCGTTATTTGCGCGCCCGTTGTTTCTGCCCGCGGCTGCGATGTAAGTCGTATTTTTCTACTGTGAAAGTGACTTCCTTACCTACACGTTCTATCCTATCCTGCCTAGCATATATCTGTCCTTGGCAGTCTTCCAGGGACTGTCGAGGCTTTCCATTTCCCAATGTAAGTTTTCAGTTAACCTAACAATTTTAGTTCCCGGGGTTTTCTCTTTTCAAGCGCCTTAGACTTTGGGTTTCTTCTTTCCGATTTCGTATAGAGCTATCGGCTCTGCAAACCTTCTTGAAACGTCGGACAGTGATTTGGCCTCAATTACAGAAAACTATCTCCAGGTTCTGTCTGTTTGGCTTGCACTTTGTTGTATAAAGGAACGATGAAGCGGGAAAAGATCCGTGGCCTACCTCTTCAGACAAACAGACGGCGCTGAAACATTACTTGGAACTTCCTGGTCACAGACACTGTCTTCGGACTTCCATGGAGTTTATTTGTTCTTCTAATTTGGATTTCAGGCTCCAACTTCGATTTGCCTCGACCATCCGGTCTTGGCGCACATTCACGAAACGCCCAGTTCGCGGCCGTCCGCTCACCCCCCCTACAGGTGGTGGACAGTTTTAGCCTCCTTTGAACGCCGCCGAAACACTATAATTAAAAGTCAAATTTTGGATCTGAGAATATTTTATTCATTAATATATTTCTAAGAACTGATCACCTTCCACCAGAATATTTTCTAAACATTAGGCGTGTTTAGCCATGAGCTACATGAAAAGTAGCAGGTGTTGCCGAGTTAAAATCATAAATATCATAAATCATAAACTGTACATACTTACTTTACTGGCTTGCCCACATCTCTTGACTCTCGTCTTTAACGTTTAACCGCCGTTCTTCTATAATGTAGTTTGCTGCAGTTGTAATATTTTATATAGTATTAATGAGCATTTTAAAATGGGTGTTTTCTCAATTTTTTGAAATAAATGTTTCAATAAATTTTGCTTCAATTTTTAATGAAATATTGACATCTAACTGCTGGCTCCACCGCGTTTTCATCCTCACCGTTATGGCTGATGTTCAACTATAGTTGAACTCGCTGTATCGCTGAAATATAAACATGGTCGATGGGAATAAAGCGTCTTCAACAAATAAGTTGGTAACACTGCACCCTTCCCATTTAAAGCAGTAGCTGATAGAAAGAAGGAATTTTCAAATTTTCAAAATTAACACATCTGAAACCTCACAGAATAATTATCACTTTGCCGGCAGGAGATTAGAAAAAAAAAACTTTTTTTGTTGGTCATAATGATACTTCATTTTTTTTAATCAATAAACAAGCATAATTTCCTATATAAAGATTTAAATATCCTATATTTCTGTAACAAATATATGAACGAAAAGAGAAAATAAATTTCAAACTTATATTTCAACATTGTCAAGGACATGACGGAAGAAATCCGTTGAACTTTGTCACAAGTCGATTGTGCAAGTTTGTCACTTGGGAAGGTTAAACATTGTGATTGATGATTATGTGGACACTCCACGCACATAGTGGCTACCTTGGCACCGTCAACAATGGTAACAATGTCTTCATTAAGGTTCATTGTTGGATATTACTTACATCATTGTTAGGAATAGAGTGACCTAGCCTTCGTCTAAAACTGGTAATTCTACACAAGGAATCTCTAATTAAGGCCTCTATAGCTCCATATCGGGTTTATCCTGGACATAGCGATAGAATAGAAATCTTAAAAATAAATATTTAAACAATATACTAGCTCAGTAGCGGGGGCGCCCTAAGTTCTCGATAAGAGGATGCTCTGTTAGAAGGCCGCAGAGTGGAAAATATGATCAAAATAATAAACCAAAATACAACAGATTGAAATTCTGAATTATATGTATCTTCAATGTTGAGTCGATGATAAAAATGAAGGATTATCAGCAATAAGTTTGGAAAAGATGGGTATGAGAGAGAGGATTCTGGAAAAAGATGGAAGCTTCGCGAGAAATCTCACCCAGGACACATGCAATCTTTGGGACGTCTCACAGTAGTTCTTTATTTTCTTTAGCATTTTTAGAAAGGTTATATACACATATAGCAGAACCCCTATTACCTTTTGATATGTATAGCAGGATATAGAGTTAAAAGTGAAACTGGAAAATTTATCCATGAGAGATATGTATTTGAATATATATATAGTATCAATTCAGCTTTAATCTTCCGTTCAAATTGTGCACAGTGGTCTCTCTTTAATATTTTGAAGCGTATATTTAAAAGGAAGGCAAAATTCATTATTAATTGCGTGATATATATTACTTACTAGTAATCATCTGTGATGGATGGTGTATGAAAACATCTACAGGCTTCAGAGAAAAAATATCTAATTACTTTACTGATTCTTTACAATCGCGATTCTAGAAATCTTTGAGAATTATTATATTTAGATGAATGTTCTATAACCTCTTGATTAATTGATGTCGCATATTTACATAAAATAGGTTTTTATTGGATAAAAATAATTTATTTAGTGATAATGGGATAAACTCAAACTTTTATAAAACGTATTTGCTTTCGTAGAAGAAAGTTCAGCGCCAAATCTGGTTAAACAGTTCCAGTTGAAATTTATTTTTCACTTTATAAAACATGATCTTTTCCTTATATGAAAACTATGTCAATATATATGAGAGAGAAAAATCATATTAATAATAATATTTATATGAAAAAGAATTGCATAGAGAATGATTTTAAAAAAAAGTGTTTTATGCATTTAGGCGACAAAATATATTTCTACTTTTAAAATTCAGTAAAAACTCTTTCGTTTTATTGATTCTATCTTGACAGAGAGCCTCAGTTCAGTGATCAGGCCTCAACGCCAAGATTTAGAAGAGCCTTCATGCTTTACAACTATGTTCCTCATCATTATAGAGGCGACTATGATTCCATAACATCATATGGGAATATCTATGAAATCAATCCATTAGCTAATGAAGTGTGTTAGGCTTTATTTACGTTCAAAATACATTGGGCCCTTGCATAAAATAATGGTCATTGTATTTTTCAAAGAGAGAAGTTTCCTGTTTCGTAGAGGATACCAACTTTTCACTTTCACACACAGGTAAATCTAAGTATAGACTAGTATAATGAGATGTAGAATTTTTGGGAAATTCCCACTAGATTCTGAGTACGCCCTTCTCAGGAAAAATCTAGAAATCCCACGCAGTTGCAATTTAAAGAATTAGCTACACAGAGATAGAGAGAGATTAACAAATATTTTAATTTGTTTAATATAAATCCATTCTTACTTTTAATTAAAATTTTAAGGAATGTTTTTCTTTAACGCGTAAGTTAAAACAAATTTTTAAAAGTTTTTTTTTTTATTTAGATCGCTTCAAAAACTTCCCAAATTTAAAAAAAAAATTAAAAAAAAGGAGCTCAGATTGTAATTAAGGTAGATAATTAAAACCAAACGAAGTTACAGAATTCCGCCAGACCTTGAAAAAAGAATATTTTTGAAGAATATTAATTATAAACACTTACATATATTAAGAAAAAGGCTTCTTCTTATCGAGCAACTGAAAGTTGCTGATGGCTTGCGCCATCTATCGGAATAAATATCAACTATTCTCGTTGATTTTCAATTATTCCAGAATATTTCCATATATGATTAAATAGGCTGGTCCTTATCATGGGCATCATTGTTGACTAATATAACCAAATAATAACAACTAAATATTTATTATTATTTTCAGATCAATATTCTATGTTGTGTTGTTTATATAATTTATAAACTACACAACCTAATGTTTATTAGCAAAGACTTTATATTTTTCACAAATATTGATTATTAAATGAAATACAGAGCCTATGTTATCATAGAGATTCTTCATATTATTTACACACTTATATAATTATATTTTTTAAAAACTTATACATATATATTAAAACTATTCTACATATTCCTTCCATGTTTAGTCACACAGTACTTAATCGTGTCCTCAAATCGAGAAGGAACCTCTACTTCTTTTATACTTCTAATGGTGATAGTCTTGTTTTCCTTGTCATAAACCTTATTGGGCGAAGCATTTGGGTATTAGCAGTCCTCATCAGATATATAAATCTGGTGCAATATCTTCTAAGGTTGTTTCTTGTTTTGGTTGACCCCTTGTAGTACTCTGAAGTTCTAATTTATGGAGCTATAATCAAAGTGGTATTCAATATCTGTGGTAAAGAAGGCCACTAGGTGCCCGCGCGTCTGTGAGAGCAGCACGCGTTGAGGCAGGCGCACTATAGGAGAAATCTCCGACGGTCGACTGTAGCCAACAGAGCTAGTAGGCCTGGCAGCCGCAGGAAAGAGAGAGCGAGACTATACAATTTTTTATTAAATGAAATTTTGGCCATTAGCCTTCCGGCTTGTGTAATCGTTATTCATATGAAATTAGTCTCGGCCGCCAAAAAGTACAATATTATCACATCACTTCTTAAAATTACGGTCTTGTGCCACCAATAAACTGCCAAGGAGAAAATATAGAATGGAGTGAGTGTTTTGAGTCACATTTTATAAATTGTAAATCCTAAACTATTCTATGTTTTACTCTATTCTACTTACAGCCTAGATACTTCTGATGCCTACATCTTACTAGATACCTGTTCAAACCAATGGAGCGGTTTCTAAAGACTTTTCATTTATAATGATTACTCAAAACCTTTTCCACAAGCATATAATTCCAGTGAGAGAGAGAACTCGAATTTTAATTATTGATAACACAATAATACTTTTAACAAAAATAATATATGTTATCACAAACATAAACCTAATCATCTCACATTCGAACTATTGAATGAAACTTTGGCTTTAGACACCAGTCAATCTATATATAAATGTTTGAATTCATTCTATTCAATTCATGTAAGACCGTATATAATTCATTTTTAAATTTTGCTAAATGTAAAATATTTTAGCTTTGATGAAGTTATTCATCTCCTATCAAAAATAAAAAGGCAAAATTAGTGAAATATTTGAAGTTAATTTATTTTAAAACGGAAATGTATTTCTCTTCACATTCAAACTCCTAAGACATTATTACCAGAAAATTCCACTCTGCCTCAATAAACAATATTTCCACAAAAATGATTTCGAAAAATGTTATTATCTTTATTAAATGTTTAATAAAACACAAACGCTCTCTCTCTGACAATTTTACATATTGTTATAAAATAATATTGCACACACATGCCTTAACAATATCCTTTTATATAATTATTCTGATAACCACGGTTTATTGAACTGCGACATGTGGGGAATTTATTATTGAAGAATTCAGTTTATAAATTATAAATTTTGGTTTGACTTTTTTCATTCTCAATTACATATACGAACATATGGAGCTTAGATCGACTGACCAGGTTTCAACGATATTATCGCCAATGGTAGATGAAAGGATAAGCACAGGTCGTTTGTGAAGAAGTGACATGCACACTTTCAATTTTAGATAATCACTATCCGGTATCGAATCCTTCATTATGCTTTTTTTTTCTTATTCAATGGCCCCTGATTCTTTTAAAATTTCAACCACAACTTTGAGTAAAACAAACTTTGCAAGTTCAAATGTATAAATGTTCACAGTAAAATGGAGATCAGAAAATGGAGTTTAAACTACCCATTTTGAAGAACTAGACTATCGCAACTACATCAAAAAGAAAGACTGCAGAGATTTCGGAAAGAAATAGAATTCAGGAATCGTTGATGAGATTTTAAGGTTTGATATGATTTTCAGAAATCAAAAAATAATCCCTTGCATGAATATTGAGTAAAAATATCAGGTCTCCAGGGAAATGTTTCTTTAAAAAAAACTTTTAATCTCTAGCTTTCGGCCACGAACGCTTCTACGGGAGAAAACATGGTACAACTGTACCGTGGATTGTGGCAATTTTCTATGAAGGCCTGATATTTTCACTCAATTTAGATAATTTTATTGGAAAATAAAAAAAACACACATCTGCATTTGAATATTAAAACTTGCTATTTGTATGAGGATAACTCATATTTATCTTTTTTTCTCAGTTAAGTATAAGTATTAATTTTTTTTTTATTGACAAACACAAAAAGGCAGAATATTCAGTGGTAGCAATCACTCTGTGTAGCTACTTTATTTTCTGTTAAATATAAAAGAGAAATAAAAAAGGACTATACAATAAAATAAAAACAAGACATATTATCCATTTAGAATTAAGAAAAATAACACTTTAAATAGGTCTCAAACCTCTTTTGAATAAATATCAATAATTTATAATATATAAATGAAAAAAATCAATTAATAGAATTTTAAAAGTTTGCAATGATAAAAGAGTCCAAAGGCAAATTAGGATGTAAAATATAAAATGTATGTTTATGTACATAGGCCTTATGAAGTAACACATAACTATTATTGTAGCAGTTTTATTTTTCCTTCTTCCAGTAGTGGAAGTCCTCACTGATAAACTCCCTCCATTCGTTCTTTCAACTCTCTTTCTTCATTCAGGTTTGTCAGTCCGGTTAAATTCCTATCTGGTAAGAAAATTTATTCAAAATATGTAATAGCCATTCACATTAACACGTTTCCTCTAACGAGTACAAGCTTTTTTGTTCACTTAAAAATTCATTTATTTTAGAGCCAATTAAGTTTCAAAGGCCGTTTCGACATTTTACTGGTGTCGATGAATAGTTTATTTTACAAAAAAAAAAAAAAACACCTAAATGTTTAAATAGGCGATAGTTTATCGAATGAGCATGGAAAATGTACTGAAATCTCAAATCATTCGAATTCTGTAATGTCGAAACTGAAATAGGAGGTTTTACTTTAGATAATTGGATAATTACCAAAATATATAATATACATATATATATATATATATATATATCTTCCAACTTACCCATTCTATCGTTGAATATAAATTTATTCAAATTTCTTGACATCATACCATAGAGTGATGGTTCCAAAATTTCTAGGAAGCCGAAGAGATTCATATTTTCACTGTTTTTTACCAAACATTATTTCTAAACTTTAGGCTTAGTTTAAGTTTATGATTAAATTTTTCATTAGCATCTAGGCAATCTGTTGAGAATTGACAATTAACATAATTTGAATCACGAATGATTCCTATTCATACCTAAGACTGACGTATTCCATAAATAATCTTATACAAGATGATCGATCAATAAGTACAATAGGTCAGAAATTTTCTCTCTTCAGTTGGTCCACAAATGTAGGGAGTCCTCTTGTTCTGATCCCTAACATTGGTAAATAAGTCAAGATTTATAATATGTTATCAGGTCTTAGCGCATATTTATACTTTTACAAGTGATTAAAATGCCCAAAAAGAACAATATTCTGCAGAGTTTTTAATAATAATACAAATCTCCGAACGTCACAGTTTAACTGAGGAGAAATTGAATGGAAATTTGGATGGTAACTCAACTAAACTTGTTCATTTGTAAAGCCAACATTTGTATTGTTAATTTTAACCTGATCAGGACAAACGATTTTTATTACAGCGATTATTACATAAATATCATTGACCGAAATGCCTTTTGAAGAAATAAGAACGCTTGCTGGACAACCTGCATGTTCAATATTAGCGGGGAGGGGGGTCATCATATCGATATATGTAATAAGAATATTTATATTAGAATTTAAAAAAAACTAAATTTTGACACAAATAGAATGACTAGAAATATGTTTTTTTATTGGATAATATGGAACATATACGGTATAAATCAAGGCGATGTGTATATAAATAGAAGTTGGAATTGTTATTGGGTATATTTTTATAATTTTTCCTATAAAAATACACAACATTTTAAAAATTGTATATCTTAACTTGATATAGTAATCAAGATATGAAGAAGTCATTGTCTATGTTAGATCCCGGAATATTCAAATTACCAAGAAAAATACAGAATTAGCATTATGATTAATTAGCGCGCCATCTGTTATGAAAATTCGAAACTATTATAGACGCATATAAATTTCTAAAAGAATCATACGCGTCTATAATAGTTTCGAATCAACCTGATTAGCATATTTTTGTGTTTGGGAAATTGATGATGATCATAAAATATTATTGATTGATAATCATCATCGTTACTACTACAATCGAACCTTTATTGTGAAGGAAATCACCTCTCGGACAAACCATCACTCCTCTGACAGAGTATGGCAGAGGACCAATCAGCTAGTAAGCCATAAATTGGTCGAACAACTGTAATTATATGATAACATTGTCGGATAAAGGAACCCATGAATCCATCAATCCTTAATCTATTCTATCGCCCAATTTGTCTTTTTTATGGGACACCATTCCATTGGGCAGCTTCTACTCAACACCGTCGCGTCTGTGCTTGTTTGTGCTGGAACCTATAAATATTAATGTATTTTCAACAAAAATATTATTTATAAAATTTCATGTTTTTCTTATATAGAAATTGTAAATTCTTTCGTCATCAATATGTGCGCATAAAATTTAAAGTGCTCGATAAATAGAATCTGGAAAGTAGAAATGTTTTTGATTTCTTTATAACGTCATTCATGGATCTTAAATAACAAACATAAAAATATATGAAAGTTATTTAAGATTACTTCTCCCCTTTTATAATTTTTTTTTTTAAATGTTCACAAACTCTGTGTAACTACATTTGCGACGAGAAAAGAGAATTAAATTGTGCAAACAAAATATAGTTACGAAATCAATCATACAAATATATTTATAAATTGAACAATTTACTAATAAATACAAATAATGTTGAATACATTTATTTATTCATTATAATAAATACAAAATAAATTGATACCACCTCTCCCGTCACAGTAAATAAATTATAAAACTGAACGTCTTCTATTGACCATCATTATAAAGCAAATATAACGCCCCATCTATCTATAACAAATAAAACTTTCAAGCGCGAATGTTGATTTTTAAAATTTCTACTGTCCTTACTAAGAAAAATAAATAAATTAAATAACACACACACACACACACAAGCCTTTTTATTGGGGCATCCAGCCCTATACATGATTCCCCTCTACAGGATTTAGCAAAGGAAGATATTTCGAAAGTAAAAACTAGAATACAGGAAGTAATAAGGAAAAAGAAAAGCGAGAAGAAAGAAAAAAAAAATATATAACCATATATACAAAAAAATAAACATACAGAGCAAAAGGAACCATACATGATTAAAAATTTAAATTAAAGTACCAATGTTTAAAATATGTCAAGGTTAGGATATCATTGAGAGGGCTAGTGTTGAATCAGCCGCATTCAATCTTCGTTTTCTTCCTCCAAGCAAACCACGACATTCGGCGCTTCCATTGTTCTCCAGCGGACATTGACTGCGGCCTTGTAGAATTTATATAAACCGAGGGAGAGACCCTGATCAACCATCAGTGTGTTCATCCAGCTGCAAATTTGTTGGCAGTCAGGTTGAGACCAGGGTAAGTCACCCAAAATTTCTTTCCTCTGTTTCTCTAAGCAAGAGCATCCAAATATTATATGCATAATTTCGTCTTGGATTCTGTTTTTACACAGATCGCAAGTTAGAGTCAAATCAATTTTCCAGCGATTTGAACGATTTTCTGGGAAGATCGTCCAAAGGAGTCTCAGTTGTGCAAAAAATCTTTTAATTGCTAGAGGAATAGTTGTGAATAAATATCGTTCTGCTGTTATTGAATTTTTTAGGTATTTGAAGTGACTGTAATGTGAAGTATTTAGGATTTTCGCCATGTCGTTTTGGATGCTTTGTTCGGTTGCTATTCGAATAATACCAGGGATTTCAGTCATTATTGCAGCGTAATCCGGACAACCCTTCAGGAACGAAAAACCGTTTGAGTCTAAAATGGTTGACAGGTTTTCGACAAAGGTTAAACCAGCCCTTTGATTGCTGTGTAATGCCCAGAGGTGTGACAAACATGCCCGGGGCAACCTACTCTCTTCCATTTTCATAATCCTCACCCAAAATCTCAGGACCTGTTTAATAATTATAACTTCCTGTGATACTCGTCCACACTCCATTCTTAGCATAAAGCCCGGAGTATACTTTGGTAAATTTAGGTAGCGTCTTAAGAAAATATTCTGAACCTGATCAACTACCTTTACTTGGTTGAGTGCCCAGCAGGGTGCGGCGTATAGCATGTGAGGTAAGACCGTCGAATCAAGTAATCTCATTGCCGCATTTAGAGAGTTCATCTTGGATTTTGTCAGAACCTGCCACACAGCGCCAATTGCTGCCAGGGCTTTGCCCTTGTAGTGTGACGCTACCTTGTTTAGTGAATTTGCACTTGTATGCGGATATCCCAAGTATAGATATTTCGTAGTAACAGACAGTTGCCTCTCACCCCAGAACCATTTGTCATTTTGTGCTAATCGACCGCCGTTTCTGAAAACTACAATTTTTGACTTATTTTCATTCAGGGTTAATAAATTTGTTTCAAAATATTTTCTTAGCATATTGATTTTTATTTGAAGGTTATTTTTGGATTCTCCAATCAAGACAATATCATCTGCGTATAGTAGAATATGAACATATCCATAATTTGGGAGATATATTCCCGGTAAATCTGAATTATTGTAGAGACCGATTAAATCATTTATAAAAAGTATAAATAAATAAGGTGACATCGGCTCCCCTTGTAAAACTCCCGAACGCACCTTTATTGGCGCAGTGAATGAATTATTCCATCGCACTACCGCTGTCATATTTGTGTAATAAACTTTAATTAAGTTAACAAAACGGTGGTTGAGACCTGCATCTACCAGTTTTCTCCATAATAATGAGTGGGGCACTGTGTCGAAGGCTTTTTTTAAATCCACGAAGAACATGTAGCATTTTCTTCTCTTTCGGCTTAGAGTCATTTGAATCAGGGATAATAGAGTGAATATATGGTCTTGACAAGAGTGGGCAGCCCTGAATCCCGCCTGGTTCTCAGGAACTATATTTCTCCTTTCGATCCAACTGCCTAGACGAGATTTGAGTATTGATGTAAATAATTTTGCTATAATAAATTAAATAAATAATTATTTATAAGTGTTGTGAATAGTGTTGATATCTCTCCTATCTTTTCGAATTACATAATCATGAAATCACATTGTTTTGAAATTGACTAACATTTGCAGAACTTTTTAAAATATCAACTCTAATGGTTTGGCTATTTTTCCTCTATATATGGCATTGAAAGAGGTTTTTTTAGATGTGAAATTTTCTAATCTTTCTTCCGTCGATAATAAAGCTATACATGACAATCTAATTTCAGTAAGCAATAGCACAAACCAAAGACCGAATCCAGAAGAACCCATATAATAAATCAAGAACCCATCATCTCTCAATAAATATATATTAGAATTCCCAATCACAATACTGAATAAAATTTTAATTATTTCTTCCTTCAAAAATTCAACATTTGCCTTAATTAAAAACTTACGTCATATATATATATATATATATATATATATATATATATATATATATATATATATTTAATATTAAAATAGTTAAGTATTTGCACTTTAAACCAATTATATAAACCACACACATCTGCCTGTGTATAATAGTTTAAGTTATTAATCTTGTAATGGAGTAAATCAATGATATTCTACGAAGGCTCACGTTTTTTATTTTGTTTTTTCAAAGAAATAGAATCATTTTAAACAAACACACTCGAAACCTTATCCCGTTAATCTATATACACTCATGGGAAAAAACCTTCAAGAAATAGTACCTTTCAGCATGTATATTGAATGAATATTGAATACACACGAGTTAACCATGTGTGTACAAATTTACCCTGTCTTCTTAAAAAAAAAAAAAAAAAGATAGAGAACCGGCGACATTAAAGAATTTCCTTTTATCTAGTTTTGTCAATGAGTGTTTATACCAAAATGTTCTTTATTAAATCTTTAAAGATACCCTTCCATTTTCTATAATAATATATTTTACATAACTAACATTCGGTATGTCCACAAATCTTATAATCAATTTTTACAAGGGTGGATCAATAAAAAGCGATATATGTTATTTTCAATCTGATATTTGAAAAAATACATTTTTTTTTCAATTCTCTACACAATCCTTACTATTAAAAATAAAAAGGCATATCCTGACAGGATCCTTACTATGTGTTATACATTTTCATATATTTTGTAATTCGGCTTAAAGAAAAACATATTGTTAGTTTTGGACAATCTTCACACTTCATACCTAGCATACTTAGTTCATTGGTTTGTTTTGGCCTCCATTTTTATCGAAGATAAAATGTTTCTGGATCGTTTTTTTTTGTGAATTTTAAATATAAAGACAGAGATTAATTTAAAAAAATATATGGCGATCTGCCATCTAAAATGTCATGTGAGCGGTCAAGAAATGCTCTTTATATACACACTGGTGCCCAAAAAATAAGAAACTTTAGTTTTTTAATGATATGTTTTAAAATATACAACGCTAAAAGCTAAAAAGTAATTTAATTAGGTATTTTAAGTCGTAGAATTTATTTATCGCAACCATTCGATTCGGTAAAATTGAAAATATGCAAATTTTTGCTTGTCTTTATAAGTGTGCTATTTGGCGTGTGTCGTTTACCCCATCTAAGAATTGTCCGAATATAATTTTATTTAATCCTTAGTTAATTATGAGTTTACGAAAAATTTTAGCAGATGATTTAAAATGGAGAGCTGTTGGAAGAATGGAGGCAAGGCAATCACAAGTTGAAGTAGCAAAATGGCTAAATGTGAATAAATCTGTGGTCAGCAAAATATGGAAACAGTTCATTGAGACAGGAACCATCAAAAGAAAAGAAGGTTATGGTATAAAAAGAAAAAAGCTACCTCTGAAGACCGTTATCTGGTCGTAACTGCCAAGCGCCATAGGGAGATGACAGCTATTCAACTCTCTAATGAACTCTCAAGTGCTACTGGAACGATAATTTCAAGACAAACTGTTTACCGAAGGCTTCACGAAGGTGCTCTTTATGCAAGACGATCAATGGTCTGTATCCCTTTAACCTCTGCTCACAGGAGAGCCCGCTTGAATTGGTGCTTGGAACATCACGCCTGGACTCATGATCAGTGGGCCAATGTTCTCTTCAGTGACGAGTCAAGATTTAGTTTAAACACAGATTCTCGACGATTTTTCATCTGGAGGGAGCCTGGAACCCGCTATCATCCCAGTAAAATCAGGGAAATAGACAGTTTTAGAGGGGGCAGTCTCTTAGTCTGGGCTGGCATCAGTTTTAGCAGACGCACACCCCTCCACATTTTTTTCTGGGGGCACTTTAACTGCCCAAAGGTACAGGGACGAGATCCTTGAGCCCTATCTAAGACCTTATATAGATCAAATTGGTTACAAATCAATTTTTATGGACGATAATGCTCGTCCGCATAGGGCTAGGCTAGTCAATGAATATCTCCAGAGTGAGAATATTCGAAGGATGGATTGGCCAGCCAGATCTCCGGACCTGAATCCAATAGAGCATGTGTGGGATGCTCTAGGGAGGCGTATTGGAGCTCGTCACCCCTCTCCCAGAACTCTCGTTGATCTAAGAACTGCTCTATTGGAGGAGTGGGGTTTACTACCCCTGGACCTCCTCCAAAGCCTGGTAAACAGTATGAGGGCCACTGTGAGACCTTGGTAGCTGTTATAGGTGATCATACTCCCTATTGATATCTTATTTCTTTAAGATCTGGAACCTTAGCTTTGGGTATGTTGGTAATAATTTGCATATTTCATAATTTCAAATATATATATATATTTTTTTCATATAGCTAGTCAAATTCTCCATAGTTTAAACTATTTGTATACTAAATTTTATATTTGTTAATAAATTAGCTTTTGAATATTTCAATATTGGTTAAGTTTCTTATTTTTTGGACACCAGTGTATATATGTTGTAATATATTACAATATATACTTATATCCCTATATGTAATATAGCTATAGTATAATAACCAAAACTGTAAAAAAAATTAAACTAGCCAGTTCGGCCTTCATTTATTACCAAAACGACATAATAAAGTTATATTGAGTGATAGCCGGCGCCAGACAGAAGGAAGGTCTCCGAAAAACAATGTCGGTTTACCAGGTGTGCCATCTTTGACTCAAAAAAACAGGGCAGTCTCTCTGAGACACGATGATTGGCAGACCCCCTGGACAGAGCTGCCTTGATCGGCGTTGGCTTCACACATTCTCTCGCCATCTCTGTAGTGTCATCCAACATGTCTCATTCTTTGGTGCAATACATTCACGCCTGAAACCACTCTGGACATTGAGGTCACCACGACTGCACCTAACCAACTCATCACGACATTCATCCAACAGGATCATTTACATCACAACATACATATATATACCTATATTTCCTGCTTTTATTATAAAATTTAAAATCGTTTTATTTTTTTTCCCATCATTATATAATATACCTTCAGATCACGTAGGAGGATAAAAATATGAAAACTCGCTCAATCATGCAAACAATGAAATTGTACAAAGGTTCAGTCTTCAAGATCAGGAAGTATGTAAAGTAGGAAGAGATTCGGGAATCTATTAAATATCTATGAAGTAAAACAAATAGCCTGACTGATAAATTAGACGTTTATTAAAAGATGAGGAGGTAGGTAATCTTGGAAAACGTTATTAAAAAGCAGGATAAAATTAAAGAAATATAAAAATCAATTAGAGACAGGAAATTAGCAAATTGATTAAATTACCAATGAAAAAAAGGGAAAAATTAAAATTTAGGCCACAGAAATAAAAAGTCCTTGTAAAAGTAAAAGAGAGAGAAATATATTTAAAGTTTATTCTAAAACAAAGAAAATATAAATGAAAAAGTCAAACAGAAGAAAAAATCTATTTGAATAGATAGGGAAATAATGTATTGCCATCGTGAGTAAATAAGTAGCAATGTTATACATATTTACTTTACTAACTAAAATAACAGTATTGAGGATATCAACAAAGCTAACCAACCCTGGACTGACACGGGTCATAGTCAGTACCATAGTTTCCGGGTGGCCATTCTGAATTTGTTAAAGCTGGTGTTGTGACTTTGTCATCAACTCTGCTAGATTGCAGAGACGGCAATAGATAACGATGAGTTTTAGAGGGGTGAGTCTATTTTTAGAGGGGTGAGTCTATTTTTAGAGGGGTGAGATATGTTGGGTGTTATTGTCAAATATCATTTTTATTCTATGATTGTAATAATCTGTGTCTAAAAATCTGTGGTGTCGGGAATTAAAATATACAAGTATCAGAGTCATCAATCAATTCTGTCATAGTTTGCTTAGGTGTATGGAATAAATACCCAAATATGGCCATTTCTTATAAGCATCGGTGGATCAGTAGTAGAATGCTCGCCTGCCACGCGGGCGGCCCGGGTTTGATTCCCGGCCGATGCATTTTTTTTTTTTTACAATTTTTAAAACTCATTTATATTATTATTATTAAAATATACAAGTATCAGAGTCATCAATTCTGTCATCGTTTGCTTTTGTGAATGTATGTAAATAATGGATTTCATATTTTTTACTAATTTTTGTTCTGGCCTTTATTTGTTTAAATCTATTTTTAAAATCGCTTAAAATGCAGTCGCAATCATTAGCGAACACAAATGTTGGCTTAATATTTCCATATTCTCTTTTATTTTTTTACAGAAATATATTTACATGCCAGTATTTTTGATTAATTTTTTTTATAAACCTTTTTTTTTTATTCTTACTGAGAAGGTGGGCTTCGCAGTCAGGATTCTTTACAGTCAGTCACTCAACTCAGGCAATTTCAAAGGTTAATGGGGGTTTGATGGAAAAGCTGCCGTCTATTTAAACTATATTAATTTTCAAACAACTAAATGGATTGCAAAAAAAAAAATAAATAAATCAAATACCTAAACACTAATATAATACAATTTTTGCCATTACACACTTTTTTCTCTTGTAGTTTATGTGTTTCTTCTGTATTGCTATTCTATATGGCACTTCTATTATTTATTATTGATGTTATTTCAGTATGAAGGATACTTCACTCGGGGGATTTTTCGGGCGAAGCCGGGTCATTCTTCTAGTGTATATATAGGTGAGGGTTAATAGGAATAGGGTTAGAGAGAGATGTTATGTTGATGAGTAATGTTTACTTAGATATATTTACTAATTTATGTTCCTTATTTTGTACTTTCAATAAAGAATATTTATATTTTAGAAAGAGAAGTAATTATTACGATCCACCAACAAGATAACCTTTTTATAGAATATATTCCATGCTGCAAAATTTCCATTTACATGTATTAATATTCATAACTAATTTCTAGAACTATAAAAACGATTCACCGATGAAAATTTTTATAATCAAAGAGATATTCACTACTTCAAATAATTCTAATTATTCATATATTCAAATAAAAAATAGATATCTCAATAATTATTTCATGAATGATTAGCATATGAATATAAATTGAAATATATTTGACTATTGTAATGATAAAAATGTAATTTATCCTGTTCAACAAACAAACTGAAATTTTCTAATTTAGGCGCTATTGACATATTTAATGGAAATGAATATAAAATTGGGTTTTTTAGTTTCAATTAAATTTTATTAAAATATTCAAGTACACAGTCATGTTTGTATTAATAAGTATTTTTATTTACGAGTCAAAACATAAATTTTAATTTGGATTTCTTTTTAATGAAATTAACCAAATAAAAACCTTTTTTATAGAGCTATAATTATCAAATTTTTATTATTCAATATGATATCGGTGTCAAATAAACAAAAACACTATTTATCAATCAATATGTAAGTTTATTGTTTTCTTGTGTAAATATACATATGTGTATATACATATTGTACTTCAAAAAATATATTTATTTCTATATAAATATATATATGTCGTAAACCCGGATAAGCCAACAAGTGAGTTGGAAGCAGTCGGGGTTAAGTGGCAAGGCGTGCAGAGTGGGAAGTCCGCACGGGACAGTAAAGACAAAGTTTAGGATCAAAAGACGCTCTCCTAGTACGTCTTACGTGGCACCAGGACCAAGGGAAAGTTGAGGATTAACTGAGGAAAGCTCGGCGTCCTGCATGAAGCCGCGGGACCAGGAAGAAGCCAAAACGGCGGCCACGAGGGCCGCCGTGAGATGACAACTGCCTAGAACTCCGCGGGCCTGTCCGAAAATATCCACTGTAACCTAACTAACTGTCAACATCCGGACCAATGCCCCTTCTCTGTCCCTCTCTGGATCCACCGGGTGTCCAGTGGCAAGCTGGTGTCACTTTGAGACGACTAGAAAAGACGTCATACTTTATTTCTTACATAACACATTGTTTAAATTACGATAGAATATGCCCCCGGTGAGAAAGGTTTGATTAGGGGAGTGAAATAAAATGGAGCGAAAAGCTAGCAAACCTATTAAATGGGAAATAGTTTGGGGCATAAATTAGTTACTAGAATAAAAATAAAGATAAAGGGGAGAGAGAGAGTAGTGGTGACACACTGATATAATATTATAAAACTACAATATATATATATATAAGGAGTACATAGGAAGGATAAATTTAAAGTAAACACACACAATAGCGAGGGTTAATATTTGGGAAAGTTGGGTATACTATTTACAGTTTTTTGTTACTTAAGGTGTCATGAGCTTTTACAACATAGTTTCAGGGATGTTATACAGGAACGAAGAGAAGTAGAGATGATAAAAATAATATAAAATATAAAAGAAAATTGACTTAAGCAATAAGTTAGGCAATGACGCAGTGAAGGCTGTAGGAAGAGGGTCTGGATTGGTTTCTGCAAAGGACATCTCAGGAGTCCTTGGCCTGCAATACGAGCTTAGAAGCGAAGTATTGATTTCAGGGTTCAGCGATCTCAAGATTCCCTGTAAGTAGCATTAGATATCAGATGGGCAAAAGGCGTGAAGATCGAAGGAGAGGTAGGTAATGGGAGAATATGGGAAAGAAAAGTGGCTGAGAGAGGTTAAAAAGAGATGGAGGTTCAAGAGCTGCGCTGCTGTCGGTGATTGAGCTCGACCAGATGAAAAATAAAAGTAAAATAAAAATGAGTGTTCGCATCATGCTGATGATGGCGATGGGTCGAGCGTGAGAAAAAAAAATATCTCGCTGGTTATCAAAGCTCTCCGTGTGGAGTTAACATGGGGAGGAAGAGTGTACCAGGTCAATAAATCCTTTAAAATATTTGTTGACGAGCAGGAGTCTCAGGAACCGTTGAAGAGGTTAGAGGATGGAGGTAGTTGTGAAAACAGGGTTCGACTGTTGCCATTGATTGATTGAACCCGAGTTTGAAAAAAAAAAATGAAATGAAGAATGCTGGGACGGTGACCCGGGTGTAAAATAATAAATAAGCCATGGATTTTCCTGAACACACCATCAGGATGGGAGGGATGGCGAGGAAGGAGTAGGCCACTGGGGCAAATCATAACAAAAAAAAAAGTTGGCGAACAGGAACTCTGCGATGGACGAGGGGTGGTTAGAACGAAGGCATAGAAGGCCTAAGGAAAAGGGTCAAGAGACGAGAGAAGTATGGAAGGCAGAGTTGGAAGGATCAAGATATGAGAAGGGACAGTTGGTAGAAAGGCGTCACTGTTAAAACAAAATTTTTAAAGTCAAATTATCTTAGACGTAGGCTATGGAAAATTAAAACAAATGATATCAAAGAATATCAGGTATCAGATGATGTTTATATAGGCTGGCTAATGGTTTTAGCTGTTTAGGGATGGAAGGAAAAGAAGTATCGTAATGTAAAAGAAATATCCAAAAATATATGGATTGATTCTACAATATAAAATGGCACACACAAGGATCGTCAAAATATAAATAAGAGAGAGAGAGAGAGTAAGATAAAAATCGTATAATTCACAGTTTCATGGAACAACAAATCTTGGACGCCTTCAACGGTTTAATGAAAGGATTTCATCTACAATGAGTGATCATTACAAAAAGAGCATAATATGCCGAAACTATTTTCGTTTACTTGATTAAAGAAAGCTTTCGCGCAAGCCCTGCTTCAGCTAACTAAAACGTAAATTCAATCAAACGCAATACTATGATCTTCCTTGATGCCCTAATTTAAAAAAAAAAAGCCAAATCATTTACATACCACTGTGCATTACAATAAAGGTTTGCAGTCATATTTCACCCATTTCAAGTCCTTTTGATCGATTAGCCACAGGATTTCAAATATAAGAACTTTGACCATACGATTTCATACGAATTGTTCTGTGTCTCATCTAAAAGAAATAGAAACAAGAAATATCTACAGTAGTCTGAGGAACAAAGCTCTCCCTCTATTATTTATCAGCAGACAATGTTTCAACCCCTCAATATCGAAATCCTATACCACATATAAGCGAAATTTCTACATTCAATATTCTCCTATGAATGAATGCAGAACCAATGAGCTAAAGAAATAGGTAAAAACAGATCCTTTTTCATATTACGGAAACCTTATGGGGAATATTGCTTGGTAGAGTGGCTGTGCTCCTCATAAAGATCGAACTGTAGTATTTTAGAAAAATATACCAAGCAGTATAAGAATAAATTTCTCTCTTAGTTGGGTGTTAATATATTTATTATTAATTCGATTCCTAAATAGCACAGCGGCCTGTCAGAAAACGTGAGATCGAATAAAGAATCTCACAGTTGAAAAAAAAAAATTATGTGAGCTACG
Organism: Cordylochernes scorpioides; assembly: GCA_030710605.1. Lineage (NCBI taxonomy): Eukaryota > Metazoa > Arthropoda > Arachnida > Pseudoscorpiones > Chernetidae > Cordylochernes > Cordylochernes scorpioides. Next base: position 37,065,326 of record CP092876.1, read on the forward strand.
ATTAAGTTTTCTTCCAAAAAAAAAAATATATTAACGCGTGATTTTATAATTTCATTACTTCTCAGTATGTCTTCCTTATTCACATAGGGCTTCACGACATTGATGGCTTTCGTGACACAGCTGCGAAACTCACAGCACCACATAACTAAAATAGACATATCCTGACCGCATTCACTTGAGCTTTCATGTTCCCATATATATGTAGAAATATTTAGCGAATACATATTTTGGGATATAAAAACTTATGGCATAGTTTGAATTTAAATGCTGTTCATTTGATGATATATATATTATTGCGAAAATCAATTGGGTTCCTTTATAAAAATAATTTTGAAATAATAAAGCGTGTTTGCGTCATATATACTCTGGTAAATATACTGAGGTAGATGGCGTCAGGTTTTGACGTTTATTTTGACGGGAGAGGCGCCCATTGCTTCTATGGATTAATTTCCTCCCGGCAAATTTTGCATCTATATTCTAGCCATAGATTTGGCCCAGCAACATTTCCAGCAAAACACCTCTTTGGTAGATTGTGAAGATTCCATTAGATCCCGTGTGGATCTTATGGAATAAAGTCCGCCCTAGATTGACGAGGGCCATTAGCCCGAAACCATGGTCTCTAGGTGGACGCTTCTCAGTTTGCCAAAGCTGGTGTTGTGGCTTAGTCACCGACCCGAGGCCGCTAGTTGCGGTGACGGTCATTAGATGGCGTCAGGTTTTGACGTTTATTTTGACGGGAGAGGCGCCCATTGCTTCTATGGATTATCAGAGGTGTTGCTGATAATCAATATTCAATTTTCAAATTATCTTGAGGAATTTCTCTGTCCATACTGTTATACATTGTTATTTTGCATTGACTTGGGATCTATCGAACCTATGCTTATATCCCGAGTAACAGGTAATCAATGTTATTTAATACAGTCAATAAAGAATGCAGGGTTCGGTGGAGGAGTGGTCTAAACCGTTGGTTTTCGAACGCTATGAACCGGGTTCGAATCCCATATTGGACTTTTTTTTTTCTAAATATAAAATACTCGATATGGTCCCTGATTCTTGCAAAGGGCCAACCTCAGTGAGTTCAAGTAACCAAACGGACTCTGGCACATTTGTAAGTGCAAAGTCCAGCTGCTTATCACGTATGTAGACATGTAGTTTAATTACAGTAAAAGAAGTCGCCAACTACTTCCTACCATAAGTATCATGGCGTGTACCAGGGATAATAAAAAATAATAATAAAGAAAGAATTCAGGGATATGTTTCTGGTACATTTTTTATTTCAAAAGCTCTCAGATTTATCAATACTTCGACGAGAGGAACTCGCTAAATAACTGGAATTAGTTAGTGTGCTTCTCTCGTCTCGAAGGGCCGATAAATTCTAAATCTTGAGAAATAAAAATTCAACAAGAAACCTAGCCCTGGGGATGCTTTATTGATTTATAAAATTATAAGTCACACACAGAGAAAGAGGGTTTATAATAAATCAAGGTAATAATGTGTTTGCACACGGTTAGCGTCAGCCTTTACATACTGTAACTTCATCACTTGTATATTGTTGCACCAAGTTACAGCTTTGCAGGGTCGTCGACCTTGGTTTCTTCCTTTTTGGTGTTATACACGTTTCCCGAGCGGGTTTCCATATTCAAAGCAAATAAATAAAAGTAAAAGTAAATAAATAAAATAAATAAAAATAAATTACCTTTCAACGGTATTGTGTTTATTTATTCGTGGTCTTCCTCGTAGGTCGTGATCCGCAGTTTTCCCCTAGGTCCTCTCTCGCTTCAATAACCAATCAAGATATATGTACAATAAATATTACAAAAGGAATGAAACTATAAAAAGGAATGATGATAATCTGAATATTCAGTTTTAAATAAATATCATAGAATATTTTGAATAAATGTAAGGCGCATTAAAATTGATGTAACAATATATTCATGTAGAAAGGATTTCGATCTGTATATATATGTTACAGTATACTTTAATTTGAATTATTATAAACCAATTTGAATAGATGCGGTCACAATTCAATTAATATTTGCATAAACTTCTCTGAGTATTAATTATATACGATTTCTCTCTGATTCTATATGTAGATATTAATTCAAAATGAATTAGCTGAAATCAATCCAATTGAAATATATGTGGTGAGAATTAAATAATATTTGTTAATCAATTTATAATTATATAAGCTCTCGTGTGCAATTATTTGGTAACCGAGACGTTTATCAACGGATCTGTTGGGTGAGGAACGACGTTTCCTTTCGTAGAATTGACCTAGAAACTTACAAGTTGGTAAGTGTATAATACTGGAGAACGTTATGTGAAGTTTTTAAAAATCTCAATTACATGTAGTACAGGCCATGATAATCATGGTTAGTTGAAGTTGGCGACTGCTTTCTACTGTAAGTGCACCACGTGTCTACACATGTGAAAATCAGCTTTATGTGGATGAAACATCATTATATATATATGGGGAAAAATAATTAAAAATAAATAAAAAATAGAAAAGGTCAGGAGTTGATATTAAAAATAAATAGGCATATCCTGACCGCGAAAAAGAGCTTTTGAGATAGCAGAGCGCCATGTAGTGGAACAGAAATCAACTAAACGTTGTTTTAAACTGTTCCTCGATATTTGGCCAACCTATTTTCTTGTTAAATCAAGAAAACCCAACCACGAACGCGTTTCAGGCTGTTGGCCCTTGTCAGCGTGGTGCAGACTGTACCTCTACGACCAAAAATCTTTTGTTCTCAGAAGCTCCTTGATCATTCAAGAAGTTTGTATTCAAGTCCAAACTTGCCTAATACCTTTAAAATGTTTTTTATAAAATGATGAAAAGAAAAGTCAGGTATTGATATAAAATTGGGGCATATACTGACCGCTTACATGAGCTGATATGTCTTATCGGGCACAAAACATATTAATCGCCATCAAAACACTATTTTTGTAACAATGACCAGAAAATATTGTATCGAGTTTTTACTTTCCAAGCTAAACCTTTTCGCAATTTGGTAACAGCATTTTATCTTTAATATAACAAACTTCTATACTTTCTTTCTGGTAAGAAGAAGAAACAAATGTAATTAAATTGCTAAAGAATAAAACAATATAAATGCTTCTCCAAGGAAACAAAAAATTGACAGAAACCAAAAGTTGACGCTAAATTCTCTCTGTCTTTAAAAACATCTCCATTAGATATAAATCATAGAATTAGTGGATGAGTGGTCTAAACCGATGAATTTTGATCGCTACGACCCGGGATCGAATCCCCACATTGGGCAAACTTTTTTGTGATTTACATATATATAGATAGAGACTGTGCTTTTACTGTAAGTGCACCACAAATCTACACATATGAAAAACAGTTTGACTTTTGCACACAAAAGTGTGGCGAGCCCCATTTTGGTACTTATATCGGGGACTATTTGAGATTTTTTTAAATTAGAAAATATTTTTTTTTTTAGAGAATACATAAATTATTTTTATTTAAAAATAATTTATTTACCAATGTTTCTCTTAGTAGACCAGAAGAGGCACCTCTCCCATTATTATGTACCAGAACCATACATTACGTTTATCACTCTAGTATAAAAAACTTTTCAAGTAGTTGGGTTTTTTTTTCTAAATTTGCGAAACTTGGTGTAGTGGTTCATTCCTTATCATCATTTTTTTACTTGGGTGATAAACGCAAATTATCATTCTGATGTATAATTAAACGGGGAGGTCTCTTTTGGATATTATATAGATTTAAATTTTCCGAGTGGAAATTGATCTATAAAAGAAAATATATATAGAGACAAATATCTTTTTTTGTATTCCAAAATATATTTGTATATTTTATTATAAAAACATTAATAGATATATTGCTCTATTTTCAATATTTTGTTTGGATTTCCTACAGTGAATAAAAAATGTCATTTGTGTTCTAAAGTCTATCCAATCTACGAGATCTAGATGAGGACAGTAGATAACAAATCTATGTCCATAGATATCTCCACATATATAAGCGATAGACTTGAAGGTTTATAGCGTTCTATTGGGTTATAAATAAGCTTAATCGCTAAAATCTTCCTCTACTGACGAGCCGAATTTTCCAAGTTCTTTTTCATCTTCAGTTCACTCATTGTAGAATTTATTTCTATATTATTAATGAAATGCGTTGATTATTTCCACCCTAAACAAATTGATCACTCTAAAGGTGCTTTGTTTATTAATATAAACACACAGTTTTAGTCGGGTCGTTGCTTCCTACCATCCTGATATAGCGTCAGTTCCAGAAGATTACCTAGTACCATTTCTTTCTCTATCATTTACCGCTGCAACTGCCATTGATGTTAAACTACGCATTTTTAACCTCTTACGATGCTGTTTTTAAATAATTAACAGGTTTCTTAAGAGATGAGTTCCATTAAATTACTTCATCCTCAATTCCTCATTTCCGCCCTTCTACAGGGTAAAAAATGAACAATAATGAACTCCGATACGGCGTTACGCCGAAACTCCTCTCCAGAAACCAAATGAATTAAATAACTAATATCCTGGAGATTTACTTCTATTGTTACGATATGTTTTTATGTTTGTCACCTGGTATCTACTTTATTGTGTGTCGATGACACGGTGGTGTATGTACAGGTCAGGGGAACAAGCAGGACCTGGGTCACGTGGACTTCTACCCCAACTACAACAAGAGATGTCATGGTGGGGATGACGACTTCTTTCTCGGTACTTGGCTAACCCCCATGGTGGTGGTTTTTATTTTAATGTGGTGGTGGTGGCTGTCTTTGTGTTTGGTAGTGGTTCTCGTCTTTGTGCTTGATGGTGTGGTGGTGGTTTTATATTATATAATAATGTGGGGTGGTTGCGGGCTATGTGCTTGGTATGGTGTGGTGGTGTTTTATATCAATGTGCTGGTGCTAGATGGTATACTTCATTATATTGGGGCTGGTTGTTATTTCAAAAATGCCACAGGCAATGTGGCGGTGGTATTATACTATTTTAAACGATTGTTGTATATTTTAAAATAATGTTTCGTTGTGTGTAGTTTATATAAATCCTTTAATAAAATAAATGATGCTTCCAAGGCGCTAATTTTATTGTATAACCTTCAATTTCTAGAGCTTTCGGACTTATCAGCCCCAATAACATAAATCCTGCATTAATGTTGTGTACTGATTTATATGTTTGCTAATCCTTTATCCTTTCCTTTATATCTATAAAAATGAAATCCAAAATCGATGTTTGTTATCGAGTTTCGCAAAATCTACAGAATCAATCATTATGAAATTTCGCATGTAGGTAGCTGAAGATTTCGTTTAAAATATAGGCTATTCAAAAACCTGAAAAGGATAATGTGCTATTTAAAAAAAATCTAAAACCAAAAAGCGTTAGTTCCATCCTTTTACCGCTTGGCGCCGCACTGGTCGCGACGATAAATGAATTTGATTGGTTAATAATTTTAAGCGTAGTTTGTTAGTTTGTTTACACGATTAATGTTTTTAAAAGGTGAGATTATCCAATCGCCGTGAAACTTTAGGAAGTTATATATAGTCACACTATACTACAGGGGAGGTTTCTGGCTTGAATTTGATTTGAAATAAATATTCGTCGTAATTTTATTTGCAAATTTTTACTTTCACTCGCAAGCAGCGTCTCTCGCGGAATCTTGTGAAATTATATTAATAAATTGTAAAAATACTAAAATGTGTTCCAAGTATAATAAATTTAATATTTAATTTGAGGATTTAGTAATATAATATTCCAATGACGTTGTAATAAAAACTTGGCATTTCAATATTAATATATATTTGAAGAAAATATCTTATTTAAAATTTAATAAATGTTTAAAAAAGTAAGTGTTTTAAAAATATATTTAAACGCATATAACAATATTTATATACGTTTATAAATCTATATATAGGTGGATTGGATGTTTTCTAGAATCGTTTTAACAAATGTTCGTTAGGCAAACCTTCCCTCGGGTAAAAACAGGGCGAAACCGGGTATATTGGCTAAATACAGTTATTTACAAATGTTCGTTTGTGGCAATATACTATTCCTTCAACTTCCAATTACCGAGTGGACCAATTAATATTGATTTTATTTAACTTAGCGAGTATTTTTCAAGGGACCGGGAAAAAATTCAAATTATCGAGAGTATAGACAAGTATAGATTCAGTAGGGATTGGATGTTTGCTAGAATCGTTTTAACAAATGTTCGTTAGGCAAACTTTTACTCTGGTAAAAACCGGGCGAAACCGGGAACATATATATATATATATATATGACATAATAAAAATATGATTTTTATTATTCATAAATAATTAAAATTCTATAATCACATAGTTAAATTTTAAAATGAAAAGGAATCCTTAACAAAAGGAATACAACCTAATATTACTTCTATTGTAAATAGATAATAACATTGTTAGTTGTATGTATGCAAAAACTTTTTGCTTTAAAAAATAATCAAAAAATAATAAATAATTTTCGGGACAAAAGTTATCATTCATTTTTACCATCCACGACTGCATGAATTGGTAACGTAACTAGAATACGTCTTTTTTATGACATATATATATATTTGTCGGCTATGCACACCCTCAATATGTAACTAATCTCGCTGAAATTTGAACAGGACAGAGAGTTAAATATCGAAGAGTTTTTTGTCGCACTTTTAACCAAGAAAAATTATAATTAACCAAATACTGAGCAACAATATCTTTTTAGTCAGAAATGATGATGAGAATATTGCTGCATCATGCTTGATTGACCTGAACAAAATTTTTTAGGGGAATATTCACTAAAGCAGACCACGGGCGAAGCCAGATAATAATTTTTAGTAGGCAGGAACACAATTCTACCAGCGAAACATTCATTCGCGCAGAAGACACACGAAGGCAGGTCATCTCTATATATAAAATATCGTTTCTAGGCTTTTGGCTAAGATCATGTAGTATATATCTAGATATTTTTTATTTGTATATATCCTTTTAAAAATCTATTCAGTAAAGAGAGTTGATATGTTTGCTCAAAAAATATATTTTATAAATATATAATGTAACGAATATAATTATTACTTTTATCATAATATTCTGTGTGTTCCGGAATATTATTATCAATAATATTCGTTAGGCAAACCTTCACTCGGATAAAACCCGGGCGAAGCCGGGTACACATCCGCTAGTGGCTATATAAAAATTAACTGCATAGTTGTGCTGGTTCATTGTGATATGTAGTGTTTAACAACGTTTTGTGGTAAAATTTGTTTTGTTTGGAGCTGTATTATTATTGTCGTTTTGTTCTCGTGTTTTATATCACCAATGCAAGGGCACCACTAGTAATTATAGATCTAGATGTTGTGAGAATATTGCAGCCTGGCGACCCGTGGAACTGATGTCTGTAGCGATGGCTAGGCCCAAACAAGCAATCATCGCACTGGGGTGACGACAGGAGTTAGCAACGGGATCATTTCACATGACCATGTAAAAGTAGAAATATATTTTAGGCTTTATTTATTTAAATGGCTTTTATTATATTACACCGCATTAGATGCAAGCTTAAGAATTACAAGTTAACAATCGAATTATATGATGATTAATTATATGTTATGATATATACAATATATCGCAGAATAATAATCTGTGGATTTAAAATTATTATTATATTAATATATTATATACAATATTATATTATATAATTAAAATATGAATATACGACAGTTCCTTCCCTCCTTAGAAATGGAATCTGTCAGGCGGCCTCCTCTCCCTTAGGATATCGCCGACTCGGTCTCGAAGTCCCCTATTCTGCTGCTGCTGAGGTCCCCGGAGTGGACTGGAACAGTGAGGCGTCTTCTCTACTGGAGGATGTAGCAGTCTTGTCTAAGGAAATGTCTTCATGATTTCTTTGGACATTTTGGGGCGTCGGGAGGAACACCTCTGGATCAGGACAAGGCAATGTCCAGTTTTTTTTTTATTTGCCCAGCATGTCGTCTCCATACTCTCGTATCCCTTAGCAGAATCCTGTGGAAGCATTTTCCCAGCTTTTCCGCGATTTCTCCCTCGATCCATCTATTTGGACAAAAATGATCTCTAACTAAAACATATTCATTTACCTCGAATTCCGGTAATGTTTTCTTTCCTAATTTGGCTTTGCTTTCAAAATTTGGTCTCAAAAGATTCCATCTACTTTTTGGCAAGGGATATTGATCCACTTTCAAAACGGGATTAAAGGTTATTTTGAAATCGCCACAAATTCGCACTTTGCCATTTTTTTTTCATTATCGGCGCAATTGGAGTCGCCCAATCACTTCTTTCTAATTTTAGTAATTACCCCGTTGACCTCTAATTCATCCAGTTCTTTCTCAATGGCCTGTCTCATAACGAATGGAACGTTTCTTGATTTAAAAAATTTCGGATGAGCCTCCTTTTCAAGAACCAAATGGGCCTGGTGGTTTTTACAACTCCAATATTTGAAGTTTCAAAAACATTCGATAATTTATTCAGAAGTGATACGCAGGTAATTTCTTGAACCGAATTCACATCAGGAAATTTCAGCAGTTGTGCGGGTAGATTTTTGATCCAACTAGTGCCCAGTAACAATGGTCTGTTGGCTTCGGTTATTATAAGGGGAAGTTCCATATTTGCCTCCTTAACAAATACTTCTATTTTGCCTATCACATTTATTTTTGTATTCGAGAATGATGGGAGATTTAATCTAACAGGAGTCAATTTTCTTTTCCAAAACTTCTTGTAAATATTTATTGGCATTAGAGTATAATAACTCCCTGTATCAAACTCGAACATTATATACTTGTTATCTACATTTAATTCAATACGATATTTCCCAATATCATTTGACTGTATTATATTTGTATTATCTTTCTCGCTGGAATTTTGAATTATGTTAATATTATTAGATTTTTTTATTTACGAGAATTTTCAAATTTGAAATTCTTTTCTTTCCTACATATATGGGTTTAATGTGCCCAATTTTGCCGCAATTATGACATTTAGATTTTTTAAAATAACACTTATCTGACGAATGATAATTTTTTCCACAATGAGAACATTTAATTTTGAATTTATACTCATTTTGAATTTCATGAACAATTCCGTTTTCATTTTGCCTAATTATCTTTAAATCATTCTTTGCGGCTTCATAAGATAGAGCTATTTCATATAATCTATTTAGGCTTGCATCATCTCCTTCCTGCAATAATCTTTGTTGTAATTTATCAGATTTAAAGCCAATTACAATTTTATCTCTAAGCATTTCGTTTAGTGTATTTCTAAATTTACGTGCATCTGCTAAATTTCTCAATTCTGCCATATATTCGGCAATAGATTCATTTTCTTGCATTCTTTCAAAATATTTAAATCTATCAGGAATTATTTTTGGTGTAGGTGCAAGATATTGCTGCAATTTAGCGATTATTTCATCAAAACATTTCGAAGATAGATCTTCTGGCGCAAATAAATCTTCAGTTAATTTATACATTTTTGTACCTAATAACGTAATAAGTATTGGGACGTATTTATTTTCAGGCGTTTCATTCACTATAAATGCAGATTTAAGACATTTTATGAAAATATCGAAACTATCTTCTGAAAATTTTGGAAATGGAACTAAATTTGCGTTCGCCATTTTGAATAAAATTATATAGCCTTTTTAAAATTTAGTTAAACTTAATTTAAAGTTTTTTTTTATATATCTTCGTCGCCATCTTTGGTGTATTTAGGTTGATTTAAAAGTAAAAATATATTTTAGGCTTTATTTATTTAAATGGCTTTTATTATATTACACCGCATTAGATGCAAGCTTAAGAATTATACAAGTTAACAATCGAATTATATGATGATAAATTATATGTTATGATATATACAATATATCGCAGAATAATAATCTGTGAATTCAAAATTATTATTATATTTATATATTATATACAATATTATATTATATAATTAAAATATAAATATACGACAGACCAGTAACCCAATATCAGCTGATGACATATTGTTAGTCTGTATTATCAAGTTCAAGTTGCCTGTTTATATATATATATATATATATAAATCACACACGATCAGAATAAATAGGACACGATAGTTTTGAAATATATGTGACTGTAAGTGCACACCACCTATTTACACATGTCATAAGGACAAGCGGGATACACATGGTCTACCATGGAACCGGGGACACATGGCTTAGAAACCTGCGACTGTAGGTACATCACATGTCATGTGGATATGAGATATAAATTGTCAACCATGGAACCGGGGACCCATGGTGTATAAACATGCGACTGTAGGTACACCACATATATATAGACACGCGAGATACATTTGGTCCTATGGAACCAGGGACACTTGGTTTATAAACATGTGACTATAGGTACAGCACATGTCAAGTGGACAATGAGATATACCCCTCGTGTACCATGGAAGCAGGACACCACACAGCCAAGGTAAACACCCGAACTAACCTATAAACACAGGTTGACGGAAGAGGAAGTAGAAAATGTCCGGGCCACCCCATCGCCATTATAAACTACAATACCTTTTTGTAACCATCGGTGTGCTTCGCTACACTTTGTTTTATATCTCTTGCGTCCATTCTTTCGGACTCGGTTCAGTACGTTAGTGGGATCTGAAACACGCGTAGCTTTCATTTAGAATATTTTGTAACCTAGTTATACCATATATACACATGTCAAATTATATACTTATTGACAAGTTTTACAAATATTTATTATATTTATATAAGTTTTCTACAGACAAATACTTCGTTTTTCAACCCTCCAAATGTAAAATAAGCGCACTACAAAACTTATTTCGTTCTAGTACAAAGGAATTGGTTATATAACTTTCGGTAATTAAAAGAAAACTTACAACATTATTAGTGAGTTTTGTTATTTGACACATCGGTTGGCTTTACAACACACACACCATCGACAAGTGAAATAAACACTCTCAAAACCTATTCACCAGTTTAGTTACAGCACACAACTTTTGAATATAAGACCATCGATATATGAAAAATATAAACCCACAAGACTTATTCACCAGTATTATGACATAGACACAAAGATAATCTTGCAACTCCGTGTAGCTAACACACTTAATATATTCACGAGATCCTAAAACAGCGCTTCAGAGATAGATATTTTATCAGATACAATTGATTAAGCGTTTTAATTTCGAACAAAACATATTCGCTCATAGGGCCGTGATGAAGAGATATCCAAGCTTGAAAGTTAGCCCAATTTTATCGGATAAAGAAGTCTCTCGCTTTGATATCGTTATTTTAGATAGAACACCGGCGACTCAATTTAGCAAACCAACAGACTTAAGACCTAAACCACGCACATAGGAGATTGCAAGAGGACTGTACAAGAGTACAGAGATAGGCCAAGCTAACTCACGAAACTGCAAACAAGAACGCGGAATAGAAAACAACAACAACACAGTGTCCAAACCTCGTGTGGCCTCCAGGTTTCATCGGATGTGACAACCAAGTCCGGGCTTACGACCTCTTCACCGAGTCCATCAACACGGAGTGCCCGTTCTACGGCTTCGCCTGCAAGTCCTATGACGAATTTGTATCCGGGAAGTGCGTGGCGGCCTGCGGTAGCGGCGGGGGCTGCGCTCCTCTTGGGTACCGCGCCTCGGACTGGCGGCCATTTGCCCAGGCTGAGCCCACCAGGATGTACCTGCTGACTGGCAACATGAGTCCCTTCTGCCGTAAGTTGATCTTAACGGGTTATATAAACATGAGTTGTTTGACACTATGTAACATCTACTAACCCGTTCTGCAACCTAGCATATTTATATCGACGAGAAAGTCCAAGCAACAGCACATGTTAATAGCCTTATTAGTCTTATTGTTTCTTCAATTTACCAATATCATTCCGACATCCAGCGTGCACTAAATAGATCGTGCTGTGACGTTAGGTCATCTCCACATTCGACTCTACACCTCCTAGGTAGATACGATTGACTAGCTGACATAATCGTGGTGTCAGGTCATCACTACACCATCCGGGTGAACATCGCCCCCTCGGGTGATGGGGACAAGGGCACGCCAGACCGGGGCCGTATGTTTGTGCGGCTCACTGGCACCCGGGGACAGTCGCCTGTCATGGACGCCACCAGGGAGTAAGTTATAATCTTCTATCACCCCCATGTTAGTTATAGTAATATGTATCTCACCTTTGTTGGTAACCAAAATAATAGTCTTTAATGAGGCGCGATCTTTCCGTCTCCTCACGACTGAAGATTTTATGACAATTTCTTTCCATCGTTGGTAAAACTTCTTGTGCTTGTCTTAGAGTTGGTTAAACCAGATTTTAAGTATAATTAAATGTTGGAGAGTAACTTCGAACATCAGCTGTTGCCTAGCAACGACACCAACCTACCAGACATCACGTGACCTGGCGCCACACTGTCTATACCTGTAGTTTAAGTTTTGGTTTTCTTCCTGCTACTGCGCTTGCTTTTTGTGACTCTTTTTGTTCCTTGTCATCTTAATATAATATTATTGTTAATTAAACAATACTTTTGAGATCCAGCCTCTGATTCTCTTACATTAAATAGCATATTCATGCCAGAAACTGAATGATTACAATAGCCCAATGTGCCGTCCATTGGAAAAATATAAACTGACTGTTAACTTTTTTTCTGGAAAACTGGTAAATACCATTTTTTTTAAATTATCATGAACAAGACATACGTGTTTCGGTCTGTTGGCCGGTGGTTCAGGCTGTACGTTGAAGATCCTCAGAGTTATCTTCCCCATTTTTTTATTCCATAAAAGTGTGCCTATAAGCAAGAAAAAACAATGATGTGATATAATGCAATTTAAAAACATATTCTGATCGTTAAAACAGATGTTGCTGATGGTCCAGTGTCATATATTGGAGACAATCGAGAGATATTGATGATTTTATTTTCACAAAAAAAAAAATTTTCCAATGTTATTCACCCAACCCTTCCCTGACCATCTCTCTCTGTAGAATTTCCTGCCTTCAATTCGAAGTAGTGTTTAATAAGGAAATAATTAACGATGTGCAATTACACCTCATCATAATTAACATAACTCATACATCATAATTACTTGACTTTTAAAATATTAAATCCTACTTGAATTTCAACAATAAAATAATGTTAAACACACACGCACAAAAACTTTAGACTATTAAAAATTATTGTAGTTTTTGGGGACCCATATTTCAACCTATGCTGGTCGGTATTGTCGGTATAATGGTAGCTATTGTGGACATCTCTATTTTTATAAAAATCAAAATTAGTCTGTTTGATGGCGATATATAAACTTCTAAACTACTGGATAATATACATATCACCATATTTTACATATCACACCTTTTGAACATAGGATAATTATTTTTTTGAATAGCTTTTTGTTGCAATTCTATTTACAAATTTGTTTATCGATTCGCCAAGTTAATACAAAAATATATTGTGTGTGTCGTATACAATATACTTTTCAAAAATTTTACTATCAATTATAATATTATGAATAATTATTTCCAAGGATTTAGTATAAATATATTTTTATATTTCTTAAAATACGAATAAAATAATAAAAAAATAGCATAAATAATATATTTTTCAATATGTTATAAATATCATAGAGAAATTTTTATCAAAGATATTAATGGACATAAATTCATCAAATGCATATCTTTGATTGTATTTAATTCAGTGTTAGTGGGCATATAATGGTTTTTCACTTTCAAGACATGAGTGGTTCTTTCCATCCACTGCAACTTTTACTTACCTTGATAATCAGTTCTTTTGCCTTTACTGTCGAGGATTTGGGCTTCGTCAAACACTCCGACTGGTAAGTCTCGTATCACTCCAGACATTCCGAGCAGACTCGACCTCTGCAAGTGTCACAACAGGGCTTCTCTCCTAGTGACCACAAATATTCTCGATATTGTCCATCACGATGGAAAAAATGGCTAGGACCTCGTTGTGAGCCCAGTTGGCCGCAAAAAACGATTTGTTAGTGCTTCACTGCCATGACATCATTTCCACAATAGCCGTTTAATAGCCTCTCAGCAGAGGTAGTTAATATATAATAACTAGCGGATGTACCCGGCTTCGCCCGGGTTTTACCCGAGTAAAGGTTTGTCTACCGAATCTCTCTCGATAAAGTGAACATTCTTTCCCGGTCCCTTGAAAAATACTCGAAAAGTTGAATAAAATCAATATAAATTGGTTCCCTCGGTAATTGGAAGTTAAAAGAATAGTATCTTCCCTTGGAATTGTATCATTATTCTTGTCTCAAATAAATTGCCGTGTCATCCTGAATTTTGTCTTTCCTAATTTTCTACATTACAAAATTATCGTATCATCATGATAATATTTAGAGCAGATTGTTGAATTATAACAGATAAATTAGAATATATATCTTGATTATTTTTAGGCGAAAGTTATTTCAAAAATTTTATTTGCTAAAAACCTTCCCAGTACTATATAAATAACTTCCCAAAGTTTCATGGCGTTCCAATGAGTGGTTTGGTCAGGCATAAAGGACACACACATACATTCATTTTTATATATATAGATAATAATTATTATAATAAACATGACAGTTTTGTAATTAGGCTGAAGACACCGTTGAGAGAGTTCACCACTGATGTGCCAGGCCCTCTCAATATAGTTTCAGACGGTGCAGTGGGAAAGTGTTTTGACCAAAAAGGAGAGTGGTAAAATATTTTACTTATTAACCTTTTCCATCCTGTGTTTTAGATTTTTCTTGGTATAAATTTAAAATATGATATGACGCTACATTTATTAATTGATTGTGTTACTGTTGAATCGATATATAAGATTTGTAAGATTCTATACAAATATTTCTACAGCCTTTTATGAAATCTATGGAACTCGTATTTGTTGTGTTGAGATCGTACTGGCGCATTTACAGTGCAGAGAGAAGCAATATATCAAGCAATCGTCAAAATGGTATCTAGACAACTCTTATAGTATTTACAAAAACAGTCCAGTTGGAATTCTCCAGAGGTTTCAAAAAAATTACTCAAGACATCATATATGTTGTACCCTATATTAAGATTTTAGTCTAATACAAGCTCTCCATACACATACATGATCCTAAATCAAGAAAGTAAAAAGAGGCACGCAAAAAGGCAGGTAATTTTATATAACATTTTGTGTGACCTACTAATTTAAATAAGAAGTGAAAATAATCGATTTTAACGAGAAAAAATAAAAAACAAACCTTTCATCACTTCGGGTTTATAGATAGAGGGAAGGGTGATAGAGGTGAGAATTGATGGGATCTCGTGGCGCCCTCTCGTTGATTCTCTTTGTCGTTGGTAATGCTGTTTTCTGTAACTATGTATTTTGACTTTTTTTTGTAATCATTCGCATTTCTATATATCATTGAAGGATTTTTTTGTGCTGATATTGAATTTATTTATTTGATTTTCCCGAAGATATCCGTATATACTTTGAAAGTTTTGATGAATTAATTCCATGTTCTCCCAGACATGACGAGGCTGTGTGATCCCCAGGTATGTCCAATTCACGCCTGGGTCCAACGTCACCTTCATGGCCGCCACGCCCCACCTGGGCCGGCTCCTGAGAGCCGACCTGGAGTGGAAGTCCGCGGGGGGCAACCTGCTGAACCCCCTCACCTGGAGGCTGAGTCCCTCGGGCGGGGAGATCCGCGTCGAGTCCGTGGAAGTCCGGTCTCTGGAGGAGGACCTCGGGTAACGATTGGTCTTAGTACCAGTTTCTTTTTTCTTATCACGACGATCGAATATTCTGGGTATATCGACAGGTATTATTACGATAACAAAACTTTTAACATGAATATATATAGATAGATATAGATATACAATGAAGTAGTGAATATGAGAGATGGAAAGATGAAAATACTAATTAACACGATACATTAAAATCATAGAAATTATCGATTATTGGTAATTGCTAATGCCCTATTTAGGCTATGTGTGATTAAAGGTAGGATACAAATCATATTGATATCAACCACACGAAATAAATATTAATAGCTGGGCAAGGATATATATGAAGTTGTGAAGCAGGAGATTATTTAGGTAGGATATTCCGGAATTATACTATCATATATGTTATATGAATCATATATGTCGGACAGATCTATTAATGCCTTTGAGGGTTTTGTAAGTAAAGCTCCCAGTACCAGGCGCTGGTGCTTGTTATTTATTTAATGATAATGGTGTAATATAGTTAATATCGTACTCGGCAACACAGTTGAGTTCGATATAGAATGTAAACAAAAGAACTAACGCTATATAATACTAACAACAATCCTGTAAGTAAATAAATATATCTAATACCCCAATATATAAATCTTATAATACGTTTGCTAATTACATTACATAAACAAAGATTTTACATGGTGTCAGAAGTTAAAATTTTAAAATAAATAAAAGTAGCGTATTTCGCTAACCCTAGTTCTAAACTGAAAGGGTTAACAAAAGTTCCAAACTTAAAAATAAGCGGAAATAAATAGCTTTGAGAATAATATTTAAATAACTAACCATGGAGGCACCAAAACATTTTGATCCTAATAGAGAAAGGTGGGAAGATTGGCTTCAACAATATTCTTGGTATGAAACTGCTACGGAGATGAAAAAGAAAGAACCAGAAGTTCAAGTCGCGTCGTTCATGACAATAATAGGAAGCGATGCCCAAAAAATTTACCGTACATTTGTACTATCTCCAGAAGAAACTAAAAAAGTTGAAGAAATCAAAAAACGTTTCACCAACTACTTTTTGCCAAAAAAGAATTATACCATGGAACGTTATAACTTTAATAAATTACAACAAAGCATGGTTGAAACAATTACAGAATTCATCACAAGATTGCGCCTACAAGCATCAAAGTGCAAGTTTGAAAGTTTGGAAGATGAACTAATCAAAGACAGGGTTGTTGTTGGTATTCATGATGACCACACAAGAGAAAAACTTCTAAGTGATCCTGATTTGGACCTGGATAAGGCAATACAAATATGTATGGCTGCAGAAAGGACAGACAAAGAAATAAAGGTCATGCAACAGCGTTCGGATCAAGAAGTATCAGTCATTAAAAAGAACTTCAGGCCAAAAAAGAATGTAACAATGGAAGAAGTTCCAAAATTAATAGACAATTGCAAAAAATGTGGCGGCACACATCCAATTAGAAGATGTCCTGCATATGGAAAAATTTGCAATAAATGTAAAAAATCAAATCATTTTGCAAAATGTTGCAGATCAAATTTCAGGTATAAAAAGAAAATCAATACCTTAGAAGAAGAAGAAACAGAAAATGATTAATTTAGTCTTCAAATTAATTCATTGTCTGATTTCACTAGTGAACCAATGGAAAAAATCCAAATAAACAACACTGAACCTTTCAAAATAAAATTGGACACTGGAGCTCAGTGCAATGTCTTGCCTTGGAACATTTTCAAGAAAATAAATTCAAAACTTAACAGAAGTTCAGTGAAAAGTTTAAAATCATTCTCAGGCCACAGAATTAAGGTGGAAGGAGAAATTATTGCCTCATGCATAATAAACAACATCAAGGCAGACATTAAGTTCATTGTCACCAAAACAGGGACCACACCAATACTGGGCAGTGAATCTTGCTTTATGCTAGGACTACTCAAGAGAATAAATGAAATAAAACCAGTAGAACAAGAGTTTCACCAGCTGTTCAACGGAGATGGTTGCTTAAAGAATTTTGAATACAGAGCAGAATTCACAAAAGGGAACCACAAGTTGGAAATAAAACCACCCAGGAGAATACCCCTTAAAATGAAAGATGAGGTCAAGAAACAACTAGACTTAATGGAGAAAAGTAAGGTGATAAAAAGAATGGAAGAACCGACACCTGTCTCAAGCCACATGGTGGTAGTGAAACAAGGCGGGAAATATAGAATTTGCATTGATCCATCAGATCTAAACAAGATCCTGCTAAGAAGACACTACCCACTAAGAACGATAGAGGACATAGCTTCCAATATCAAAAATTCAAAATACTTCACAAAGCTTGACTTCTTAAAAGGCTTTTGGCAATTGAAGGTCGCTGCGGAAACACAACCTTACATGACCTTCAGCACACCTTGGGGGCGTTATGCTTTCCTTAGAGTCCCATTTGGAATTAAAACTGCCCCGGAGATTTTCCAGAATACCATATCCAAGATTGTAGAGAATATACCTGGTGTAGAAAACTCAATGGACGACATACTCATCCATGCTGAAGACATCCAAACACTGAGAGAAAGAACTAAAATAGTCATGACTACTCTTCAGGAAGCTGGAGCAAGACTCAATAAGGACAAGTGTGAATTTGAAAAAACAAAAATAAAGTTCTTGGGACATATCTTCACCAGTGATGGAATAAAAACAGATGAAGAAAAAGTCAAATCCATTGACAATATCAAGTCACCATCAAACAAAAAAGAACTACAAAGACTTTTGGTAATGGTTCAATACTTACATAAATTCATTCCAAATCTCTCAGAGATAACATACAGAATGAGATTGCTTCTGAAGAAAAACACAGAATGGCAATGGGACAGCTTGAGGGACAAGGATATGGAAAGAATAAAAGGCTTATTAAAACAAGCGCCAACCCTAAAGTATTATGATCCTAACAAAGATGTGGTACTTTCGGTCGATGCAAGCCAACATGCCATTGGAGCAGTCTTACTCCAAGAAGATCGACCAATTGCGTATGCTTCTTCTGCATTAAATGATGCTCAGAGGCATTACCCTCAAATAGAAAAAGAAGCTCTGGCAATTAAATTTGGTTGTAAGAAATTCCATACCTATATATATGGTAAATCTCTCTTAATAGAAACAGACCATCGACCGTTGGAATCAATTTACAAAAAACCAATGGATAAAATGCCACCAAGACTTCAAAAAATATTCATGGAAATTAATCAATATGGACCAAATATTAAATACAAGAGTGGAAAGGAGCTCTTGATTGCAGACTTACTGAGTCGAGATTGCAAATCATATGAGATTCTAGAAGAAAATCCAATAGAAATCCTTTTAATTACTGCATTTGACAATAGATCAACAACCAACCCTATGAAAGCTACAAAGGAAGATGCAGAATTACAAGAACTAAAAGAAACAATAATCCAAGGATGGCTAGACCAAAAGTCACTAGTTCCTCTATCTTGCAGAAGATATTGGAATATAAAAGATGAACTTTCCATGCATGAAGACCTAGTTCTGAGGGGAACCAAAATAATAATACCAGAATCAATCAAAAAACAAGTTCTCAAACAGATACATGAAGGCCACCTAGGCATTACTGGTTGTACCAAAAGAGCCAAAGACTCCATTTATTGGGCAGGAATGTCCAAAGATATCTCTGAAATGGTAGAAAATTGCAAGACATGCATAGCTACACAAAGAGACAAACAAAAACAACCCCTAATGCTAAAAGAAATTCCTGAGCTCCCATGGGAAATTGTCGCATCAGATATCTTTCAATTTGAAGGGAATGAATACATTGTGATTATAGACAGTTATTCTGGATTCATAAACTTTGAACCTATTAACACCATAAATTCAAAAGATACCATTGGATTTCTCAAAAGAAACTTTAGCATCCATGGAATTCCTAAAGTTCTGGAGACAGATAATGGAAGAAATTATGCTTCAAGAGAGTTTAATGAATTCAGCAACAAATGGAAGTTTAATCACAAGACTTCAAGTCCACATTACCCTAAATCAAATGGACTGGCTGAAAGAGCTGTGCAAATAGCAAAGAACATTCTTAGAAAATGCAAACAAAGTGGAGATGATATCCAGATTGCATTACTCAACTATAGAAATACTCCAAGAGAAGACATGGGATCACCAGCACAAAGACTACTTTCAAGAAGAACAAAGACAATCTTGCCAATCAGCAAAGAATTGCTAAGACCTTGCATCCAAAAAGATGTCACTTTAAAGCTAAGAAGATCCAGAAACAAGCAGAAATTCTACTATGACAAAGGATCAAGAGACGAACCAACTTTCAAGATTGGACAAGAAGTTTATTTAAGAGAAAACAGAAGAAACTGGAAACCAGCCACAATAGTTCGAGAAGATGGTCCAAGGTCCTATACAGTCCAGAACAACAAAGGACTCTACAGAAGAAACCAATCACATATTACAACTAACCAATCCCAAAGAGACCATGAAAGCATCCTTGAGCAAGAACCCAGTGGAAGTGCTTGTTCAAGGATGCTTTCATGGTCTCTTTGGGATTGGTTAGTTGTAATATGTGATTGGTTTCCTCTGTAGAAGGAAGGTTCACTAATATTGAATAGATGGCCTGTGTTGTGGATATACTGGTATACAAGAGAACGGGAATCCTTTCTTTTGACAGATATTTCGTTTCCCTCCATTCTGATTATCATAGTTCTCCCCATCTCACCCACATACATAGCTTCCCCCTGCAGGTATGGTATTGAGTATACAACATTCTTTTTTTATGAAGGAATCATTATATGTGTTGCCTTTAGGTCATCTTCATGAAACGGTAACCCCAGTAGCATATCTCTCACAAAGAATAAAATACCAATATTCAAAGATTGAAGAATTGAAAAGACCTCGTCATCTCTAACTCCGATAAAGGCTCACAGACAGTCATCATGGATACCTCGATTTAAAATGAAGGATATCATCGCTGATAACTCCACCTTTGTTCCCATAACGTAAGCGGCCAAACTTCAAACTTACTCTAATTTTAAAAAAAGCTCACCCAGAACAAAATATAAACCAGAACATTACAAATGAGGATTACAAACTGTTTATATCAAGCGTCTTACCACGGATGCCTACATGTATGGATTGCCCAAATAACCAAAAGACCAATCTGTCCATTACTGAATCAATATAGTCACAAGTATTCGGTACACAACACCCAAGTTTTTATTGAAGATATGTGTAAACTATAACCTGATCCCAACAACCTTATGTGCTCATATGACGTCAATGTTCTTTAGTCTTCCCTACCAGTTAATCAAAGACAGTGTATGTACCTTCCTCTATGATTTACAGATACACTACATGTACACAAACAATAGGAAAGCTAACTTAATGTCTAATGATATATATCTTCATTTTTAGATCACATAAATTGACAATTTAATCAATGACAAGAATAAAACCAACATAGGAATCTGATGTCGATGGTATCTATTGTATTTGCGACAGGAACTCAGTGGATGTAACTTTAACCTCTCTTAATATTTACCATAGTGACATGTTTTTTTACCATTGAGAAAGCACATAACAAGGTTACTCCGTTCCTAGATACTTTAATAATCCAAACCCCTTGCAGTTAGCACACCACTGTGTTTAAAAAATATATATATTTCCTCCCCAACTACACACATTACACATCCTGCTGTCCTCTTTCCCACAAAATAAACATTGTAAGAACTTTGTCAAAGCGCATACACAGCCACTGTTCTATTCCACTCTTTCAATCAATAGAAAAACGTAACATAACCAAACATCTTAATTCTGCCGGCTATCCGATATCCTTCATTTTAAGCATTTTTACAATCCGTCCACGGCAAGAATCCTTCCTTTATACTTATTGAATTGTATTGTTTTCTATTCGTCCAAAATTTGAAGAAGAATATTGAAGAAACATGGAAATAATACGTATTTCTCCAATTTACTAAGCCAAGCAGATAGATTAAGACCTGAAATAACCAGAAGCAACACCCTTACCTCATCAAGAATAATGTCATATATTCAATATCATACCTGCAATGCGAATCTATGTATGTGGGTGAGACAGGGAGAACGGTAACAATCAAAATGGATGAAAACGAAATATCTGTCAAAAGAAAGGATCCCCGTTCTCTCGTATACCAGCATACTAACAACACAGGCCATCTATTCAATATTAGTGAACCTTCAACCCATTCTCATTAAATAAATAACAAGCACCAGCTCCTTGTACTGGAAGCCTCACTTACAATTTTCTCAAAGGCATTGATAGATCTGTACGACATATATGAATCATATAACATATATGATAGTATAATTCCGGAATATCCTACCTAAATAATCTCCGGCTTCACAACTTCATATATATCCTTGCCCAGCTATTAATATTTATTTCGTGTGGTTGATATCAATATGATTTGTATCCTACCTTCAATCACACATAGCCTCAATAGGGCATTAGCAATAACTAATAATCAATAATTTATATGATTTTAATGTATCATGTTAATTAGTATTTGCATACTCATTTTTCATATTTTCTACTTCTTTATATGTATGAATATTTTATATATTTTATGTGATCTATAGGTACCCAGAGATTATTTGAAATAAGGAATATTATATTTTGTTCAAAAACTTGCAACTCTAAAAATAAAATGAAAATCACTTTGCCCAAAATCTAATTTACCTTATTTCATATAAAGATTTATTTGATTTCTATTATCGTATAATATCATCTGTCGAAGAACAGTTACGCCCGGAAGCTTGTATTTTCATGATAAGAAAAAGGAAACTCTTCACTTAGCGAATTATCTTTTATTTATTCAGAATTTTATCTAAGGGATAATAATATTGAACAATACTAATTAGATGCAATACATAGTATCGCACCATCTGGATTCAAATTGCTAACAATTTTAGCACGAATGTTTCTATCTAAATTGTTTTTTTTTTTCAACCTGAATCGAAAATAAACATTCGCGTATAAGTAGAGCGATATGGTAGATTAAACTGACAAAAGCCTCCAAGGAGGGTTCATCTTTGATGAGCCAGGGTTTCCCAATTGTTCAATCCCATTATAAATACTGATGTTCATAAAAATATTTATATATATATATTAAATAAACTCCTAGAGTGCTGTGTTTCTGAGCTAAATAAAAAAAATACAAATTGAAATTTATATTTGAAGATATTAGTATTTTAAAAAGTACAACAAATGTATTCTTTGTATTAGAAATAAACTATGTTTGATATCGTTATTCTTTGTTAAAAATGTTAGAGGAAGGAGAATAGAGTTCTATTTATCCCATCGATAAATTTTCAAGTTTGATTCTTTTTGAAATGTCTGGTTGTGTTTGTGACGGGATAAATTTCTCTACTTTTATGTAATAAATATTTAACATATTTACACCTGTGTATTGAAGAATGGTGAAGTACGAAAACATCAGTTAAAGTTTCTTTAATAAACCCACACTCTTCACCTTACGTCACTTTTTATCAAACCTAAGAGATGCTGGGAAGGGATTTATAGATAGGAAAAAAGTTGACAGTGAATCTCTACGACAATTGGTAAATAAACAAAAAGTTTGAAGTTTGCTACACATTACATTCAAACATGAGTTATAGGGATTAAGATGTCTCTCACAATCCGCTCAATGTGACTTTATCTATTTTCAATTTAAAAGAAGACAAATAGAAGAAACCAATTAGAAAATATTGATACCCACCATATCACATTTATTGAAGAAATTATATCTTTACAGGAAACCGGAGATAAAAAGTGAAAAGTAATTGAATTTGAGAAATCAAGGTTCTCCAAATATGTGGGCGTAAGCTGTAAGATTATAGAGATTTGGTGATTTTTCTCTTCGAGTAATGGAAGATGGAAAGTTATTAATTGTAACTGAGCTGAAGGTTGACGTTTCATAGGTTCAGTTACAACAGGCTCCTGTGTGTGATAGCATACGTGTGTAATCTGATTATTTCCCAATACGGAGAAATATAAAATATGATATATCTTGAATGGAATAAACATATATTTAATATGTTGGATTTATAATTATTTATAACTTCTGATAATTATAATTTGTCATGAATACAATTCAAAGGAAATTAAATAAAACAAAGGATAAAGTATACAAGATCAGGTAGTAAAAGGCATTTTCTGATCGAGCAGTTGAAAGCTTCTGATGGCGTGCGCCATTAATTCGCTTTTACATAATTCACAAATTCACCTTTTGACTAAATCAATAAGAAATCTAGAATTTGATTTCTTTTTACAATTCTTTTACATATCAGAATCTTTATATAAATCGAAAGTTTTATACGTATAACCTTTTGCTGGAAATCATTAATAATTATCAGAAGCTTTTAATTAGGATACTATTGCAGAGAAATAAAATGATAGTAAAAAGAAACCTAGCTCTAGATTCCTTACTGATTTTGTCAAAATATTAAAGCAAGGAAGAATATTATAAATTTACTTTTTTGCACTAATTTTCATATATGTTGGAGTTACGATACTTTATCACTAACAATATTGACACCTAAGGCCGCCAGTGCTCCAAGTGAAATGTGTATGGAAACAATTCTTACTGTCTTTTTATCGTCTGTACTACTCACTTTATTGATGACTCAATTGCTTTGTCATTAATTGGGTCGTAAGGGCGTTTTATTCCTAGGTTATCTGCTTATTCCTTAATAAAATGCTATTAATACATTGTAAGTGAATCTTACTATAAATAAATATCACTATGAATGATATTTGTTGAACGTGTGAATAAGGAACCACAGGATATCTAAGCCCAAAATACTGAACCTGTTGAAAGCATAGATTAAACCTCTTCAAAGGTGAAATAACTATTAATACTTCGATAAAAAAAACTTCTGATGATTGGGCTACAAAGTAGCTAGGAGAAGGGAACTAGCTATTAACACGAAACATTAGCTATATAATATGATAATATATTTTTTACACTGCGCGGCACTGAAATTTCACCACCAAGAAATACTGGGTAGAAAATATGAAAAATTCAGGGTAAATTTAGTCACCAAATTATATAAATAATGTAAATTGCTCAGCTATTCCGCGAATTCTGATTGAGATATAAGAGAAGGAACTTTCAAATTTTCCAATATTCGCACCTCTCTATAAGCCAGAGAAAACATTTGAAATTTAGTTTTATTTTTACTCAGATGTTCAGTAGCAGAAAATTCCAGAAGGTCGCCACCCGAAGTAGTTCCAGAAAACAGGATTCATCGAGAGATGTGGTGATTGATCTCAAAAGGGCCTGTTGGTCCATACATAAAATCTCTACAGACAGACACCTCGACGCGTCCACAATGCACAGGCTATGACGAAGATGGTTCGATTAAGGAAATGTGGCATGATTGAGGGGTGCTGGTATGGCCATATTGACGTCATCACGCATAGACCGACGCATCCACCGAATGGCGTTGGCGGCTCCACAGTTCACTTCTGTCACCATTTTGAAGTATGTACAGGACACTCTTGATTCTTCTATATATATATACATATCGATAAGAATCATTATAGGCAGATTGGTCGCCGGGGGCCTACACTCAAGGCTCCGGTTAAGAAGAATTAGTGGGCAAAAGTTTTGAAAATCTGCAATAAGAGAGTACCGGTAACGAACAATAAATGATCTTTATTGGATCAAAATACACCTTTACATTGAGCGACTTCGCCGTCCACGCAATATGTTGTAGAACCACAGCGGTGGCTATGCAGGTAGAAACATGTCTAACTCAATAAACATGCGGATGGTGTTCTGATGGATGGCTGCTTATTCCCTGTCAACCATCAACTATAGTTCATCTTCTGAACGAAGATTTAGTAGCGCACGCAAACGACGTATAATGTATAATGTTGGCCATGGAAGCACCGAGGTTTCATGCAGGACATGTTGGCTGAAGCGTGCTTTTTGAGGTAGGGACTTGTCCTGTTGGAAAATGGCAATTGGTACCTCCTGAAAGAAGGGTAGCGTCACCGGCCACAGCACGACATCCACGTATCGCTGAGACGTCATATTGCTTTTAATACGAATAAGAGGTGCTTAGCTATCATAGGCGATTGTTACCCAAGCCATAATACCGTGTTGTCGTTTGGTGCGGCGTTCCACAGATGTGGCCGGATTGGATCTGTTACCAAGACGGCGCCAAACTCGGTGATTTCCATTGCTAAAACAGAAGGGAGATCCATATGAGAACACTGCCCTGAGCCATGCTGATATCCATGTGGATCCATCAGGTTGACATTTATCGCGAGATGTAGTTTCTTTATAAAAGATAATATCGATTTAGCGCGATATTTACTTCCATAAATAAAACATCTTCCCACTCTGATGATGATAAATATAATAGTAGGGCCTGGAACATCAGTGTATTTCTCATTGTAACAAGATCAGTGGGAATAAATTATATCGCACTAAAATGGTATCCTTACTTGTACACAGATAATGTCTTATGTTCTCTGTGTTTGCATTTCATATTTTAAATTTATTCATCTATATTTATTATTTTTTATTCATATTTTTCTATTTTTAACACCTCCTAACAACTCATATAAACGATGTAATAAATAAGTCTCTGTGTGTGTACACAGAACTGAGTTCATGGGCCGTGCTGAGCCTATGAAACCTTCACAAATCCGCACATTCTTTTCTTCCGGGGATGCCATTCCTTAGAACTCTTTAAATCTTTCCTCACACAGTGCCACGTCTGCTCGCTAAATGTCCAGGTCTATATTGGTACCACACACTGAATAATATTGCTATACACAGGCATTTATGTGTTTATAGAATTTGAGTAAAGATTCTATACTCTTGAACATCACAATAAAAACAGAATGAAATACTCGTAAATTTGGAATGTTTCCATTGTGCTTATTGATATAAATAGAAAATATATTTTTTTGGTAAAATATATGTAAGAGAAATATATAATTTTTCGAATATTTAATACTCACATGATTATTTTGAGCTTGATTATAATATTTTGTGCATTGGAATATATCCGTATTGGAAATATCTTTTGATTATATTCTATAAATAATTTTATATAGAACTAAAAATATATAATTTAATCTTTTTTATATTTGTAAACATATATTAACACATTCTTGTAATAAGTTTATAAACTATATAAAATACTATCTCATAAACTTGCTATTGCTATCTTATAAACTTTCATTTATGTTTCAATAGCGTCGGTGGAAGAGCGATTGCCCCTTACTGCTTATTAAAGAAATACACTCATGGACAAAACTTAAGGAAGTTGTTTCTCTTAGCATGTATATCGGTATTCTGACAATAACTCTGAAATATATTGCAGGGTCCTTTACTGGAGACACACGAGATAACCAAGTGTGAACAATATTGGATGTCTCCTAAAAATATATAAAAATATACTAAAAACAGGCGAATGCATGCCCGGCTGCATTGAGACTTTTCACTTCCTTAAGTTTTGTCCATAAGTGTATATTGAAAAATATATAATTTTATTCAAATAACAATTATAAATGTGATATATAAAGATCAGTTCTAATATTATATAACTATTATGTTCATCTCTATCTTATATATGGTATATATGAACGATTCCATTAAATATAAATTTTACATTATTTACAAATTAGAAGATTATCACTCTAAACCTTTTATCACCTAATTATAATTATAAACCTAATTATCATATGCCCATATTACTTATCCCTTCGTGAAATAGAGTTTGGAAAGGTTTAATCTTAAAATTTCTATATATTCTTCATTATGTGTGCATATATATTATTGTTATATGCTTTTATATTTGCACAGTATATAAAATATCTATATAATATGACTTATATTATTATTATTATATATATTTTTACTTCTTACAATTATATATATATTTACATCTAATACATATACTATCATTTTTTAAAATTAAATGTGAAAGGTAACAGGAATCTACTCTAAATATTGCATAGTTCATTTCTAAACTAAAGCTCGGGTTATAGAATATAAAATAAATCATATTTACATATTGTATTGTGAATCCATTAAGCTAGCACATGATGAATTCATATATTCCACCTTTGAGTAGATTTGTATCTATAAAAAGGAATATATATGTAAAAATATATTCTTATCAAAATAAATGAACATCGTGTTTGCTATTTCGAATAAAAAGGCTTCATTTGTCTAATATAAAACAACCCTATATCTACTAACGTGTTTTTTAATAAATATACATTTATAGAATTTTTTAAATTATGCGTTAATTTCTAATTTCAAATATCCACACACAAAATAGTCATAAAATTAGGTAAGCATACGGGACGACACATAATATACAGGGTGCGGTAGCTATTTGAGAACATGGTAAAAATGAATAGACTAAAGAAAAATAGCATTTATTACATATTAAAGTTTTATACAGATAAACACACATCTAAAGGACGCACCATTCAATGAACCTGCTATCAGCGGCAATAACAGTTTCTATATACTGTCGAAACCGACTGCAGACAATAATGAGATGGGTCTTGGGAATGTTTGCCATTGCATCCACTATAGCAGCTCTGAGAGAAGCAAGAGTGTTGTGAGAATAACTACTGGATCCTTTTCAACTACTTCCCACATGTAATAGTCCAGCGGATTGACATCTGGTGAGCTGGGGGTCAAACGTTGTGACATGGTAGTGAAGATTCTCGGCCATCCATTCTTGGCTTGTTCTGGGTGTATGAGATGGTGCTGAGTCTTGTTGATGACATACGGCCTCCCACGTGCTACAGTAGCGATCCAAGGTTTGACAACTGTGACTAACACCACGGTGTAAGCAACGGCATTGACTCTGACACCTAGAGTAAAAAAAAATGTGGAGGCATCACATCACCTTCACCACTAACAACACCAATAACCATCAATGATTCTGGAAATTTGTTATGCATGACCGTATGTAACTTTTGTTTCGATTAGTTCATTAAGAAGGTTATGATTTCCACTAAATACTCTAAAATCCCCATTTTTATCTCTTTATACTGAATATTAATGTAAATACTCCGCTTAACATAGCTCAGAGTATATCTCTATGTTAAAAAAGGAGGAATATATTTTGGGTCCCATCAAAATTATTTTCTTCTAATTCTCTCACAACACGCACAAAGACGGCCGGTTCCGAAAGTTTCAGGAATGAGGTTAGAAAATCAAATAAACCACACAAAAAGATTTTTAAAAATTTCAACGCCATGATAAATATAATCATTTATGAATAAGCTTCTGTGTAAAATTTGTGTTCTCACGACAAGATCTGCACTTGAAACTACAAGGTGCGTCTGATATGGTTTTTGATAAATCCTCTGAAAATATTTCAGAAATTATTTAATAAAATTGATATCATCTTCGAATAGTGGCAGCCATTTTGATTCAAAATAATAGCAAAACTATACTCTACTTGGACAAATATTTCAAGCAAAAAGGTTTTTGTTTCAAATAGAGCAAATCGACTCATGGTCGAAAACGACAAGAAACTACACGAGAAAACAAAAGGGAAATTTGAAATTCTGTTTTTTTGTTGAGGAAAACCGAAATGGAAGCTTACGGAATTCTAAGTCAAACCTATTCACATAATCATATGCCTTAAAGTACATTTTACAGATTTAATGAAATTTTTAAAAGAGGAATAAGAAACATTCAAGACATGGAAAATTTAAGAAAACCAAAGGACGTTCGCACTTCAGTTCTTTGTGAAAAAGTAAAAGTTACCATATCTTGACAGAAGACTGAGCGTAGGCATGATTTTGGAAAGAATAAATCTGATTCCATTCTGACTAAAGATCTTTGCAAACGAAAGATATGTTTCCGGAGAGCCCCTATAATTTTGAGCCAAGAAGAAAAGCTGAACAGAAAGGAAATATTTAGGATGATTTGGACTTGTTCATCGAGAAGTGACACTATCGACGCATTATCACTGGGGATGAAATCAGGGTGTAAACATACAAGCCAAAAACAAATAAAACAGAGGCTGGGGTAGTCCGGGATCACCTGTGAAAAAATTTAAACGGATGTTGAAGTCAAAAATTACGGTCATGCACATCATATTTTTTATTTTAAAAGACTGATCCATTATAGATTTGTGCTAGAAAGGCAGTCAACCAACATTTTTATGGAAAAGTTATTGATCGAATTTTTATAAAAAATTATTTAAAAATTCACATATCAAATTTATTTAGATATGGAGTAATGTGCGTCCATGTTGTGTAAACCTATGCTGAGGGTACTTTTAGAATTCTACACTGGCTACAAAATATATTACATAGAGAAATACCTAAGCAAATTTTCAGCAAATTTGCATACTTAATAAGAATATTAAGACGTGTCAGCGATTGAAAATGGTACTCTGCATATTGTGGAATGATCCTGGGAGAAGGTGAGTTCTTTCTGACATTTCCACTATCTTTATTTAGGATTTTATAGATATTGGTAATTTATTTAATCAGCTATATTATTCGAATGGCCATGGATTTAGTGATTTAAATTCTTTTTCATAATTATAATAATTTAAGTAAACAAGTTTTTTTTTTTTCAGAAGATTATCGCTGATAATATCGAGCCCTTCGATTATTTAAAAATACGTTTCACAATAAAAATATATATGTGCTTCTTTATTTTGAATAGATGAAACAATTTAAATTGATCTCATCTTTCAAGAAAGACAGTATTGAAAAATAGTTTTGTAGTGTCATTAATAATTTATAAAGTAGGTCCCGGGTAACTTCTATTATCTATATATTTTACATATAATGATGGCGACTCCATATAGACCTAAATTAATATTTTGGTGAGATTTCATATAGAGAAGTCACATTTTGTGAATTTTTACAAGAAACAAACAAACCCACATTTTAAATTTATTTATATATGGATTAACGTGTGTCTATGTTGTGTACACCTATTCAGTGGATACATCAGGAAAAATCGGCTTAAATACAAGGTGCGTTCATTAATTTCCAGGACTGCTCTGTATCTTTGAAAAAATAAAACAAATTTAAAAAAAAAACGAATTTAATATTTTTAAAAATATGCCCCTCCTGCCTCAATACACCTGTTCCATCTTGCATTTCCTACACTGGCCACAAAAAAATATATATATATATATGTCATAAAAAAAGATGTATTTTAGGTACGTTACCAATTCATTCATGCAGTCGTGGATTGAAGTGAATGATAACTTTTATTTCCAAAATTGTATTTATTTTAATGATTATATTTTAAGAACAAAACAGTTTGCATACATTCAATTTTATAATGATATAATCTAAGTATAAACAAAAAAACATCTTGGGTTGTACTCCTTTTGTTGAGGATTTTAAAAATCAACTCTGTGTTTGGTTCTATGATTATTTAAAATATAATTATATTAATGAATAATAAAAATCATATTTTTATTATGTCATATATATGTCATAATATATGCTCTTACAGGAATAATAAAGTAAATCTGCAGTCGACCAGAGAGAGAGAGACGTAGTCGATAGAAGACAATTAACTTACGACCATTTTGGCCACATTCCTGAGGGGGCCGCCCGTCAACACCTGGGACTCTTTTGGATAGCCCCCCTCGGTTGTGTACACAGGGAAAAAAAAAACGGTCGTTCAGCGGGTCGGTCGCCCGTCGATCCGCTCTCTCTCGCTGATTGCCTGGAATTCCTTCCAAATTTGTTGTTTCATTATTTCTCACCTCACCACATCATTACCACTATATTGCCACACAGAAGAGTCGACAGGATCATATCACAGAAGAGTCGACAGGATCATATCACAGAGGAGTCGACAGGATAAGACCTGGCCGGGAAGCAAATCCCTCATATACCGGAGTATGAAGAAACAAGAAGCCAAGCCACGATGATCGGCCAAAACCAACTCAACTGTAGCCACTTCTCTTCGAGCTCTCAACCCCTTCCTCGCCAACCTTTGAACCGTGATCTGGAAAAAGTGATCACCTACGACGGAGATGAACCTGCCGCACCCTTCTCCCAACACTAGATCTACCCAAGAACGACCACCGTGCCAGGGCAGGACACCTTCCATCATCATGGACAAGACTCCGCCATATCCCTGCCGCTACTGTGATGTACAACACTGGTACGCACAGTGTAACAGACAGAACTTTCCCGAATCTCAATGAACTTACCTGCTCTCTAAACCAGCATAACCTGTAAGTGAAATTGTTTTACCCCTGCCATTCATTCTTTAAAGAACTCACTCCTTGTAAACTCTGATGACAATCTTTACATAATTAGCTCCATTTATTTTCTCCACGCCTATTAACAATGGTTTTATTCTCCATACTATTTATCTAGATATTTGTAACTCATTTAATTAGTTACCTTACCAGTAGAATTTAGCAATCGTCATTTTAATTAAATAATTTCCATTTTAACGTAACTCTTTAAAAAAAAAGGAATGCTACCTATTAATGCTTTACGATTTTTACTATTAACAATAGATTTTTCATAATCAATTAATTTATAAAAATATGCCTCCAGCACCTAAACCTTTGTATACCTATTTGTATATGACCTCTCCTACTTGTAAGCACGGCTCACGAAAAATAATTTCTTTCCCTAAACGACTCAAAATTCACCCTGTAATTCAGGCGTCGAATAATTTCAACCATCACGTGAGCCTTGCTTACAACCAACCCTTGGCGACTCTTATCTATCTTCCCCTGAATGTCCCTCTCATTCTTACAACTTTGTTAACCTTATGCCAGCTCAGGACCTTTATAGAGAATTATTGATTAATCAATTATCGAACTTCTATATTGTCATTTCAAAATCCTAACCTTCGCCCTTCATTTATGATAATATATTTCGTAGTTCATCTCTAGCATATCCACCGACCCACACCATCTAGTCAATGGCGTGCTCGTCACAGGATGCAGATTGACTAACTACTAGATGTTTATCAACTACTTTTTGTTCGCACTTGAACAATCTGCATCGAGCGACACAGTTCGCTTCTTCTTCTCGCGCCACACGTTCGCCACACGGACCCTGTCTTCAAATCCATGTTTGTCCATTGTCCAAACCAGCACGATATAGCCTACCTTCGATATTTCCCACTGAGGTACGTTAAACATCGTCACTGATTCTGTCCGGTCCGTCATCATTTCGCGCAGACATGGGTTTCACGTTCAACCCACCGCGAAATCATCGCATTGCACAAGCTCCCACGACGGTTCAAACACCTCGTTTCCGAGCAGCTTGTCACTTGTAACGGACAACGCAGTCCTCGTCCCAATTTTTGGCACTGTGCGCGCATACTTTCCGCAAATTAAATATAAGTCCATTCGACTTCCTCACCTACACACGGGACTTTTCCCCTCGGACTCGCTACACAAGTAACTACATAGATAAGGTAGATTGGCCCAGGGCAAGTTTCCCCTCGCTCTGTTCACCAAGGTTCTAACATTGTATGTAGTTTTATATTTACCTCAGTCCTGAGCTCACACAATTGCCAACCTCAATATCATTTCTCGTACTCTACACTTATAGCATAGAAAGCCCATGACAAGTTTCCCCTTGCCATGTCCGCCTGAAAATATCTTAAAGTGTAGAGTTCCCCAGTCTTAATGATCTTCAGAATTCCATCATATGTATGTGACTCTTCTTCCCCTTGTTCACACTCCTCAATAACATTTCCCTTATAGTACATTAGATTTTGTTGTATATAGCCTTTTATAACCTTGATAATTTCAAAGATTTCCTTAAATGTCAAATTCTCCGGTGTTGTAAAACTGCTTGTAAATAATATTTACTTGTACTATACAATATTTTATTTACATAAAATTATGTCACCATTACCTTACCTAATTTCAACTGTAAATTATTTTCTCTATTCCTGTCTTCTCCAGCTTTAAGTATACCCCCACCATCTTTAGCCTTCTTCAACGGGGGCCATATGTCATAATATATGCTCTTACAGGAATAATAAAGTAAATCTGCAGTCGACCAGAGAGAGAGAGACGTAGTCGATAGAAGAAAACTAACTTACGACCATTTTGGCCACATTCCTGAGGGGGCCACCCGTCAACACCTGGGGACTATTTTGGATAGCCCCCCCCCCCACCCCCCGGTTGTGTACACAGGGAAAAAAAACGGTCGTTCAGCGGGTCGGTCGCCCGTCGATCCGCTCTCTCTCGCTGATTGCCTGGAATTCCTTCCAAACTTGTTGTTTCATTATTTCTCACCTCACCACATCATTACCACTATATTGCCACACAGAAGAGTCGACAGGATCATATCACATATATATATATATATGTGGTATAATATAATAATATTAGGGTGGGGAAAGAGAAATAAGGACACCACAAGTTTGGAAGAGGAATCCCAGACAACCAGAGATAGATAGGCGGGCCTGCCACCGCTGAGCGGCCGGCCGTTCGAATCAATCCTCAATTGTCTTATAGTCTCGAGGTTCCAAGTAACGCCCCTGTGGTCGCCCCCTGGAATGTCGCTGGTGTCTCAAATGACCGGACTTTAGCTCCTGTCTCTCTCTGGGTTGACTGTAGGTTTGCTTTATTATTCCAGGAAGAGTATATATTATGACATATGGCCCCCGTTGAAGAAGGCTGAACATGGTTTGAGTATACTTAAAGCCGGAGAAGCCAGGAATAGATAAATTAATTTTATAGTTGAAATTATTTAAGGTTATGGTGACATAGTTTTATGTAAATAAAATATTGTATAGTACACAAGTAAATAATATTTACAAGCAGTTTTAAAACACCGGAGAGTTAGACATTTAAGGGAATTCTTGATAATATCAAAGCTATAAAAGGCTATATACAATAACATCTAATGTACTATAAGGGAAATGCTATTGAGAGGTGTGAACAAGGAGAAGGGAGTCACATGCACATGATGGAATTCTTAAGGTTATTAAGACTGGGGAACTCTACACTTTAAGATATTTTTCAAGCGGACATGGCAAGGGGAAACTTGGCATGGGCTCTCTATGCTATAGGTGTAGAGTACGAGAAATGAGGTTGAGGTTGGAAATTGCGTGAGCTCAGGACTGAGGTAAATATAGAACTACATACAATGTTAGAATATTGGCGAACACGGCGAGAGGAAACTTGCTTTGGGCCATTCTACCTTATCTATGCAGTCACTCGTGTAGCGAGTCCGAGGGGGGAAGTCCCATGTGTAGGTGAGGAAGTCGCATGGACTTATAGTTAATTTGAGAAGATAAATAGTTCGAGATACAAAGGTAGAATATAGGCGAACAGAGCGAGGGGAAATCTGCTTTGGACCTTTCTCCCTTAATTATTTCGATACTAAGAGACTCTCGTAGTTTTAATTAATTGGAGGAAAGTATGCGCGCACAGTGCCAAAAATTGGGACGAGGACGGCGTTGTCCTTTACAATTTACAAGCGTCTCGTACACGAGGTGTTGGACCCGTCGTGGGAGCTTGTGCGAGGAGATGATTTCGCGACGGGTTGAACGTAAAACCCATGTTTGCGCGAAGTGATGACGGACTGGACAAAATCAGCAACGATATTTAACGTACCTCCGTGGGAAATATCGGAGGTAGGTTATATCGTGCTGGTATGGACAAGGGACAAACATAAATTTGAAGACAGGGTCCGTGTGGCGAACGTGTGGCGCGAAAGGAAGGAGCGAACTGTGCCGCTCGATGCAGATTGTTCAAGTGCGAACAAAAGGGAGTTGATAAACATCTAGCAGTTAGTCAATCTGCATCCTGTGACGAACACACCAGTGGCTAGATGGTGTGGGTCGGTGGATATGCTAGAGAGAAACTACCAAATATTATCATAAATGAAAAGTGGAGATTAGTGGAAATAGTAGTTCTATAATTGATTAATCAATAATTCTATAGAGGGGTATGGCTGGTAGAAGGTTGACAAAGTTATAGGAATGAGAGGGGCTTTCAGGGGAAGATTGATAAGGGTTGGTTGTAAGCATGGCTCACGTGGTATTTGGAATTCTTCGACGCCTAAGATATCAGAGTGAATTATCAGTCGTTTAGGACAATAAATTAATTTTCGTGAGCCGTTCTTACAAGTATGATAGAAGGTCTTATACAAATTCGTACAAATGGTTAGGTAGTGGAAAACTATTTTATAGATAACTTGATTATGAAGATATAGTATGGATAATAAAATCATTGTTAATAGGCGTGGAGAGAATAAATGGAGCTAATTATAAAAATATTGGCATCAGAGTTTACAAGGAATGACTTTTTTGAAGAATGAATGGTAGGGGTAAAGCAATTGCACTTACAGATAATGTTGGTTTAAAGCGAAGTAGATTCATTGAGTTCATTGAGGGAGGGTTCTGTCTGTAGATACTGTACGGGCCAGTGTTGTCCGCCACAGTAGTGGCAGGGATATGGCGGAGCCCATGGTGGTGGGAGGTGTCCTGCTCTGGCACGGCGATCGTTCTTGGGCATATTTAGTGCTGGGAGAAGGGTGCGGCAGCTTCATCTCTGTCGTAGGTGA
Organism: Cordylochernes scorpioides; assembly: GCA_030710605.1. NCBI lineage: Eukaryota > Metazoa > Arthropoda > Arachnida > Pseudoscorpiones > Chernetidae > Cordylochernes > Cordylochernes scorpioides. Next base: position 37,101,623 of record CP092876.1, read on the forward strand.
TCACTTCTTCAGGGTAACGGTTCAAAAGTTCGCCAGAAAGGGGGTGAGAGCTCGAAGAGAAGTGGCTACAGTTGAGTTGGTTGTAAATATTGTGAAACTTGGTTGTGGGTTTGTCCGATCAACGTGGTCTTGCTTCTTGTTTTCTTCATACTCTGTTATATGAGGGATTTGCTTCCCGGCCAGGTCTTATCCTGTCGACTTTTTAATGTGGTATAATATAATAATATTAGGGTGGGGAAAGAGAAATAAGGACACCACAAGTTTGGAAGAGGAATCCCAGACAACCAGAGATAGATAGGCGGGCCTGCCACCGCTGAGCGGCCGGCCGTTCGAATCAATCCTCAATTGTCTAATAGTCTCGAGGTTCCAAGTAACGCCCCTGTGGTCGCCCCCTGGAATGTCGCTGGTGTCTCAAATGACCGGACTTTAGCTCATGTCTCTCTCTGGGTTGACTGTAGGTTTGCTTTATTATTCCAGGAAGAGTATATATTGTTACACCAGGTTGCGGCTTGGCAGACTCTTCAGCCATGATTCTCTCCTGTGCTGGGTCTTGCATCTTACCAGAGCGTGTTTCAACCATCCTACAAATTTATATAAGGGAATAATGAGATAAGTCTACTTTAAGTAGCCTCCAGAATAATTTATTTATTTTCTCACATCAAAGAGAGCAGTGAAGTCACACGTGTACCTAAATACAAATGATGATAATCTAAAAATAATCTGTTTTAAATAAATATCATAGAATATAAAAATAAATAAATATATAATTTAAATTTCGAATATATTAAAAATAATATAAGAAATACGCCATTAATCATGATGTAACACTTCCCCCTCTCCAGAGGTCGTCACGTCCTCGTGATTGACCTCATCAATTCTTTCAAAATAGGGTTTGATTCTTGAGACATGGACAATCAATGGGTCTTGGCCAGGATTATCTTTTGGTTCAATTAAGTAATTTACGTTGGACAGCTTCTTTAATATTTTATATGGGCCAAAATATTTTCTCAGTAGTTTCTCACACTTTCCTATTTTCCTAATTGGTGTCCAAACTGCTACTAATTCTCCTGGTTCGTAGCTTCTTTCCATGTGTTTCTTGTCATAGTTCTTTTTCATTCTTTCTTGAGTCTTTATTGTGTTGTTAATAACTAATTTTCTTGTTCTGTTTATTTTGTCTAAGTGATGTTTTATGTATTCATCATAATCATCCTTGTCAATGTCCACCGAGATATTCCTGTCGTCCAAAAGAGACGTGGGTTCTCTTCCAAACATCAGGAAAAAGGGAGAATATCCTGTGGTTTCCTGAATTGTAGTATTGTAAGCGTGAGTGATGAATGGGAGTATTTCGTCCCAATTCTTCTGATCAGTGTTCACATACATACTGAGCATATTGATCAATGTTCTATTTAACCGCTCTGTCAATCCATTAGTCTGGGGATGATAGCTCGTTGTGAAGCAATGTTTAATCTTGCACGTTTTCATCACCTCTTTCATTAAATTACTGGTAAATTGAGAGCCTCTGTCACTAATAAGATATTGTGGGGCTCCGTGCCGGAGAAAAATATCCTCTACTAGAAATTTTGAAACTTCTTTCACTGTTGCTTCCGAGATTGCTTTTGTTTCTGCATATCTAGTGTAGTAGTCCGTCAGCACGATTATCCATTTTTTCCTGTTTTTCGTAGATGGCAATGGACCAACAAAGTCAATTCCAATTCTTTCGAAAGGAAAGTTGGCTGGGGGAATGGGCTGTAGTAGTCCAGAAGGTAATTGGTTTGAGCCTTTTCTACTTTGGCAAAGGTGACACGTCTTAACAAACTCTGAGACATCCTTTAGCATGGATGGCCAAAAGTATTTACTCTTTATTCGGTACATGGTTCTGGCGACACCCAGATGGCCATTCGACATATGATTGTGATATTCTTTCATAATTTCTCTCTTTTTCTTCTCTGGAACCACAAGCAACCACGCCCTGCCTTCAGGGTTCGGGTTTTTCTTAAAGAGGCATCCATCTTCTACTTTAAAGTTTTGCGCAATTGATCGCCTGCTTCCATTAAGGTTTTTCTTAACACTTTCGATAAACTTATCCTCTTCGTCTGTTATTTGATTTAAAAATAGCCTTTCAAAATCCTCATCCCAATCAGTTTCTGGTAAGGGTCCCCTAGATAAGCCATCGGCGTCCAGATGCTTCTTTCCTGATTTATGTATTATATCGAAGTCATATTCTTGAATTTTCAATGCCCATCTTGCCAATCGACCTGTTGGATCCTTCAAGTTTTTGAGCCAGCATAAGGCGTGATGGTCTGTTACTATTTTAAAGTGTCTTCCATAAAGGTAGGGTCGTAATTTTGACATTGACCAGACAACGGCCAGACATTCTTTTTCAGTGGTTGAATAATTTTGCTCCGCTTTACTTAGGGTACGACTCAAATATGAGATCACCTTCTCTTCACCACCGATGTCTTGGACAAGTGTTGCACCTATGCCGATGTTGGACGCATCAGTATGAACATAAGTAGGTGCATTTGGATTGAAGTGACCTAAAATTGGTGGACTTAATAGTGCTGTTTTTAGGGTTTGAAACGCTTCCTCTTGTCTTTCTGTCCAGGTAAATGATACACTTTTTTTTATAAGGTTGGTCAAAGGGTCAGCAATTTTTGAGAAGTCTTTGATAAATTTTCTATAATATGAACACATTCCCAAAAAGGATTGTACTTCTTTGACCTTTTTGGGCCGAGGAAAATTTCTGACAGCTTTGATGTTATGTTCCGCGGGTTTTATACCATGTTTGCTCGTTATATAGCCGAGAATCTCCAATTCTTCAAAAGCAAATCGGCATTTTTTGTCGTTTAACCTTAAATTAGATTCACGAAAACATCTAAAAACAGCTTCAAGTCTTTTGAGGTGCGTTGGAAAATCCGGGCTATATATGATAACATCATCCAGATAACACAAACAAATTTGCCATCTCAGGTTTCCAAGCATATTCTCCATATTTCTCTCAAAGGTAGCAGGCGCGTTACAAAGTCCAAAAGGCATCACGTTGAATTCATATAATCCATGCGCTGTAGTGAAAGCTGTTTTCTCTTTGTCTCTTTCTTCGACTTCAACTTGCCAATATCCAGATCTGAGGTCTATTGCTGAGAAGTGTGTAGATCCTTGGAGAGTATCCATAACTTCGTCTATTCTAGGGATCGGATAGACATCTTTCACTGTCACATTATTCAGTTTTCTGTAGTCCACACAAAATCTGTATTTACCATCTCGCTTCTTGACCAATATTACTGGAAAAGACCAGGGGCTAGAAGATGGCCTAATTATGCCTTCTGTAAGCATCTCGTCAATTTGCTCTTTTATAATATCTCGTTCTTTAGCACTTACCCGGTAAGGCTTGTGTTTAATTGGCTTCGCGTCTTCTGTGTCAATCCGATGTTTTGCCAAATTGGTTCTCCCTAATCTCGACGAAAAAAGATCTCCATACCTTTCTAAAACTTGTTTTAACTCCTTCTGTTCCTTCGGTGAAAGATTTTCGTTTATTTGGAATCTAGGTTCTTCGTTCTCTTCTACCTCTCTTTCTCGACTCACATTTATTTTCGCTGGACTACTTCCAAAAGCCAATGTTTGGTTTTTCATTATTTTTAACGGTCGAGGATACGGATTAGTTATCCAGATTTGTGTTTCCCTATTTATAACATTGATCAAGCTTCTTGCTAGACGAAGTCCATTTGTTTGAAACATTTTGCTGCTCTCCTCGATAATATATTCTCCATCCTCTGTTTCTACTAATGCCTTGATCAATTTAATGGAACATTCCGGTACAATGGAATCCTTGGCACTCTTTATTTTCAACATTTCCAAATTGATTTCGTCATGATTATTCGTCAAATCGTATTTTATAGTTTCTTGCTTACAATCTATTTTTGCGTTCATTTTCTTAAGGAAATCTCTCCCAAGAATTAATGTCCGTAAATGCGTTTTCAATATCACAAAGTTGTGTGATAATGTTTCGTCATCAATTTTTATATTTAAAAATATACTTCCTACCATGTCCAATTTTTTTCCATCGGGTCCTGCACAAATTTTTGCGAGTTTATTTATACCATGGCATGTATCGAGGGCCGTTCTGAGGTCGACCACTGAGAGGTCAGCACCTGTATCAACCAAAGCTTCAAAAGTCCCTATCTTGTCCACATTAATTTTTAATTTGTATTTAGGGTCCAACTTCTTGATTCCGTTTATGGTCGACTTGCTTTGATTGACAGATTCAGGCGCGACGCTTAGTTTAAATCTTCCAACACGGAAATCTATTCCGGGTAGGAATATTTGTCTGTGTGCTATGACATACATCAGCATAAAGCCGAGGTCCTGATTTCTCTGATATTTCATTCATTTGGCATTTCTCTTCGACCTTCTCTTGGGTATCTGCTGGATCCTCTTCTAGGATTCTTATAAACTTAACCCTACAATAACGGGCCACGTGCCCTGGCTTGTTACATTTAAAGCAGATTGGTCTTCCATCTTCCGTCCTATTTTTGCTCACTTCTTGGCTTTTATTGTAGGTGTTTCTCTGAAGGTTTGGTTTCGGCACAAAGTTAGGATTATAAGGACGTCTAGGGGTAGAGGGCTGGGGGAAGTTGTTTCGATACTGTCTGGGAGTAGGAGGGGAGTCGTTCTTGTAATTATTGGAAACAGGGGCTTGGGGCCTGGAAGTGGTCTGGTAGTTTCGTGCGGCAGTCGGCGGCACGTACCTCGATTGTTGTTGGGGTCTAGAATAGCGTGGACCGTTATATAGGTTTCTGGATTTCTCCACACGTTCCTGATACTTCTTTTCAAAATAATCCATTTTCTTGCACACGACAAGAAGGTCATCGGTCGTTTTAGGAGGGTTCAGGTAGAGCGCGAATGAGTACTCTTTTTTCAGTCCTCCAATAACATGTTCAATTTTTGTTTCCTCTTCCATTGCGGGGTCAACCTTGTTGCACAACACTAGAATGTCTTCCGCGAACCTGATTGCTGGTTCATTCCAGTGTTGCATTCTGTTGAGTTTCATTCTAAGTTCTTCTTTATTCGCGTCCAAAGAAAAATCCTGAATGAGGCGGATTTTAATATTCTCCCAGCTCGTGAAACTAGCTTTGTGTAAATTCAACCAGGTTTTAGCGCTTCCCGTCATGTTCATGGCGGCATAACGAGAGATAATGTAGTCTGCCCAATGGTACAGGAAGCCAATTTCTTCAAGAGATTCAATCCATGGGCGAGGGTCTTCCGTTCCATCATACTTGGGGATGTCGATGTTGGGATTCAGGACAACTGGGTCGGAACTAGCATCTCTACCAATTGTTACACCAGGTTGCGGCTTGGCAGACTCTTCAGCCATGATTCTCTCCTGTGCTGGGTCTTGCATCTTACCAGAGCGTGTTTCAACCATCCTACAAATTTATATAAGGGAATAATGAGATAAGTCTACTTTAAGTAGCCTCCAGAATAATTTATTTATTTTCTCACATCAAAGAGAGCAGTGAAGTCACACGTGTACCTAAATACAAATGATGATAATCTAAAAATAATCTGTTTTAAATAAATATCATAGAATATAAAAATAAATAAATATATAATATAAATTTCAAATATATTAAAAATAATATAAGAAATACGCCATTAATCATGATGTAACAATATGATGACATATATATATATATATGTCATAATATATACCCGTCCAGGAATAATAAAACAAACCTAGAGCCATCCCAGAGAGAGATGGGATGTAAAGTCCGGTCAATTGAGAAAGCAGCGACATTCTAAAGAGCGGCAAATGGGGCCCGCCCGTCAACACCTGAGGACTATTTTTGGACAGTTTGCGGGGGGCGTGCGACACAAACGGCCGTTCAGCGGTGGCGCTCCCTCTCTCTCGGATGGCTTCCAAATTCCTCTACCAATTTGTGGCGTGATTATTTCCCTTTCCCCACATTATCACTATATTGTCATATATATGTGGTAACCGAGGGTCAAACCTGTAGTAACCGAGAAGGACAGTCAGGGCGTGGAGAGTTTTCCAGTACCTCTCTGTACCTTGTAGGACCTTTAACAGTTTTCACAGAGTACAGGCAGTCGTGGTCGAGGCAGAGTGGAAAGCTTGGGAATGTCCACACACACAAAACGAAGAGACAGAGACGTAGTAGGAAAGTTCCATGAACATATAAAAGTCGAGCTAAGAGCAAGATGGAGATAGAAGAGATCTTACTGATTTACATGGCGATGAGGACAAGGGCTCGCGCAGACGGTGAAGTAACTGACTGACTTGCTAAGCCGAGGGAGGCCTTATATAACGCCTCCGACAAAGACAATTGCATTACAGCACGTGTCGCTACCTGACACTGGCGCCGACCTGACGCCTCCTAATCCATTTTTAGAAGTTACTTTGTGATTTACTTCTCAATCTTGATTTAACTCAGCTTTTAGTCTATTAAATAGTTTTATTTATTCATCCTCAGTTTGTACAAAGTACATTACATATGGTGATGCAATGACACATGTCAATCAAGCGTATAATTATTTATAGATGTGTTTCTATATACAACATGACAATCTTGTTATAGGTATTATATAATATAGGGATGTTGGTTTAAATTACTATATATATTTTTCTAGAAATACCAAGGCAAATATTGATAAAATTTGCATACTTATTATAACATTAGGGTGTATCGAAAATCAATTTTCTGAAACCGCTATATAAGTGCATATTTGAAGTTAACGAAAAATTGCGCTACGAATATTAAAAGAACAAACTAAAACCTTACGCAAATAGTTTCTTTTTATTATAATATACGCGAGCTTTCGCGGCTTTTAAAAATGTATTTCTGTAAATCTCCATTATATTTGTCTTGAACGCCAGACTGGCTCCGCAAAGGCGTTCAACACACATATAATGGAGATTTACAGAAATACTTTTTTAAAAGCCGCGAAAGCTCGCGTATATTATAATAAAAAAAAACTCTTTGCGGAAGGTTTTAGTTTGTTCTTTTAATATAAGTGCATATGAAAACCTCGTTTATTCAGTGTAAAGAATATTTAAATATATACCAAGTGTTTCATTAATTAGAGTTATCTTGTTTGTTTGTGTTTTATTATTAAGATCATTTCTAATATGTAGAATGCCCAGGAAGAAAGAAAGGGCGTCCTACTAGAAAATTTCTGATTTTACAAGGGGCAAAATAATTGAACAGAGAGAAAGTTGAATTTGTTGAATGGTTATAGCAGACAAGACAACAACTGTACCAATGATTCAACCAGCCTTACATGTATAGAATGGATCTGGACCATCTCTGAACACCATTAATAACCGTCTTTTCGGAACAGAACTCCGTAGTCCCGGTCTTTATTAATGATTATATCCTCTGCCAGACACAGAAGCGACAGGCTCAGATGGTGCGAAGAGAGAAGTCTTTGGGATAAATAATGCATTCGGTAATTTTTCTGATAAATGCAGATTCAGTTTGAGTTTTCATGACGGCGGGACACACGTTAAAAGTAGGTCCCAAGAAATATCTCATCAAGACTCTATTGTGGAAAAATATACAGCAAGAACATGGTGTCGGGTGGCATCAGCTATGAAAGTAGGACCCCTTTATTTATTATCCAAGGCACAATGCCTGTTCAGATATACATAGCAGATGTGTTGAGCAGACTAATAATGCCATTTTTTCAGAAAGATAATGCCCGACCACATACATCCAACATCTCAAGATCCGCTTTCAAATTGTCGACATCCTTCTCTGGTGCTCGTGTTACCCAGATCTTTCCCAATTAAGAATATATAGGACGATGAGAAGTAAAATTTGGCAATCTCCAAAACCAAGCAATCTTCAACAGCTTCGGCAAAAAAATTATAATCCCACAAGAAGGCATAAAAAACTATGATCTATGCATCACCATGTAGCTGCTTGTATACGTGGCAAAAGAGGACACACCAAATAATGATTAAAGCTTTGTATCTCAATGAATGTATATACTCTTTAAAATTTTCAATCAATTATTTTTCACATTACCATTATATGGTTTTGAAAATAGAGCAATCCATAATTAATTCCTTAGATAATAAAAGACATATATTGGATTTAATAAACTATTATAAATAATAATAAAAAATAATAATAGTTTATTAAATCCAATATATGCCTTTCATTATCTAATTACCATTATATAGCTCACCAAATTTCAGAAATATTTCACAAGTATTTTTAGGTGTGATTCACTTTTTCTTTTTGTGGCCAGTGTTTATATTCACTCATTCAACCTTTATTCATTTCATATAGAATTCATTGAATGCATAAATATGGAGAGAATACTTAGAATTGGATAAAGGTGATTTTAATGGGGCCTAATATTTGTAAAATATTTATTTAAAGTTTTTTTTTTTCCAATTTGAATCTCTCTCTTATTCCTTATATACGGATCATATAGTAATAGCATATCATCCAAAATATTTAACAATTGAATATCATAATCTCGACAAATATTTTATTGGCTTCTTTTTTATCTTATTTCATCTCTTTTATCATCAATATCTCTGATATCAAGCTGAATTTATGTCTGATAGTGGCGATCAGCAAACTAATAATATCTTATGAGAAAATATAATAGTATAAATATAAATAATAAATATTTTTCAATGAAATAAATAAAACACACAACACTCACAAATTGAGGATTTAAAATACACTTTACACACAGCGTGCCGATTAAGATACTGTTTTCGAATTTCGAACAGTTCAAATAGCTAGTGTTCCCAAGGAAAACTTAACATGAAATTAGAATCTTATAGGAAAAACTTCTCTCTGATCATTTTAATTAAATTAGTTCAATTTTCTAAATGTAAGTATTTATATGATAACTTTTATGATATTAAATAAAAGGGTTTTTAAAGATTTGTAATTAGAACTCTATTTAATATAATATGTTGACCTCATAATATCGAAGTAGATTAGATCAGATATTTAAAAAAAAATCAAATTAAAATTTTACTCTTTTTTTTTTAAATAGAAAACATAAATATATCTAATAGGAATTTTTAACTTTTTTTGACGCGTATGAGTGTTTTAAAAAGAGATAAGTTTTCTACTGCCCTTACTGCAATGATAAAATAATGGGAGGGCCTGGCTCTTTAGTATTGAACCCTCCCAGCGGATTCGCCAATATAATCTACCATACATATGTAATATTGCATTTTTCGGTTTACCTTTCATAATAATTCTTAAGAGGTATTTTAAATGAATTATGGACATAAGCTTTGTGTACAGTAGAAATAAATGTTGTATAATGGTAAATATATAATATGCTTCGAGCATTGCTCTTCCGCAAATTGCAAGTTTTTAAAATACAATATTAATATTGTGTACTGCTCGAATCGCATTATATATTCATCATTATATGTATTTCTACTGTTCTCAAACTTATGTCCATAGTTAATTTAAAATGCCCTTCCAAAAGTCTAGCTTCAGTACCTGTATGAAAGGTAAACCAAAAAGTGCAATATTACAGCAGTATGATAGATTCAACTGGCTAAACCGCTAAGAGGGTTCCCCTCTGATGAGCCAGGCCCCCTCATTATTTTATCATTGCATTTTATTTATTTATTTCAATACACAAAACGCGATATCCCGGCTAAGGATAATTGCGTAGATTTATATTTTTAAACAGAAGCAGTTATAAACATATTATACAAAAAAAAGATCAATTAAAAAAAAAAACAATAAGATATATTAGGAACCTGATCCTTCCAGGTTAGAAAGATAGTCACAAATATATTTACAAAAATGATTAAATCTGTGACAATTATCTCTAGTATTTACAAATTGATATAGATCTACAACATTGTTTACTGTCTGTTGTCTAGCGCTAAAGAAGAGTGGACATTCCAACAGTAGGTGTCTCGAGTCCTGGATTTCCTTGCTACAGAAAGAGCTAGAGTCCTCAACCGCTCCAAATGGCGGCAAAAATCCTTAATATTTCCGTGGTTGTAAACTGGGCATAAAAAAATAGAACGGAAAAATGAAGTAATTCCTAACGATAAAAAAGGTTTAGAATGTTTGATTTGTTTTTACAAATAATTCATCCATTTTTGCACTTAGAAATTATCTAATTATACTTGGAGCATCTGATCTAAAAGCATTCGATCCTCTATAGAAAGTTGAGCCTAATCATTTTTGATTATTTAATAAATCTGTGAGAAGGGGGATGTTCGCTAAATTATGGACACAGTTGGACGAAGTAGTTTTGTAGGCTCTTCATGAAGAATTTGATATTGAATAGAATTTGGTTTTTCTTTGCATCAATTGTTTATAATTTTGTACCAAATTTTTAAACCATACGTAAGAACTGGCCTGGTGATTGTTTTATGCAGAATTATTCTTATTTTTATTATTTATTCCCCTCATTTATCCACTAAGTGAAAACAAAGGATTTTCGATTCTTACAACCCTGCACAAAATGTCGTTGATATTTGGTGTAAAATTGATTTTCCTTTTTTTTTATTATATGATTTGAGAATTTTATACCTAATATTTTAACTTGATCTACTGGGTTTAAAATAATATTCGGTGTTTCAATTGGAACTTTAGGCAGTAGAAAATTGATTTATTTTCAAAATATTCATACATGTCAGAAATATTTCAAATTTCTTAGAACAGATGACGCGCTGATGCATCGTATTAATGAATCTCTTTGTCGTAAAAACAAACTTCTTTTATCTTTGCGATTAAGTAAATCATTTAACGATAAAAGTATGCGTGAGAAATAAGTAAATTTTTATATTAATTTGACAAATGAGCGATATTTGAACTCTACACACTCAAAACAAAATATTTCCATTACAGAAAATGTGGAAACCCCTTCGAATAATAAATGAAAATACCGAACATTTATATAATGTAAAAAACTGAGGTAATTTTTAGATAAACAATTATAAAAGTAGGCAGAGAATCTCGGTCTTCATATCTCACAGTGACCGTAAATTTGTAAATTAATGAAGTTGGATTTCATGATAACAAATTTCTATTGTAACCAAAAATCGGAGGCATATAATGTGGCAGTCCCACTTTGCTACAGAATATTACTATTTCTACCATAGAGAATAGATATATATGTGGCGGACATTGTATAATATAGATAAGACACAGCCTTTGATTAATGACAATTACGCAGTTCTTGGAGGCACATAATATAGCTATCCGGATAGAGTCGTATGAGTTTTATGTATCTTGTGCCACAACAGACAAGTCCGTTTCATTATTTTGATGAATAGTGCTCTTGGTCAAGTACGGATTATTGAACATTCATATCTTACCACCAAAACTGATGGTCGCTCACCACCTACGGACCAGCCTGGTGAGATTCATCTCCTTCACAGGGTAGGGAAATATGAAAGGATCATATTGGGAGGGTCATAGATAAATCAATACATTCTTGTTCAAATCTTTTAATCGCGTTGTGCGACCAGATTGTTTGAGAGAAGGTCTTATGATCATCAGGTTATCAGATTTTTAGAAAGTTATCAGAAAATGATATAATATATAAACATGTTAAATATTTGAAATAAATAAAATAAATGTTTTATTTAACCCATTGTTACTTTTTAAATTCTATGGTAATATCTAAATTTCAAAAAGGTCTCTAGAATTGAGGTTGACGATACAACCTTATTTCAACCCGAGCGTCCCAATAAAGCATTTAAAGATTTTGAAATTTACTGAGAAACCTTTCTGCTAGATTTTATTAGTTCTGCAATGTTTTCTATCTATAGATATGGTAAAATATCTGGTTGAAGTAGATTTAAAAGTAAATATTAAAGTTTTTACAGTTATACTAAATCTTTCACTTATAGTAGGTTAACTCGCAATAGTGAAATGTCACGTTTTGAAATTATTTTAAGGAGTTCAAGAATTTCTAGTTGTAATAGGTTTTTCCATAGTTTTCTAGAAATGTTCAACTTTTATTTATATATTATATTTTCTAATTCTATGTATTTTAAAACACCAACTGGGCAAGTGAATATATACTAGATCAAAAAAACCTTTTGTGAAAAAAATCGATTATGTGATTTTTTTGTATTATTGATTTTATAAACCTATTAAAAAAAAAAGTCAAGAATATTTCTGCCTTCGAGCAGCGGTGAGATGTTGGAGCAGCTGTACGAAGGTCTCCGCGGTGACGCGGGATGGGGGTCGGACCAGTGGCAAGGTTCAATGGACCACTACTAACCGATTCTGGCAATGTTCGACGATGGCCGATGAGACGGAATCCTCAGTGGACCAGCTCCTGTCGTTTTGGTGGTTGTGCGTCTGCTCGATGGTGAGCAGCTTCTCGTCTATGAAGAGCATGCGCTCCTATTGTTGGCCAGAGGCCCGATGCTTGAGTTGACATCTCTCCAGCCGTACGGCTACATACCATAATAATTGTGGAAAAATTAAAAGGAGTGTTGAGATTGCGTTGGTACCTTAGGAAACTATATATACTTCTGTGTAAAAAGAAAAACACCAAATGCCTATTTCCGATTAGCTATATTATATCAATCATAATTCAAACAAAGTATTATTGTATTTTAATATTCACACAAGATAATTGAACCAGTTTTCCATTTTTAAGGAATATAACTAGAAATTCCTCAACATAAATTTAAAGGTCTTCTATATTTGGAATGATTATCGCCCTAGAGACTTTTTACTCCAATTTAAGAGATGTGTTCAATTTTCTGACACACTTGGATGACATCTCTATTTTCTGGGCTCACCTTAGAGGAACATAGTGGAATATTTTGGATATCGCATAAAAATGTGACTCAAATATAATTGTAAAATATAAAATATACAATTTACTAATTCAGAATTAATTTTCTAAGAATTAGAATATTATACCGAAGATCACCTCGTCATCCTCAATAGAAGCAATGATTGTTCAAAAACGGATACATTAAAGAATCGTATAGGTGAAGTGATGCCACCCAGCTCTAAATTGAACAGCCAAGACAAAGGCAGGGTCAGACATTCGGTCACTAGATCGAAAGTGAAGCCACAAGTCCCACACAAAACAGTACACAAGACAAAAGTATAGCGAGATGTTTGAGGAACTAATATTCCAATCTTCAATATAGAATATATAAGCACAATCGTCGAATAGAATATTATACCGAAGATCACCTCGTGTATCAAGTCATTAAGTAAAGAAATTGAAATATTAGGAATGAAAATAAGTTGAAGCTTTGTGCCAAGAAATTTGAAAAACATTTTATTTTCGACTTGAGTAAACAATCTTTCAATTTTAAATCGAGATGTATAATAAAATAAAATAAGAAAAACAGCATCCGAGCTCATCGAATTTTATAAATCTGAACCCGACTGAAAACGCCATCCTCAATAGAAGCAATGATTGTTCAAAAACGGATACATTAAAGAATCGTATAGGTGAAGTGATGCCACCCAGCTCTAAATTGAACAGCCAAGACAAAGGCAGGGTCAGACATTCGGTCACTAGATCGAAAGTGAAGCCACAAGTCCCACACAAAACAGTACACAAGACAAAAGTATAGCGAGATGTTTGAGGAACTAATATTCCAATCTTCAATATAGAATATATAAGCACAATCGTCGAATACCATATTAGACCTCCAAAACACTATATGTTGGATATATTGGCGAAACCGCTGGGAGGGTTCCCCACTGATAAGTCATGTCCTTCCACTATTTCCATTGCAGTAAGGACAGTCGAGTGTTTGTGTTATTTGTAAAAGGAACATTCGTGATAAATGGTTTTATATTTTATGTATATAAGGCGCATTATTGCAATTTATTTTAAATACATAGATTTGGTTTTTATAAATAAATTCCATATTCAAATATATGAGTGTTTCCTCAAAGAGCTTGTGAGACGATCATGGTTAACCGGGCAGCCGAATGCTTGCTGTTATGGAACACAAAATCAAGTAAGATATATATTGTATGGAGAAAGAGAGTTCTCTAGTTATAGAATAAGGTAACACATGTTTATCATCAACATATCCAATTTTATTATTCTTTAAGTAGTAGAGCTGCGTTGATAGAAAGTAGGCGATTTATTATGATCATTTTCTGACACCAAAATATGTTCCCATTTAAATATTATGATATCCAAAGTGTTTGATTATAATGTACACTGGCCACAAAAAAAATTATCACCTAGACATACTTTAGGAATTTTCTGAAAATTAAAATTTTCGAAATAAAAAAAAAAGTTTTGTAAATTTATTTTACATCAATATTTGGTGTACCCCCTCCTATGGTACGTATACAATCATATAAACGGTAAGGTATACTATTATACAGATTTTGATGGCCTCCTTTGGGATGCTAGACCAATCCATTTCATTTTATTTTTGCGTGAGCTGTTACAGATCATTTGGCTGTGGAGATTGGCAAAATTTCCACCTCATCATGTCTCATACATGCTCAATTGGAATAAATTCTGAGGAACATGTGGGCCAGTGATAAATGTCAACATTTTTGAAGGAAGTCTTGTCAGATGTTGGCTGTATGTGGTCGGGCATTATCTTGTTGAGAAATGGCAATATTTAGTTCGCTCAAGAAGTATAGCTGCGTCACTGTGTGACTTGAATAAAGACTAAAGTGGTCCTGATTTCATTTCTGATGCTACCCCAAACTATGAAGCCAGGGGTTCTTGCCCTACAATAGCCTTTCCACAATATAGGTCTGATGGGATCTTTCTTGGGACCTAGGGGTCTAACATGAATCCTGCCGTCGTGAACCCACAAACTAAATATGGATTAATCAGAAACAGAACAATGCCATACTTGAGCCCAAAGACGTCTCTATTCATCCCGTCGACTCTGTTTCTGGCAGAGATTGGAATTCTTAATAAAGGCCGGCGATTACGGAGTTCTTCTTTGATGAGACGGTTATTATTGGTGATCAGAGATGTTCCGAATTATTTTTTCACATGTAGAGCTGCTTGAATCATTGGACCAATTGTTGTCTTGTCAGCATTAACCCTCCTTCGAATAATCCTATCTTCTCTGTTGCTGCTCTAGGGCGACCTGAGCAAGGTTCTTTTGAACTTTTCTTTTTTTTTCTGACCACTGAGACTAAATCCTTATAACATTTATTTTATTTAATTAAAAAGGCATATATTTTGGTAAAAAAAATGATTTTTGATCATTAATGAAGATTGAATAATAAATAATAAATTGAAGATTTATTTATGGATTGCTCAATTTTCAAAATTTATTTTATTGTAGCCCACCTTTATAGCAATTTCTCTAATCGAAAATTCAACTTTTTCCAGGCCTTTGATTGTACCTCTTGTAAAATCATATATTTGCATGTGAGAATATTTTTTTTAACTTGACATTCGAGGCAGATTAAAGATAAAAACTGAAGAAAAAAAATAAAATAAGATAAATTGAATTATTGATACACTACGAGGCTATTTATATACCTTTTAAAAATTAAATAAGGCTATTTTATACCTTTATATTGTAGTTAAGGTTTCAGAAATTTGATCATTCACATACTTTAATGTTCTTATTACATATTCGAATTTTCCTAAATTTTTCTACAGTGGTTATAGATGATGCAATTCTATTTTGTGGACAGTATCTATAACATACTGTCTATAATATTTATAAAAAACATACTAAGAAACAGCTACAAGAAAATAGTGAAAATTGGCCAAATAAATCTCGAATTTCCTACGGACAAAATATATTTAGCTCCACTTTTATATTAAAAAGATGATATTAACCTTTATATACTCAGATGTTACCACGATTTATTCATATTTATCGCCATTCTAGTTATTTTCTCAATATAATACGTCTACAGAATAAATGACTAATGCAACAAGAGATACTATAAAGTAGAGAGATGGTATTCCATGAGATATACAATTCCATTTGAATTTCATTCATGCAATAGCTCCAAATCTAATTTTGGCGTGTAACCAGTAATGGAAATTTTCCAAGAGGTTGTAAGAAGTGTGAAAATGATGGGTCCATAAACTTGGGAAATATATGCAACCATCAAACCATTTCCACACAATCACCGCAATAAATATATTTATATGGCACATGATTTCTCAGGAAATGTCTCTACTTTAATCACCTCTATTATTTCGGGTAGAGATTAGAGTAATGGTTGAATCCTTCTCTGGTACAGGAGTTAAAACCCTCTTTAAAATAATGCACATATATGATATCAAATAATAAGTATTATTATAAATTGATAATATTTGACCAAGGGCAAATGACCAAAAATGAGTTTTGAAACCTCAATATGTAATCAAGGTGAAAATACCAGGCTTTCGGGAATAAGTTTCAAAACATTCTAATTCACAAATATCTAGCTTTCGGGTAAGAAACCCCTTCTAAAGGAGAAAACAGGATACAAAAAGTCGCCAACAGGACAAGAGATATGATAAAATCAAATACAGAGGGTGTTTAGCGTTAGATTGGCATACCTATAACTTTATGCACACTCTGTATTTGATTTTTTAAAACTCTTAACCTATTGAGAAAAATGACATTTCCAGATCGTGCAACTAGAAGTTGCTGATGGCTTGCGCCATCTATCGGAATAAATATCTACTAATCGTTAATTTTTAATTATCTCCGAATTGGCCAAATACCGTTTATGTTTAATCAAGAAAAGCTAACTACGTACGCGTTTCGGGCTTTTGGCCCTCGTCAGCGGATGCAAGCTGTACCTCAACGACAAAAAAAAGTAATCTTTGGGGCATCTTGAAAACCCATTAAACAGGTATTTAGGCCGGAAGGGCGTGAGAACGCCAATCAATATGAAAAATAGTACAAAAGAGAATTTCTACTTGGATCAGATTACTTTTCTCACATTGTCTGGCGTTCTCACACACGCCCTTCCGGTCTGAATACCTGTTTAATGGTTTTTTAAGATGCCCCAAAGACCAGCTTTTATGGTCATTGAGGTACATCTTGCACCACGCTGATGAGGTCCAACAGCCCGAAACGCGTACGTGGTTAGCTTTTCTTGATTAATCAAGAATGAGTATTTGGCCAATTCTGGAATAATTAAAAATCAACGATTAGTTTATATTTATTTCTATAGATGGCGCAAGCCATCAGCAACTTTTAGTTACACGATCAGGAAATGCCCTTTTTCAAAATTAATCCACCTGATCCAAGTTCAAATTCACTTTTGTACTGTTTTTCACATTTCTTATCTTGTTGTCGTTTTATTTTAGCCTGTCTTTTTCTGTAGAAGGTGTTAGGTGCCCTAAAGCTAAAGATTTGTGAATTAAAATGTTTTGAAAAAAACTTATCCCCGGAATCGCCTGATATTTTCACCTTTAAATATATACACATATGCCATTTAAAATCATGTGTGATCCTGGTCACGATATGCCTTCTTTATTTTTAATATCAATACCTGACTGTTTTATATTTTTTTCTATTATTTTTTTCATATACGTACTTTTGGCGAAGTGGTGTTTTATTAATTTGTTATTTGATATTATTAGGGTTCTTTCCTGGTATTCAAAAAGAAAAAAAAATACATGTCGATCAGTTATATTTTTCAATTTATCAAACAATTTGGCCGCTGAATCTCTGATTCTGGTTGAGCGCCATCTGGCGAATGAAATTGTAACTAAAATCAATTTCGAATTTTTCATTATTTGCCAAAAAAATCCCATTGCATTCTGAACACATTGGTGTTTACCCCATTGCTCTAGCGCAAATATTCGCGGAATTATTAATTTTTAAAATAGTGCGGGACTTTTGGATCACCCTGTATATACATAGATATTGATAAAAGGGATCATTTCATTAAATTTGTAATGTTGAACTACGAAAACAATAATCTTCTTATTCGCTCTAAAAGAAAAAACACAAGTAGGGGAGAAGAGCTTCTATAAGAGGATGATCGTACAAGGTTTCGGGCAAGACGTCCTTCTTAGATAACCCCCACACTTCTAAGGACGTCTTGCCCGAAACCTTGATGATCGTCCTCTTATAGAAGCTCTTCTCCCCGACTTGTGTTTTTCTTATCTAATGTAGAACTATTTATTACACGTGCAAACACGAGGTGAACTTTGTATACGTGTGGTTTACCCCCTATTATTAAAATACATGGCACTATATATGTGGACATGTTATAAGCTTAGAGTATAGATAGAGGCGAGACTTAGCCATCATGATTATCATGGTCTAGTTTCAAAGAGACGTTTATATATTACTAGACGAATGGCCCGGGCAACGCCCGGGGTTTACCCGAGTGCGAATATATTTTAAAAACGTTGTCTTGGGTGGTCGCTATAGACAGGGTGGTCTGTATAGACAGGTGGATGTATCACACAGCTGATAACAGGGGTGTCTAGAGTGGCCGCTATAGACAGGTGTATGTATCACACAGCCGATAACAGGGTTGTCTAGGGTGGCCGCTATAGACAGGGTGGTCTGTATAGACAGGTTTATGTATCACACAGCCGATAACAGGGTTGTCTAGGGTGGCCGCTATAGACAGGGTGGTCTGTATAGACAGGTGTATGTATCACACTGCTGATAACAGGGTTGCCTAAAGTGACCGCTATAGACAGGGCGGTCTGTATAGACAGGTGGATGTATCACACAGCTGATAACAGGGGTGTCTAGAGTGGCCGCTATAGACAGGTGTATGTATCACACAGCCGATAACAGGGTTGTCTAGGGTGGCCGCTATAGACAGGGTGGTCTGTATAGACAGGTGTATGTATCACACTGCTGATAACAGGGTTGCCTAAAGTGACCGCTATAGACAGGTGAATGTAACACACTGATGATAACAGGGTGGTCTGTATAGACAGGTGGATGTATCACACAGCTGATAACAGGGTTGTCTAGAGTGGTCGCTATAGACAGGGTGGTCTGTATAGACAGGTGGATGTAACACACTGCTGATAACAGGGTTGTCTAGAGTGGCCGCTATAGACAGGTGTATGTATCACACAGCCGATAACAGGGTTGTCTAGGGTGGCCGCTATAGACAGGGTGGTCTGTTTAGACAGGTGTATGTATCACACTGCTGATAACAGGGTTGCCTGAAGTGACCGCTATAGACAGGGTGGTCTGTATAGACAGGTGATTGTAACACACTGATGATAACAGGGTTGCCTAGAGTGACCGCTATAGTCAGGGTGGTCTGTATAGACAGGTGGATGTATCACACAGCTGATAACAGGGTTGTCTAGAGTGGCCGCTATAGACAGGGTGGTCTGTAAAGACAGGTGGATGTATCGCACAGCTGATAACAGGGTTGTCTAGAATGGCCGCTATATACAGGGTGGTCTGTATAGACAGGTGTATGTATCACACAGCTGATAACAGGGTTATCTAGAATGGCCGCTATATACAGGGTGGTCTGTATAGACAGGTGGATGTATCACACAGCTGATAACAGGGGTGTCTAGAGTGGCCGCTATAGACAGGGTGACCTGTATAGACAGGTGGATGTAACACACTGCTGATAACAGGGTTGTCTAGAATGGCCGCTATAGACAGGTGGATGTAACACACTGCTGATAACAGGGTTGTCTAGAGGGGGGCAGGGAGGACACGTGTTCGCCGGCAGCCAATGGGCGCGCATTCTATCCGTGAGCTTCAGACATACAGACAGAATAAGGCAATTATATAAGTAGATATTTGAACATTACCATCAATCCTATATTTCTTTTGAATAGCCTTACGATGTTCTGGTATCACATCTGAGACAGGTGATGGAGTATAGAACATCGTTAGCCTCTACCACATTGGCTACACAAGTGTAAGTATACTCGTATATACCGTGTGCATCATGATTAATACAATGATTAATACATACTAATCAAAAGTATTATCGGAAAGTTTAATAAAACTAAATAAAAACAAAATATGGATTATTACATATAACCTCAAAATATGTAAAACTAATCACTTTTATTTTTTATTAATTGAATACAAAAAAGAAGTACTATACAGAATTTATACACTTTTTATTTAGTTATTTATATTTAGTTACGAAACGTAAACATTGTATACATGTTCTACATCCATTATTACCTCGGCATATTTGTTTTCTTATATTAATAAAAAATTGAATAATTCAAATATCTGAGATACAAATTGGAATTATTTGATAGAATAAGGTTAGTAAGCATATAAATAGTTACACAGTAAAACCTCCCTGTAAAGGACAACACCTAATTGCAAAGCCAGTGTCCTTCAGGGAGAGGTGTCCTCTTACCGGAGACTTGCTAAATTGTAAAAATGATAATTTTGCAAATGAAAACTGTCCTTTGTAGAGAGGTGTCCGCTAAAGGGAGGTTATATTGTATATAGAATAACAGAAAAAAAGTCAAGTTCTAAAATGTTGCTAGAATAGAGCACATTGTGTGCTTCGATATGACGTTTGCCCTGTTTTCATTTACATGTTCATTGGCTCTTAAGATAGTCGAGATATATGTAAGAATGTTTGCTTTATAACTTCGCTACACACATGTTCAGGATATAGTTTAAAATTGTTACCTTGTTGTTGTTTTTATCTATACTACATGTTTTATTGGTGTTTGGTACTGTTTGTAGTGTCAAATAATGCATTTGTGTATGTCGATTGTGTCCATTTCAACACAATGTATAAATGCATACTCAAAATCTATTTCTTCAGACCTTATACCACAAATAAAAAAGAGACATTGAACCTAAGGATGCCCTCCCTTCCTTTTTAAATTCAATTCCTGAACAACTCGACCACTCAGAAATTTAAAATTTTGCTAACTTGCTTCAACATCAGGTTTGACAAAGTGTACCAAATTACAGACTGATAGCTGCTCTCTCAGTATATCAAACTATTTAAAAGACTTGTGATCAAACGGAGAGAACGAAGACAGAGAAATATATCACAAGAATACAAATAGTGGAATATGATTTCTGTAACACTCCTTATTCACATATGAATGTGATTATTGACAGACCTAAATCTATGTGGTTCCTTAGTTTATTAATATAGGTCAAATATTGTGGAGAATATAGGCAGAACAAAATATTAAACACACAATCAAATATATCCTCGTTTAATTTATATTTATATAGATCTAATTTATGGCGTGGGTGATATAAAAGCTTAAGAATTGAAAAATAAAATGATCAAAAATTCCCTACGATAGTATTTCATTTGAAGCCGAAGTGCGAATATTTTATCAAACCGAGATAACTCAGCATAATACCATACTTATAGGATATAATAACTCTGTTCAACAGTTATACTCGATATAAATTAAATCATAGAATATGTTCAAGTGATCATATTCGAGACCTCTTCAGAGTTGACCATATGTTTGAAGTGTGAAAAGATGATGAAATATTAATTTATTGAAAAAAAAAACACATTCGTAAGTTTTAAAAATATATGAGTGAAAGATCTTTTAAAATTAGGAGTGTTTCAATATAAAAATCTGAATGATATTTTACCCTTGGTGATAGGTAGGTTACTATTTGGAGTAGCTCCACCCCTCAAAAGGACGCCAACATCATAAACCTTTTAATAAAAGTTGCACTGACGAATTTCCTCCAAATTTCAGGCGAAATATTTCTTCCATAAAAACGTTTTATTTCTTTCCCCAGCCTCATCAGGGTAACCAAATAACCAGATTTAGAAACTGATAAGTAGTTTCGCAGAGTTTTCTTCAATTTATTTTGGTGTTCTACTCTTGTTGAATCAACACCTATTTTATCAATTTCAGGCTTTTAAATTTTCAGAGATTCTACTATATTTAAAAGACCTTTCTTCAATTTATTTTGGTGTTCTACTCTTGTTGAATCAACACCTATTTTATCAATTTCAGGCTTTTAAATTTTCAGAGATTCTACTATATTTAAAAGACCTTTCTTAGTTATGCAAATTGTTGAAAAGTGACTCGCACGTCGGCTGTTACCATAGCAACGGCCACTTCCCCCAGACATCACGTGACCTGGCGCCGCTCCGGCGTATCTGTAATATAGGTTTCAGTTTTGCTTTTGTTTGTCTGCTACTACGCTTGCTTTTGTTTAACTCTCTTTGTTACTTGTCATCTTAATATATATAATTGATAATTAAACATCTTTTCTGAGATCCAGCCTCTAATTCTCTTACACAAATTTCTCTTTCTTTTTAAGGAGCTTTTAAATCATTTTCGAGGATAAATTACTCATTCTCAAAAAGGTATTTTGTGATATTACACATATGAGCCTATTTATTTTTGCTATACATAATTAAATTTGAAAGAAGTTTATAGTTAGCGATTACATGCGCCTAGCACTTTAAGAATGTAAAATCACGTGCTGCGTCGAACGTGATTAATAAATAATTGGATAAATTGTTATGATGTAAATTTGAATTGCTTCTACGTGTGTAGAAATGTAGTGAATAATAGCTAGATAGTTGGGCCATCAAGTAAGTTGGACCATTGGACCACAGCGCCAGTTGAGGCAATGTCTGTAGGGAATATAATAGTTTGCACTTGCTTATCTCGTACTGAAATTCGTCAAGTCGTGCAAAGGTATAGCAGATGGGTGTTCATGACCGGGTATCTAGTTCTACTGGGTGTGTTAATGGAAAGGTTGTTTATTGATTTATAAAACACACTTTTGAACACATTATTTATTCACCCCTTTAATCCCAAATATTGACAAAGAAGTACATTTAAAATTGTAAAAATGCGCCAAAGACTGGTAATTATATAGCCTTTATAATACTATATAATGCGGCTTATGATTGTAGAACGAATTTTGACAATTAAACCGCAAATGTTTCTTTTGAACGAAAAATCAAAATTTATTTAAAGGAGAAATAACGATTATTTCTGATCGGTATAATTGTCAAACTTCGTTCTATTTAACCTTTATTGATGATAAAAGTGTGGGTGCCGGATGTGAATAGCAATCGAGATATGGTACATTTAAAAATTATCAGATGGTCTGACGTGAAGATGACCCTATTTCTATGTCACATTAGGATTAGAGAAGAAGCTGATTTTGTTTTACTCCCAGCATAATGGAAAACAATAGAAAAAAAATAATAATAAAAGGGTCAGGTGTTGATATTAAAAATAATAATGTGTTGAGCGTATTTACGAAAGTTTAGCCTTAAACAATTCATGACACCTAGTTTCAGCGTCTATTTTTCCGGAAAAGGATGCCTTTAAGATATTTTGATAGATCAATTTCCTCCCGACAAAATTTTCCTTATATATATTTATAAATATTTTTGTACGTAAAGGTACAGTCTGAACCACGCTAACCAGGGCCAACAGCCTGAAACGCCTAATTGGTTGACTTATCTTTATTTATGAAAATTGAGTTGGCCAAATTTCATGGAACAAGCTAAATCAATGTTTTGTTGATTATTGTTCCACTAGATGGCGGTATGTGACCTAAATACTCATGTGAGCGGTCAGGTTATGTTAAAATTGTTTTTAATATCAACACCTGACCATTTTTTTAATATATCTTATTATTTATATATATTTATTTTTGTTTATTCAATTAGGTGTTTTCTCTCTCCCTCTCTCTATATATACATACTAGATGAATAACTCGGGGAACGCCTGGGTTAGTTTAATAGCAGCATTTTAATAATATAATTTTTATTTTTTCGAGATATTGTCAAACAATCTTTGCACTTTAACATTGATGTTTATATATTTTTAATTGAAACACATTCATTTTTATTAAATTAGTTTATTTTAGTACTTTTTGTCAAGGATATTTTTGATTTGACCAATAATACTTTTGATACTAGAAGGAGATATTTTATGTTTGTGTGTATATTCTTTGAAATAAATAACGTGAGTGGCGCTGGTTGCGAGTTAAATTGGCGCTTAAATAAACAAATTTGTAAATTAAATTGCAGCGAAAGGTTTTGTAAAAAATAATTAGCATATAATTTTTCCCAGGGTCAAACGGCGACACATATAAAATTTGGTTATATTTACTTCAGTAGTTTTGGAGTGTATCGATAAATAAACTGACCGATAAATTTGGGATTTTATAATAATCGAGATATAATTCTTCTCGTTACATGAAAAGGCGAGTTTGATATAGTATTTATATCTATAACTGATAATATATCTAGCATAACCCTCACGGCCTTTTGGCTAGGATCAAAGTACATCTACCAATGTGTATTCCTGTAAATACCACCAATTCACATATTAATTTAATGATAGAGTTTTAACGTCGGATGAAGATATTCCCTCAAAAGATAGTTGGGCGTAGTTTCCCCTGACCAAAAATATTATATATAACCCTATATATGTGAATACTGACAAATGTTTGAAACAATATTTATGTATATAATTTTTATATTTTAATATTTAAAATTTCAAATTTTCCTTTTATATTAAGTTCTTATGCAGATACATGTATTTGTGATATATATTTGAGGAGAGTGAAAGCGGGCAATAAAACGTCAGGAATTATATAAATTATTGATTGATGTGGCTATATTTTTTCTCGAATCGACTGTCAAACAACAAATGATATTCAAAACAAATTACCAAAAATTATTAACCCATAGCCCCTCCCTTTTCATAAAAATGAAATCTTCACACACAGCAATCGTATATTTACAATTATAATACTTGTATATATACATTTTATTATCATTTTATTATTTAGAAGCTTCTTAAAAGGCATGTCAGAAACCCAAGGCTGAAGTTATTATTTGTTAAATACTTCCTTGATTCTTCATATGAAAATTATAATTTCAAAAAAAAAATAAAATTTAACTGCTATATTTAGCTATGAGTTACTTTATATTGAATAATTCAGATATTTTGAGTATAACAATGGGGACAATTTTATTTATAAAAATAGTTATATTATTTATTATAAATAGACCATCCATAATTATGTTTCTAAAAATATATATTTACAAAAATCATATATAATTATTTACAAAGTAAACTAATATTTTGAGTATTCACTTAGTTTTAATTGATAAAAAAAAAGATTTTAAAATTCTAATACAAATTATAGAAATTTGATGAAAATATATTCATTGATATTTTGTGATATTTATATTGAAATTTGTCAATGAGAAAGGTTCGATTGGTAAAAACAACACATAAAGCAAAAGCAATCGATTCTCCATCTATTGTATAATAAATTAAGAAATAAACTCATTGAACAAAATATAATTGACGAAATAATAAAATTAGATGATAAAAACGATCATGAATAAATGCTCCTTTGAAAATTCGAAAAATTATAGATAATTATAAATACATTTTTAAAATATAATTCAACATTTGATGATACCAGCAAAATACTAACCAAAAAGAAGCGGAGGAAGAAATAAGTGTAATACAAATATTTTCAGACAATATTGCAAACACAATTGTGGATTTCAATACCAAGATGTTGAAAATGCAGGTAAGAATTCCTATGATCTCACCCTGACAATCATGCCGAAGACATTTGAATTAAACATATGAATCCACCTAATGTTCAAATCTCAAATGTTAACTCTAGTGTCGCCTCTCTAATAATGAGGGTCACAATCTCCTTTTTAGCTGAACAGATCAAAGCTGACTTTGAATTTCCTTCTTGATCACCGAATATTGATAGCCATATATTGATTTAGTTTTCGTTTTTTTTTTATTAAATTAGGCGGCTAAAATGTATTTAGGCGCAAGAATCCCAAATTAGGATATCGTGTCCTTGAATGTCAAATAAATAAAACCCAACCAGCAAGAAGTTAGATAAATATTACTGGATGTGAAGTGGCCCAACTGATTGGTTGGATTGAATATATCTCTCTACATGAGGTCTTTGATTTTCTGTTTTAGTTCAATTATAATGAGCTTTAAGAAATCCATTACACATATTTCAGCACTGAAATGATCTAACTTTGACAATCACATATGCTGAATAGCGACAATCATCTAGCTAATGAAACCACTATAACTAATTTCTGTTATATTTGAGGAAGGAAAGAGATTTATATTTAAGTCAACATATTTAGATTAGAACGGCGTATTACTCTGATGACACAACAACAAAAATAATAAAAGGTTTATTATAACTCCAACTAGTGTGATTAGAAATCTAAGTTAGATATGAGTACAACCTTTAGAAAATTGGGACCTATAAAATAATAGATTTTGCATATTAAACACTCAACAACTATATTGGAAAATATTTTTAAAAATAACTAGATGATAATCAAATTTATTCACAAATATAGGTACAATATTTAATGAAATATATTTTTACCTTCTCGTTTACAAGTTATTTTTTTAAGATATATCCCAAACTTTGTTTCTTATATTAGTTGAGAAAATATAAATTAAATCAAGGGGTTGTAGATTTTTCTGAGGTTTTTGGAGAAATTTTGTTTCTTACGTTATTGATTAGAGCTGTTCCCCGTTAATTGGTTGGTTGCAATAAAATTGAGACGAGTTCTTCATCATAGCTATAATATATTTTTGTGAACTTTTTCTCTTTTCTAATTGAAATCACCAAAAATCAGAAAGAATAAAAAATACACTATGTGAATGCCAAAAATATAAAATAATTCAGTAACAAAAACGCTAACGTAAAATTTATCATTAAAACTTTCCTATGCTTTCCCTCAGATTAAACTATGGGTCACTGTACTACTGTTGTTTCTAATATACCAGGTCTATTAGTATGAAACGCGAAAATTTTCAGTGAATTCAAAAGTTCACCAATTCCATACAACAAAAGATTTTTTATTCAAAGTAACTGCCCTGATTAGCTATACACTCGGACCACTTTTCAGGCAATTTTCGAATTCCTTGTCTGAAAATTTCTATTCCTTTTGAGTCGAACCAGTCAACAAGTCATTTTCGGAGTATGTCTGAGTTCGAAAATTCCTGTTTTTTTAGGGCGTGTCCTAAAGATGTGAAAAGGTGGTAGTTCGACGGCGCTAAGTCTGGTGAGTACGGCGGGTGGGGTTAGAGTTCCCAGCCCAAGTCTTTTATGGTGTTTTTGACCACCGTAGCGTTGTGGGCTGGAGCGTTGTCATGCTGCAGTATCAGGTTGTTGTGCTTTCACGCCATTCCGGTCTTTTTTCATTCAACGCCTCTCTCAAACTGTGCATTTGTTGTTCGTAGCGACTAGTATTGACCATTTTGCCAGGTTTCAGGAGCTCGAAATATACTACTCCGGTCTGGTCCCACCATATGCAAAGCATTGCCTTTTTTTCCGAAGCGATTGGGCCTAGGCGTCTGTTTTGGAAATTGGCCGGGCAGGCCCCACGACTTTTGGCGCGTAGGATTGCTGAAGTGGATCCATTTCTCATCAGAAGTTACGATTCGGTGCAAAAATGACTTCTTTTCATGCCTGGCGAGCAGCCTTTCGCAGGTTACCAGACGCCGTTATTGCTGCCTTTCGCTCAACTCGTGGGGGACCCATCTGGAAAGCTTTTGGGTCATTCCGAGGCTGTTTAAACGTAGAGAAACAGCACCTCGAGACACCTGGAGCTGTTTTGCGAGTTTCTCCTGCATTTGGGTACTGTCCTCATCCATCAAAGCTTGCAGTTCAGCGTCCTCGAACTTTTGGGGCGGTTTTCCATGTGGTTCATTATCAAGTTCAAAATCGCCATTTTGGAATTTTTTAAACCACCTGTAACACTGCGATTTGCTCAGAGCGTGGTCGCTGTAAACTTCCTCGAGCATTCGGTGGGCTTCAGTGGCACTTTTCTTCCAGTTGAAGGCGAACAACAAAACTTCCCGCTAATGGGCACTTTTTGGCTCGGAAATCGCCATTTTCCACAGGCTCCAGAAAATTTTCACGATTTGAATTTTTCTAAAACTGTACGCATGCTCATGCCACGTGAGTCAAAGAACAAAACGCCTACAACAGCGCCACCGTCGGCTCAAATAAAGTTGCACAGCGGCCTCTGGCGCCCATTTTCGCGTTTCATACTAATAGACCTGGTATTATTGCGTTGTACCCAGACGCTATTTGTGTACTTTGTCTACTCAGGATGCCACAAAGATACACTCGTGAATTCGAAGGGATTGCAGCTGAAGTTAGCGCTTTATTATGTCTCACTAACAGAAGGAATACAATGAGTTGGACTTGCCTTCTTCAACCTCCCCATCAGAAGTATCCTTGGCGTTGTGGATGTCCCTCTTATGAAGCTTCCCGCTCCACACTATTCAAGCCCAGCCCTGACTTACACCTCCTTATAGGCCGCTCCGATGTCAGACTCTCCTGGCACCGCTTTACCGGATCATCCACACGCCCGGAGGCAGGTCGCCAAGTCTTCTCCTCACCGCAGATGTAAACAGACTCTCCTCCCCCACACAGGAATGCTGTTTTTAGCGCCTGCCACATGGCAACGGGGGCCAATAGAGTCCACCCCTCTTTTCCTAACTTTACTCTGGTCTCTTGGCTTTGTCATCTAGAAGAAGCTATTGCGACTTATTCTGCTCCATATAACTCCCTTAATTATTTCTATTCTTCAATATTGTGTATATCGCTGATGATGACGTCTTGTAAATGCCGCTGTATCTGCCAAGCTCATACCACGTTCGGTGTTGTGTGATTTTCAATAACTTCCTTTCTAGCTTACATCGCAATAATATAAATTTGAAGCTTTTATTTAAAACGATTTCATGCTGTCTGTCCACAATTATTGTGAACACTTTTAAACACTCTTGAAAGTCTGATATTTGGTACACTCGTACCAATACAATACGGGAATGGATTAATTTCTAAATTTAATTATAAATTGTGTGATCAATTTTAATATACTTCCTGACCACATAGAAGTATGGTATTTTAAAATATAGTTAAATCCGCTAACGTTGTGTGTGTACAAATTTTAAGACTTCTGGGTGTCGGATGGTCACGAATAGACGAGAGGGAAATATTTGTAAATTTACTCTCAAAGGAATAAAATAGGCGCAAAGGTTTATTTGGCGTAATGAATGTCAGGAATTCTCCATGAATAAGTGATCGGAGTTGCCACAGGGAATAGACAAACTTCTTTTTATATTTCCTTTCAATATTTGTAATAAATTTATAATTATTTTCCAAGCCAAATAGAAATTGAAATTTTATTAACTTAATCCAACTAAGAAAGCAAGTGTATAAAATACCAGACTTCTGACTGACCGAGATTATTTAAAATTGAATATTGAATGAAATTGTAAATTCATCAAAATGAGAAAATACGCATCCAAACCATCCGTTTGTGGCGTAGTAATCTTCTGGCATACCATAAATATGAATCAGCAGTATTAAAGAAAATTGTGAGAATATATATTTACATAAAATATATAATTTTTTAAAATGATTGTAAAAATAATTTGAGAATTCGACAATTTCAAAAATACAGTCTTGCACAGCTTTAAAAATTACTAACTCCGCGAATATTTGCGCTAGAGCAGGGGTCTCCAAACTTTCCAGCCTTAGGGCCATACTGATGGGGTCTTTCCAGCCTTAGGGCCATACTGATTACTCCAGTAAGTTCCGAGGGCCAAGATGGCAACACTGCATATTATTAATTTTCCTGTATTAATTGTTATATTTATTTGTTATTAAATGTTATTATTAATTGTTGCTTTTGTGTGTGATTTAGCAGAATGGAAAAGAAGCGAAAAATTGATAGTGAATGCAGAAAATTCAAAGATCAGTGGAACATTCAGTATTTCGTAATTGAGTCCAGTAACAAGGCGCTATGTTTGATTTGCAATGAAAGTATAGCCGTTCTCAAAGAATATAACATGAAACGTCATTATGAAACAAAACATTCTCAAAATTACTCAAAATATACAGGAATTGTGCGGACAGAAAAATTCGAAGCTTTGAAGCGCGGATTGAAATCGCAGCAATCTTTATTTACAAAAGTCAAAACTGAACAAGTGGCGGCAACTCGTGCCAGCTTTCGTGTGGCTCTTGAAATTGCAAAACGTGGAAAACCATTCACCGAAGGAGAAATGATCAAGGAATGCATAATTGCAGTAGTCGAAGAAATGTGCCCTGAAAAGGTAAATTTATTAAAAACTGTCAGTATGTCAGCAAACACTGTGGCTCGAAGGGTAGAAAACATTTTATTTACAATTTTATTCGCTAGATGACGCTCTACCAGAATCAGAGATTAAGCGCCAAATTGTTTAATAAATTGAAAATATAACTGATCACGTATTTTTCCTTTTTGAATACCAGGAAAGAATATTAATAATATTGTTACGTCGTACCCAGGATTTTTCTACTCAGGATGCCACAAAGATACACATGTGAGTTCGAAGGGATTGCAGTTAAAGTTAGTGCTTTATTGTATCTTACTTAACAGAAGGAATACAACAGTGCGACTTTCCTTCGAACTCCCCGTCAGAAGAATCATTGGCGCCGTGGACGTCCTCTTGTGAAGCGTTACGCTCTACGCTATACACGTGCAGCTTGGACAACACTGCTTTATAGGTCGCTCCGAAGTCAGTCTATGGCGCTCTTCATTCTCAAACACCGCCTGCAGAAGATAGATGACATATTGGACAGCATTAAAAAACATATCTGTTGAAATTGACGAAACGCGCCGTCTGATAAAAGCCTTCAACATAGCCAATTTGGTAGGCCGGCTTCGAAAAACACGCGATTTAATGTACCCATATAGCCAAAAATCGCAAGTCGTCAAGACTCGTGATCTTGAAGGCCACTGGTGTATAAAGTGGCGACTTAACACGATCTTCACCGAACATATCCTTCAGCAATTATTTGGCACCGCGAGAGATATGAGAAGGTCCTCCATCTTGCATGAATGTTATCTCGCTTAGTGCTTGTCTGTCCTGTAATATGAGAATAACCTTTTCTCTCAAAACTTGAAATTAACGTTCACCAGTTACAGAAACGGTTTTAGAAGTTCTTACATTTATTTCTTCCAAGAAAAATGGCCCAATAATAAAAGAAAAGTGAACCCACACCAAACTGTAACTCTGGACTGATGAAGTGGCATTTCTGTAAAAATCCTAGGGTTTTCTGTTGCCCAAATGCGGCTGTTTTGAATGTTAAATTCTCCGTTTAGAGAAAAGTGAGCATCATCTCTCCACAAAACATTCGACAGCCAGTTTTCATCAATATCAATATGCCGGAAAACCTATGCAGCGAATTCTTGACACTTCTTAAAATCGCAGACTTTTAGCTCGTAAATTTTTTGAATTTTGTACGGGTATTTTTTTCTCCAAACTGTTCCATACAAAATATCCGTTTGTCGAGAAACTTGTCGAGCACTTACTTCTCCATACGTGGATAACCTTTCAATAGCTTCAACATTCTGCGAAACCGTAACAGCCACTAATTTAAATGTCGATGGTCTTCCACTCGGAGGTTTTGCTTCCAGAGAGATCCAATCTTCTCAAAAGTTTTTATCATTCGACTTAGAGACTAACAACTCATGGGTCATTTACCGCTTCGAATACCTTTACAGGTACGAAACGCTCGTAAGGCTTCAGTGGAAGATTCTGAATTGCGGAAAAAATCACCAACGAGTGCTTTATCCTGTATAGTTATGGAATTCCAGAGTAAAATAAATTATCAGAAATAGATAAATATTTTCCAAATGTTTTAAAATAAATATAATCTATACTGAGAGAGAGTTGAATTAAAAAATTAGAAATTTATTATCTTCGAAATTTAAAATAGCTGAAAGGATTCTAGCAAACCGTATCTAAAATTTCATTTTTTTTGTTACATGTTTCAATTTTCATTTAAAAATCGTTATCCGATTCTTCTACTTTTGGCGAAAGGATGTTTTTCTATTTATCATTTGATATTATTAGGCTTCTTTCCTAGTATTAAAAAAGGAAAAATAAGTGTCGATCAGTTATATTTTTCAATTTATCAAACAAATTGGCCGCTGAATCTCTGATTCTGGTAAAGCGCCATCTAACGAATAAGATTGTAACTAAAATCAATTTAGAATTTTTCATTATTTGCCCTAAAAAGTCCCATTGTATCCCGAACACAATGGTGTTTAACGCATTGCTCTAGCGCAAATATTCGCGAAGTTATTAAATTTTGATGTTATGGAAGACTTTTAGATCACCCTGTATATCAAATATATAAATACTAGCCGAATGACCCTGGCAACGCCCGTGTTTTACCCGATTGGATGTTTTGATTCAAATACTATTTGTTACAATTATAAATTGTGGTCATGTGGCCTAGTGGTCATGGCATCTGCCCGGTAAGCGGAAGGTCGTGGGTTCGATTCCCATCCCTTGACACTTTTTTTTATTTTATCCATTCTGACCAAAATCTATCCGTGAACTTCACACAGACAGAACAAGGCAATTATATAAGTAGATAAATATATAATTGGATAGAAAATTTAAGGGAAAGGTGGCGCTTTTGGCGAATAATTATATTTTAAAAACAATAAGGGCATATCCTGTCCCCTTAAATGAGCATTTTAAATGGCCATCTAAAATGCTCATGTGATCGGTCAAGATATGCCATTATTGTTTTTAATATCATCACCTGACCTTTTTTTATTTTCATGTAAATATGTAAATATATATTATGAATTAAATTTTATTGCCCTCTATCGTTAAAATTTTACACAAATAAATTTACTGGCAATGCCAGTAAATTTATTTGTGTATTATATTATGAAATAGCACAAAGTCTGTGAATGTTTTCATTTTTAAAATATATTTGATATTAATGTATAAATATGTGTTGTATATTATATACTCGTATATATTAGTTAATTGTTTCCACAGAGTGTCTGTAAGATTTCAAGTTAATAGGCGCTAACCGAAAGAAAAAAAAGTTTCTTTGTTTAATATTCGTTTTTTTTTTTTAAATCGTTTTCTCTCTTGTAATTAAGTAAATATAATGTTTAATTATAATTCTTGGAATAAGTTTCATTAAAAATTCTAAGCAAAGTCAACAATTGGTAGCAGAGCATGGTTGTCTGATATAAAGCTCAAAAGCGAAAATATTTAATCAGAAGATTAAGCAAGAAGTTTATTCTGATTGGTAAACTGAAGCACCTCTGTGAAAACTTAATGTATTTATATAGATTAAGTTAAATTGAATCTATATATTGCATGTTTAAAAGCTACCCAATATTTAAATAAATTAAAAATATATATTTGTATTTTGAGTATATTGATTTGTTTATATTAGTTCAAAAGGCGAAAATGGCTGGATATAATTTTTTATCCCAAAAAAAAATTGAACAATTAATAGGAACTAATCATCAAATATGGGGGTTGAAATTCGGCGCAGTTCTGAGAGGAAGAAAATTATTTAAATGTGTCATTTCAGAACCAGAACCTGATATGGAAGACAAAACTTCTTGGGAGATTTGGAGTGAGAAAAATGATGAAGCGTTTGGGATAATCATCACTACGTTAACAAATCAACAAGCTGGAATGTTCATAGGAGAAACAAATGCTAAGAAAGTATGGGACTTACTGAGAAAACATACACAGGCAATTTGGAAGATGAAATTATTGATATAGGCTTAGAATTAAAGAACATTAGAATGTAAGATAAAATGAAACAGTAGATGAATGTGTAAAAAGAGGGCAAAAAATATTGCTGCTAGAAGTTCATGAATTAGGGCATCAATTTTCCTCAAGAGAACTTTCATTTCATATTGTCAGAGGCATAGATCCAAGGTATAAAAATATTTCTATTGTCTTAAGATCTAAGAGAAAGGCAAGAATTGAAGAGATGCAACAAACTCTAAATGAAGAGTAGTCGGGAAGAAATATGAAATTAACTCAATCAGTTGAGAATGGCATGAATAAGCATACAGAATTAAAGATAGAAAAGTTAAACAATTTCAGCCGAAAAGATGTTTTGTTTGTAATAAAAAGGGACACCTAGCTAATGATTGCTGGTTTTGAGAAAAACAGAAACAAGGATATCAAAAGAAATGGACTCCTGATTATAGAAATCACAAATACAGTAGAGAATATTCAAATAACCTAGTGGATACTATGAAGAGTGGAATTAATGAACAAGCATTTGAAACATATGTAAAAGAATTTGAAGATTCATCAGATGAGGCAAATATGGTGTATAGATTCAGAATATACCGCACACTTAACGCCAAACCTAATTTAATGGATAATGTGACAGATTACGAATGTATATATAAAATCAACCTAGCTGAGAAGGGCAAAACTAGCCAAGCCATAACCAAAGAAGATATGAGACTTACTACATGCACAAGTGAAGGCCAAGAAAATATTCGCATCAAAGATATATTACATGTGCCAAGTTTAAGGAATACTATTTTGTCAGTATACAAATTAGTCAACAAGGGAAATTCGGTTATTTCCAATAAGGATGGAGCAAAAATGTATAATGAAGGGAATGATTCAGTTGCTGAGGCATATATTAAAGATAGAATGTTTATAATAGAAATAAAACTAAGAAATGTACCAAATGCAAAAAAATGAAAATGTCATGGTTATAAATATATAATTTTCAAATAAAAATAGCAATATAAGTTTAGGGCATAAAATATTAAACCATATAAATGAAGAATACATGAAAAAATGATTCAAGGACATATTGTAAGAGGATTGGATCTAAAATTCGAAAGGTTACCAGAGTGCGAAGCATGCATAATGGGAAAACTAGTTCAGAATCCATATAATATTACGAATAATTATGCAGTTAAGCCCCTGCAGTTATTCATATGGATTTTTTTGGACCAATCTTTAGGAAGATCTAAGTATTTCTTTTTATAGTAGATGACACTATAGTAGAAAAATCTTTGTTTATTTCCTGATAATAAAATATGAGAACTTTAAGAGATTTGAAGAATTTGAAGCAAGAGCCGAAAACAGATTAAGTCTTAGAATAAAAGATGTAAGAACTGACAATGGAACTGAATTTTGTAACTCTAGATTTGAAGGTCTTTTCAACTTCTCACCACATTCTCGCTGCAAAGCAGAGGAGTTGCAGAGAGAGTGAATAGGACTCTTATAGATACAGCGAGAACCTTACAAATTGATTCAAAATTACCCATGAAGTTTTGGGCAAAGGGAATTGCTACAGCTGTATACATATATAATTGTACTTCCCTCAGGTCTATCAAGCACCATACACCTGTGCAGGGATAGAATGGGAGGAAACCATCGGTCAAACACATTCCAATATTTGGAGGTTTGACACATTGGCTTGAGAGAAAAACAAAAAATAACAAGTTTACATCCCAGGGTAAAAATGTAATATTTATTGGTTATTCCATTAAAATAAAAGCCTACAGAATATATGATATAATGACAAAGAGAATTCAGGAAGGCAGATCAGTAAAATTTAGCGAAGATAAGAGAGGTATCGATTATGCAAATGATATTCAAGAGGATACTAATTGCGATAATTTGACCTATAAAGCAAATTTTAAAGAAATAGTTGCTGAAAACTTTCTTAAGAGAAAACAATCCTTTCACAGAGAGTGAAATGAAGTCTCAAGAGGATATTTCAGTAAAATTTGATGGTGACTGTGAAAATGAGTCATCACAAATTGAACCGATAGGAAAAAGATGCGGAAAAAGAGGGAGCAAGAAAGGTGAAACAAAGAGAATCTTAAAAGAATTACTCAAAATAAGACTTGAAGAAGGGAAAGAAAGGAAATTGATCAAAAAAGATATTCGACGCTCACAAAGAATAAAAGATAGGAATGATACGAATTTAATTATGGAAATATATCATTTTTTTCTAAAGAATTTTAAAGAAGCAATGGATAGTGGAGAAAGAAATAAATGGCTCAAAGCAATGGAAGGAGATCTCAGTGAGATAAATAAACATAAAGTATGGACACTAGTACCAAGGGAAAATTATAAGAAAGTCATCAATAGTAAATGGGTCTACAGTACGAAAAAAAACTTCGAATGATGGCATATATAAAAGAAAGGCCAGACTGGTTGCTGTTGGATGTAATCAAAGATATTATGTGGACTATAAAGAATCCTTCTCACCTTGCGAAGCTTGCGAACAATAGTAGCTCTTGCAACGCAACATAATTTAATCATAAAGACTTATGATGTGAAGACAGCTTATCTCTATGGTGAGTTAGAAGGGACAGTATACATGAGACAACCAGATGGTGTTATGAAAAAAGAAGAAGAAAACAAAGTTATAAAATTGGAAAAAAGCTTGTATGGTCTACCACAATCAAGAAAATGTTTGAGCAAAATAATCAATGAAATTTTATACCAGTTGGGAATGATTAGAACCAAATGTGTCTATAAAGTCCAGATAGAAGATTATGCAATACTGGGTGTATATGTAGATGATATCATCATTGCTGGAATTATAATAAAATAATGGCACACTAGCCTCAGAAATAAAGATATATGTTACTCTAACAGAAAGGAAAGATAGCGAACCACTTATTGGAATTGAAATAAAAAAGCAGAAGATGGATTTTATCTATCTCAGACTAATTATATTGTTACAATTCTGTACAGATTTGGACTGGAAGAATGTGACAGTGTGCAGACACCTGGAGTTCAAAATCAAAATTTGGATGAGTATTTGGACTCTAAGCCAGTAGATAAAACTGTATACCAGGAAATTATTGGATCACTTATGTACCTTTCTACGGGTACTCGACCGGGCATATCCTTCGATGTCAGCAATATATCTCACTATAGTATATGAACCGAGAGAAATACACTTAAATGGAGTTGAAAGGACCTATAGATATCTGAAGGGAACAAAAAATAAAATGTTGTCATATAAGTCAACAGAAAACAATATCACAATAAGTACTTATGCGAGCTGGTGCACAACCAGAGACGCAAAATCCTATCCAGCATATACAGTCAAACTTGGCGCCAACTTAATAACAAAGAGTCTCCCTAAGGACAAACTAGGAAAATGTGCAGATAGCTTTGGACATGCTGATTAGAGCTTACACACAGGGGAGCGTGGGTTGTATATATATTAATTAATTAATTGTTCCCACAGAGTTTGTTTAAGATCTCAAGTTAATAGGCACTACCTGAAAAAAAAGCTCCTTTGTTTAATATTAGTTTCTCTTATATTTGTTCTCTATCTTGTAAATCAATTAATAAAATGTTTGATTAATATTCTTGGATTCAGTTTCATTAAAATTTCTAAGCAAAGTCAGCAATAAGCATAAATATATATTGTTTAAATTTTATTTATATTTTAGCTATTGATTATGATCTTTCGTAAATATATAAAAACTAGAAGAATGACCCGGCTTCGCCCGAGAAATCCCCCGAGTGAAGTATCCTTCATACTGAAAGTACATCAATAATAAATAGTAGAAGTGCCATAGAATATCAATACAGAAGAAACACATAAACTACAGGAAAAAAGTGTGTAATGGCAAAAATTGAATTATATTAGTGTTTAGGTATTTGATTTAATTATTTTTTGCAATCCATTTAGTTGTTTCAAAATTAATATAGTTTAAATAGACAGCAGCTTTTCCACCAAACCCCCATTAACCTTTGAAATTGCCTGAGTTGAGTGACTGACTGTGAATAATCCTGACTGCGATGCCCATCTTCTCAGTAAGAATTAAAAAAAAAAAAGGTTTATAAAAAAATTAATCCAAAATACTGGCATGTAAATATTTTTCTGTAAAAAAATAAAAGAGCATATGGAAATATTAGGCAATCATATGTGTTCACTAATGATTGCGACTGCATTTTAAACGATTTTTAAAAAGAGATTTAAACAAATGAAGGCCAGAACACAAAAATTGATAAAAAATATGAAATCCATTATTTACATACATTCACAAAAGCAAACGATGACAGAATTGATGACTCTGATACTTGTATATTTTAATAATAATAATATAAATGAGTTTTAAAAATTGTAAAAAAATAGAAATGCATCGGCCGGCAATCGAACCCGGGCCGCCCGTGTGGCAGGCGAGCATTCTACCACTGAACCACCGATGCTTATAAGAAATAGCCATATTTGGGTATTTATTCCATTCACAAAATCAAACGATAACAAAATTGATTGATGACTCTGATACTTGTATATTTTAATATTTTGCCATAAATTATTTTCGAATGTAGAATTCAAATCTATTTTTTTTTTTAATAATTAAATACTAAACGTATTTTCAAAAAGCTTTTATTAAAGTTTACCAAAAATAGAAAATAAATATTTTAACATATATAAAAATATTAGACTTATAATGGAGTATAAATAGAAGCGGCTTGGGGCTTTCAGTATGAATTTCGAATTAAATGTAATTTAATATGAAGCAACTGTTTTTAAGCTTCACTAAATTTTTCACCTCTTCACTCTATATACGATGATCGCCAATATGCAGCTTTTATTTGGACTTATAAAAATCCTATTGTTTAATGGCGGTAGCTGGAATATTTATTTTCTCCTTTTTATTGCATATCAATAAATATATTTTTAAATACTATTTCCAATAATTATTTATTAATTTTTAGTCCTTATAATTATTTATTTTAAAATTTACAAATATTTATATTTTCACAAATTATTAGATTTATAGATATACAAAAAAATATATATTTATAATATTAAAATTTATAAAATTGGTTGAATTTGTGTATTTCAATATAATATTAGATTACTATATATTTATGGAAATATTCTCACTAATTTATAGCTCTAGTTCATACTACTAATAGATTTTTATGGATGCCAGCTCTCACTAAGCCACAAGCGACAGCACATATTTTCTCCTTCGGAAACAATATCAAATTTTATTCTATTCTATATTCCATAACACACGCAGAAATTCCACATAGAATTCAGATATATTGTGCACTTATATTGTTAGTTTGATTGTGTGAGGGTACGGAATTTTAGACTGATACCTGGTCTGGAAATATATTAAAATTGATGGCGTGGTCTGGAAGTATATTAAAACTTGTTCACAAATATTGAATAGAAATCAGTCCAATCCCACCCAGCCCATTTAAATAGATAGAATTCTAGCCACTTATTACCCCACAGTGACGGCTGCACCAAGTTTTCCTTTTTATAAAGAAAAATACAAATTCTCTTCTCTAATCAGATTCCGACCACCACGGCCACCTATACATCTCAATTTTGTAGAACTTGCAATGTTAGTACGAGTCAACTAGGTTATAAAATACCAGATTTCTACTTTCTCGGGAAGTATATTAACAATTGATCATAAAATATGAAAATAAATAAAAGATATTGTCTATTATCGACCTACGCGACTTTCCAGAAGTCTGAAATTCTGTCATCTTGCAATGTTACCAGGTGTAGAAATTTTACTGAATATCAATAAAACTCCACGATGCTATTTTAATATATTAAAATATATCGCAAGATTAGTGGCCAGACAGACATAGAAGCAATATTTATACAATATTGTTCATAAAGCAATACTTAAAGTTTAACCGCATAAGTTTCTTTTATTTGTGAAAAATCAATTTTAATTTCAAAGAGAAATATCTAATATTTCTAACTTTTTGGATGACGTATGAAAAGGTTGAATATATGAAGAGTGATGGTCTATATATGATTGGATGACGTATGGAAAGGTGAAAATATGAAGAGTAATGGCGAACGGAAAACCGCCCCTGGACACTTTTATTTTTCCGTTCGCCATTACTCTTCATATTTTCACCTTTCCAAACGTCATCCAATCATATATAGACCATCACTCTTCATATATTCAACCTTTTCATACGTCATCCAAAAAGTTAGAAATATTAGATATTTCTCTTTGAAATTAAAATTGATTTTTCACAAATAAAAGAAACTTATGCGGTTAAACTTTAAGTATTGCTTTATAATCATACGCCGCAGTCATTTATAATGTAATATTGTTCATATTAATTGTTATTTATACCTTTTTTGCATAATTTTATTTGTAAAATCATTGTTATTCTGTCTTTATTTTTAATTCATTTCACCACGTACCAAAGTATGTATAAAAAGGACGTTTTGTTTAATAAAGTCAGTGCGTTTGTGAAATACGCCCGTGTGTGTGATTCCATCCTTTATAAAGTAGATCCCCCTTTGGGAGTCAACGAGTGATCGCCAGCAATCGGACCTTCCCTCAACGCAAATAAACTACAGTCCTCAGAAGGTGGCGGAGACATAAGGGTTGGTACCTGGAAGTAGAACACCTCCTTCAGCCAAGGTTAAACAATTTGGTCCTGATCGAGCCGGATTCTAAAGAAACTAAGAAAATTGAAGAAGAACGAATTCTAAAGAGGTAGAGAAAATTTGCATGCTTCTGAAGAACTTAAAAAAATTAGGCTGATTGGTAAAGGAAATACAACGTGTGATCAATAATTTCCAGGAATGAGACTGGATCACCTAAAAAATTCAAAATAATGAAATAATTTTATAAGGACCTTATAGATAAAACATTTATCAACACGTAGAAATAAAATTGATCACATAGACGCACGCGCTCACGTTTAATCGAATTTATAAGCTCGAGTATATCAGAACATTTTCGAATTTCAGTATGGACTGTATTGAAAAACAGCGAGTCTCATAGGGTTTTTGCTTTAAATTAGGGAAAACAGCTTCCGAATCATTTAAAATCTTGAAGCAGGCTTTTAAAGAAGATGCCCTATCACAATCGAGGACATTTGAATGGTTTTCACGATTAAAAGCTGGTCGAATAAGCAAGATAAATCAAGGATGTTCAAATCGAAGCTTAAGTGTCTTCTTATCACTTTATTTGATGTAAAGGGATTGGTACACTATGAATTCGTGCCCGAGTGTTAGACCATTAATCAACATTACTATCTTGATGTATTGCGACGTTTAAGAGAGCCTGTGCGTCAGAAAAGACCCGAAAAATGGCATCAGAAAATTTGGCTCTTGAATCATGACAACGCACG
Source organism: Cordylochernes scorpioides (assembly GCA_030710605.1). NCBI lineage: Eukaryota > Metazoa > Arthropoda > Arachnida > Pseudoscorpiones > Chernetidae > Cordylochernes > Cordylochernes scorpioides. The sequence continues at coordinate 37,142,495 of CP092876.1, forward strand.
GCCACATACGGCCGTGACTGTACCACTCTATTTGGCTAAACACGGAATTGCTTTACTACCCCAGCCACCCTATTTTCCTGACTTGCTCCCAACGAATTTTTCCTTTACCCTAAAATTTAAATAGTCTTAAAAGGACCTCGATTTGACTCAATACCTGAAATAAAGGAGAATTCGAAGAATATTTTGAAAGGCCTGAAATATGAGGATTTTCAGAGGTGTTTTGATATCTGGAAAAAAAGATGGACCAAGTGTATAGATAGTGACTGTCATTATTTTGAGAAATTTTAAATAAAACCTTATTATACTTTTGTATTTCTTTAAATATTTAGCATTCCTGGAAATTATTGATCACACTATGTTTTTAAATTAAGTTAACTAAATGAAGTATTGTTAAGAATTCGAGATGAAAAAGAGTCAGAAAATCCTAACGTTGTTGCGATCATCTGCGACAAAGCGCATAAAGGAAATTGATGCGGAACTGGATAGGGAATATCCATCTCAGGAGACCATCACGATAAATTTTAGAGTGTTGGAACTCTTGAGAAACAACTCGGAGATGTAAATGTACAAATTATGAATCTGGTGTTGGAGGATGAAGCAATAACTCCGCATGATCTGGAAATGGAGCAATTAATGGTGGTCCAGTATTAGAGGAATTTTATCAGAACGGAACTTCGAGTGGATGAATATCTCTAGTTAAAAGAGAATGAGCACCAAGGCCGAAGTAATCTGGATCCTACTAGGAGCGCCCAGAAAGATGGCACTCACGGTTTATGACAGCACATGTCTCGAGTGTTTGGGAAGGTGGTAGCAGTTTAAGACGATTAATGAGAGTCCAGGGTTGTCGGAAGTAGAGAAGTTCCAGTACCTTGTACAATCAATGAGGGCTGGTACCCGAGCGGATCTATTGGTCAGTAGTTACCCGCTAATCACAGAGAATTATCCTAAGGTAGTTAAGGCATTGCCCGGTTTGGGTATAAGATAATATTGACCGAGGTCTATGTACGCCAACTATTGAAACTAGTAATAAATAATCCACGGACCAGATACCTTAACGTTGGGAAGTTTGTACGAACAGGTCGAATCCCATTTAAGAGCCTTGGAGTCATTGAACGTCAGTACACAACAAATTGCCTTATTTTTGTACCCCCTAGTGGAGACAAGTCTGCCGGAAGACTTGAGAATATGGCAAAGAAGTGCGCTGGCGAGGTAGAGTGAGGACGAACGAGAACTCACAATAAAAATAGACCAAAGATTACAGCGACTTCTTGAGTTCTTAAGGAGTGAAGGGGGAACAACTGTTGAATGTATGAAAGAGAGGGGTTTGGGGAATCATCCCAAAGGAGGAACTATGGCCAACATGTAGCCAGAATGCACACCGCTCAGATAAAAGATGCTCAGGGTAGAGTGACTCCCCTGTGCCTAAGTTGTAAAGGAAAACATTGGATACAGGACTGCACAGGCTGGCGTTCCATGACAGTTACCGACGGTTACCGAAAGAATAGATGAAATAAGGAAGGTTAACGCCTGCTTTCGCTCTTTGCGGATGGGCCATATGAGGGCAACCTGCAGAACACAAATCCGGTGCTCGCACTGCAGAGGCCTCCATCATACAGCGCTGCATCTACCAAGGCAAGTATCCATGAAAAATCGTGATCATGGGGAAAGGGAAAGGCGAAACACTGAGAAGCCGCGGGCTTCGACTGGTGAACAGGAAGTCGCTTTATCAAGGATGCATGTGAGAACCGCAATCCCAAAGGCCTTGTTGGCGACAGCTCGGGTTCGCATAGTTGGCCCTCAGGGCGTAAGAATCACGGTGCGGGCGTTGCAGGATCAGGGGTCTCAGTCGTCCTTTGTCCATCAAGATCTTCATCACTTAACTGTTCCGGAACACAAGGTCAATGCACAAATCTTCAGGATTAACGACACCAGGGGAGAGCATGTTAAACAGATGGTATCCTGTTCGGTGGAGTCGTTGACAGATTCAAGTTGGACTATACCAATTTAGGCGTTGGTGGTGGGAAGAATGACTGGGATATTACCTAGTCAGGATCTCCGTATTCCTGTGCCGTCCAGCTGGAAGGCCCTGCCATTGGCCGACCTTCAGTTTAAGACAAGTAGCCGAGTGGATGTAATACTGGGAGCAGACGTATATGGAAGCTTTTTTTCACAGATTTTAAGTATGATGAGAAAGGGTATGCGCACAGAAGACCGGATTGGGCTGGATTATTTCGGGAAAATTACCCAGTGAAGGAGAAGGCAACCCACACATGGTGTACAACATCAGGGTGAATTATGAAGAAAACCTGGACAACATATTGAGACGCTTCTGGGAGGTGGAAGAAGTCCCCATTAGACCTGCCAAGTCGGGCGCAGATGAATTCTGTGAAGAATTCTATAAGACAAAGGTGCATAGAACAGCTAGTGGGCGATATATCGTTCCTCTCCCTTTTGACCCGAAGGTGAATATATGAACGCCATTATAATTTTAATTATAACAAGATAAAAAGGCATTTCCTTATCGTGCAACTGAAAGTTTTTGATGGCTGGCGCCATCTATCGGAACAAATATCAACTATTCGTTGATTTTTAATTATTCCAGAATTGACCGAATACCCATTATTGATTAATCAAGAAAAGCTAACCACGTACGCGTTTAGGGCTGTTGGCCCTCATTATCGTGGTACAAGCTGTACCTCAACGACCAAAAAACTGATCATTCAGGCATCCTGAAAAATTATGAAACGGGTAGTTACGGCCTGAATTACGTGAGAATGCGAAACAATGAAAAAAATAGTACAAATGTGATATTGGGAAGGTGAATTGATGAGGAGAATAAATTCGAAAAGAAAAAAAAATCTCCTTGTCGTGCAACTGAAAGTTATTAATGGCTGGCGCTATCTATCGGAAGAATTACAGATCTAAAGTCTCATATTGAATCCAATAAAACTCAAAAGGTGCGTGAGATAAATGCAGAACTTAAAACTTCAAAATAAATTATTGCAAGACATCACCAAATTGACAAAACAAAAAAAAAATGTCACAATGGCGCTCGCACGATTTGAGTGATACTCAACTTCAGCGACGTCTGGAATTTTGCAGTTCTTTGTTGGCTCGCAACAATTTGACTCCTTTTCGACACGAATTGTTACGAGTGATGAAAAGTGGGTACTTTTTGACAACAGGAAGAAATCAAGGCATTGGTTAGACAAAGATGAGGACCCAAAACCAAGCTTGCATCCAAAGCGGATAATGCTCATTGTTTGGTGGTCATATGCTGGATTATTGCATTACAGATTTTTGAATAGTTTCGAAACGATAAATTCAGAAGTCAAGATTTTCAAGCCATGCATCTGAAATTGTAAGAAAAAATTGCCAGTTTGGTCAATATGAAAGGCGTTATTCTGCTTCGCCACACTCATTTACGACCCAACAAAAGATTGTTCAATTAGGTTATGAAGTTCTAGCTCACCCTCCTTATTCACCTGATCTGTCCCCTACCGATTTCCATTTTCAAGCATTCAGATAATTTTTTTTCATGGAAAACGGTCGTCAACAGGAGAGATGTGGAAAACGCCTTTTTGGATTTTTTGGCCTCAAGACAACCAGACATTTTTGAAAATGGCATATAAATGTTAACATCACGTTGGTATAAGTGCTTTGTATCTAATAGTGCCTATTTTGTTCAAATAAACTCTTTTTTTTTTTGGTTATGATATATTTAATTAGAAGCTTCCAAACTCCCATTATTTATGGGACAGCCTGATAATTTCGCCACACTTAAAAAAAAAAAACTTCTTTGAAGGAAGATATTGTAATAATAGGTATATATAATAAAATATAATATAAACAGGTGCACAAGGAGACGGCATATCTTATAGAAGGAAGGTAAATGTTCTGCAGTAAGAAGACCTTCGTGAAAGACAAACACCAGAAAGACAAAAACTTGGACGGCCATTAGCACTTATTGATAACCAGGGAGTAATTAAGCGACGTGATTGGCTAATATTTTGTTAGCATCATCTTTCCTCTCATTTACATATGCTGATTATGTAAACTGTCAACATTTTTATTTCGACTTGGCGCCACTGTTGATTTTTAGTCATCTCTCTTTTATTTTCTCCGTGATTTTATTCCCTTGCTTCTGTGATCCAGTAAACTCTGCATTTAACACGTTGGTTATGAACTTACTTTGAAATATATAAGCATCAATAATATTTATGGAAATTTTGCCGGGAGTATATTGATCTAAAAAGTCAAAGATCACCTCTCCCGTCAAAATATACGTTAAAGCTAGACGCCATCTATTGAACGTCGCCACAAACTAACGACCTCGGGTCGGTGACAAAGCCACAACACCAGCTTTTTCAAACTGAAAAGAAACCATGGTTTCGGGCTAATGGTCCTCGTCAGCCTAGGACGAACTTTATTCCATTTGATCCACAGCTAAATCTGTCCCAAATCTATAGCTAAAATATGGATGGATATTTTAGATCAATATTCTTTCTGCAAAATTTCCTTCTATATTTAGCTATAGATTTTTCTAGCTACTTAGACAGCTAAAAACCTATTTGGCAGTTTGTCAAGATTCCATTAGATCCCTTGTGGATCTCTTGGAGTAAAGTCCGCCCTAAGCTGACTAGGATAATTACCGCGAAACCATTGTCTCTAGGTGGACAATTCTCAGTTTGTCAAAGCTGGTGTCGTGGCATTGTCACCGACCCGAGGTGACGGTCAATAGATAGCTTATAGCTTCAACGTCTATTTTGACGTGAGAGGTGACCTTTGTCTTTTTACATAAAATATATTGTAGCAAAAAAATATTCATTACTTTATAAATTATATATACCTCATATATATTTATATATTTTATTCTGTAATCTTCCATCATTCCCTTTCTAGTAGTTTACAACTATTCAGTTGATGTGTTATAGCCATAAATAAATTGTTTTGCCATTCTGCAGTCAGTAAATTTTAATTTCATACGTTATATTTTGATGGAGATGCTGGCCAAATTAGGAAAGACAAACTGAAAATGACCGAGAAGACTTTGAGTCCATGGATGCAGTGATCTTCATTTTTCCGTAACTATCTCCAGAATTCTACCGCCGTGTCAAAGCCAAGACTTCCTTCAAATACCGCATAGCTGCTCTTTACGCCGCAATGAAAAGATACAAAGTTACTATGGACAAAGTTCCAAGACTCCGAGGGAATCTTGGACAGAAACACGTCAGATCCATGTCAGTAGCAACAAGACTCGCAAACTATGGGTCATATTTCCCATATGGATATTCTACGTAGCGAAGTATTTATTTTATGAACATTTTCTAAATTAACATTTTATTAATTAAGAATCTCTTGATTGTAAAAATAAAAGATGATGATGGCTTGAGCCATCTGTCGGAATAAATATTAAATACACTGGTCAACAACATTTTTGCCCAAGAGAACCTGATGGTGGTTCTAGTGTAACTTTTCATGCTGAACACAAAAATCTGATCTGAAAATTTTCCATCACCTATGCTGTTTCGTGACAGCCTTTTTTTTTTGGTATTGTAATAAATACAGCAAAAAAACATTACGTAAGCATTTTCGCATAAACCTTATTACATTACACTGGTTTATCAAAAAATATTTTTCGTTGTCCCAAAAGAAACAGCATCTTATCTTAATTTAACTCTTTGTGCTGATTCCAGATTCCAAATATACCATTAGTTTTCTTCTATCACGCAAGATTTTTGAGATACATCTACTTGAAATTTGGAAATGTTTTAATATATCGACCTATACGAACGAAATATATTTATTTTATTGAAAAGTTGTGACAGTGGATTTTCTTCTATACTTTGCTTGTGTTACATCCCTCTTGAGTGTCCAGCAGTAGTCAACAAGCATCCCGGGACTCCATTTACCTTTGTACCGCTTCTCCATGCTTGATATATCTTGATGAAACCTCTCACCATGCTCATCGCTAACTGTACCAAGATTGTCTGAGAAAGAAATCCAGATGTGAATGCAGGAAATGGATCTTGAGACATGTTACATCCCAGTGCCTTGTAGGAAAGCAACAGATCATTAACTATGTCTCGGTAATTTTCAACTTTGACACTTCCTTAGAAGTTCTTGCAAACGTTTCTAAAGGAATTCCATGCTGCTTCTTCAACTTTATTCAAACTATTTTGAAAATTTCCATCCTGCAGCAATTCTCGAATCGGAGGTCCAACAAAAATGCCTTCTTTAATTTTCGCATCACTTATGCTAGAACATTTTTGTTTTAGGTAGGCAAATCCACTGGCATTTCGATCCATTGCCTTGACAAAGTTCTTCATTAATCCCAGTTTAATATTTAATGGTGGTAGTAAATATTTTCTGAATCGATCAGGGGAGGATTTAAAATATTTTTATGTCCTGGAGTAAAGTTTTCACGGTTTGGCCAGCTTTTCTTAATGTAAATGCCTTACCTATCTCTGTTATCCCACTCACACAGAAAACAACAAAATTTTGTATATTCAAGCTGTAATCCAGGCAATAGAGCAATGACTTTCAAATCACTGAATATTTTCCAACCGTATAAAATAAAAGGATTTAAAAGCGCGAATGTTTCTTTTATACATAAAACGAACTTCTACTGTCCTTACTGCGATGAAAAAATATATTGGGAGGGCTTGGCTCATCAGTGGTGAACTCTCCCAATATATTTTTTCATCGCAGTAAGGACAGTAGAAGTTCGTTTTATGTATAAAAGAAACATTCGCGCTTTTAAATCCTTTTATTTTATATGTATAGATGGCGCGTTATTGCTTTGTGTTAATTTTCCAACCGTATCTTTCATATTCTATCTTTTTCAAAAGCAGTTTCATGTTTTCTTAAATCTCTTTCATGTTGGATGCATGTGCTATTGGCACTGATGAAAACTTATTTCCGTTGTGAAGGAGAACAGCTTTCAAACTAATTTTTGAAGAATCAAAGAATAAACGCCACTCTTTTGTATCATGGTCATGACCAAGCGCTTCCATTAGACTAACAACATCATTGCAATATACCAAATCATTCTTTTCTGAAAAGAAGTCTTGAAATTCATCTTGACGCTTGAGAAAAAGCGTTTGTGCATTTATGCAGCAGATTCCAGCCTTTTCCCTTAGAGCCTAAATGTTCACTCTGATTTTTTGGATAAATCTAAATCACGTACGAGGTCGTTCAAATCTCCTTGGGTTAACAAATGAGGTTCAGATGAAGCACCTGCTTCAAATTTTATGTCATCCGACTGTTGCTCTCGTCTATCTGAATCATCGTCACTAAATATTACACATTCAGGAGGCTGTGGCACAGGTAAAATATCACTATGAGGAACCGTTCTCATAGCAGAAGGCAAATCTGTATATTCAACTGTCTTGATTTGGATATAATACCTGTAGTCTTTGTCAAACAAAAATAACAGTTTGTAGAATGGTCTTTAGGTTCCCTCCATATAATTGGAACCGCAAAAGGCATATGACGTTCACCTTTAATCCACCCTGTAAGACGTCGAGCACAAATTTCACATCAATGATGAGGAGCTCAAGTCTTTGTCACCGACTTTATAGCCAAAATAAAGTTGATAGCACTTTTTGATGAGCGGTGTAAAGTTTCGTCTTTGAACCTTGAAAGTTAATTCCCCACAGATGTAACAGAAAATATCAGGAATATTAATGCAACGCCTCGGCATATTGACTTTATAAAAGCAAATCAATAGAGAAAAATAAACTGATCACTTCAAATTACCTGTCACTTCTGATGCAAATCTATTGAACAAATCGTTAGGTTCAATTCAAATATATATATTAAAACTATTATTCAACAAATAGCATTCCAGAGCTTGTCGTTATTTTTGAGTTGAAAGCAAAACAGATTGCATTATAAAATAAACATATTTAATTAAAAATTCAATAATTTGTTATTTAAATTAATATTTATGATTCTTAAAGTGAAAAATTTATATAATTAATAACAAATAAAATAAAGCTTTTGGCTCCACATATCAACTCTTATTGCCAAAAATAAAGCGCTAGCTAATGTAATGATGTTTACTTAAAAAATGCTTACGTAATATTTTCTGCATTATTACTGTATATACTAATTTATAGAAAAAATGGTTATCCTGCAAGAACTATGGGTGATGTAAAACTTCTGATTTCATTTTTGAATTCAGCATGAAAAGGTACATTAGAATCAACATCAGGTTTTCTCCGGCAAAAAAAACAACAATAGCTATTGGTTGTTTTTTAATTATATTCCAGAAGTGACAACAACAATAAAAAAAAACATTTTTGATTTATAAAGAGAAGCTAACCAAATACATGTTTCGGGTGTTTTCTCGTGAGCATGGTATTTGACCCCCCAATTCTAGAATAATTAAAAAATCAACGAATACTTGATAATTATTCCGACAGATGGCGAAAACCATTAGCAACTTCTAGTTGCATGATCAGAAAATGCATTCATCTTAATTTATCCACCTGATCTCACTATAATTTCACCAGCGACAGGTCGTTGGATCCACAGGCGACACAGGACTGTTGGACCGATGACGGGTGGATTGACTGGATGGGGCAAGGCGTGAAGAACTAGCCTAACTGCTACGTCCGTGCTGTGCCCGGAGAAGGCGCAGCGTCGAAGCGACTACCAGCCGATGTTGATGGGCAGGTTTATATGTTCCTCCCACCTTATAGCGAACTGGACGATGGGCAGGAAAGTCAGGCGTGGGCGCTCTAACATGCGGCGGGCTGTTCGGGTGATGACTCGCAAGAACGGCGTAGTCCTCCCGCGCTGCACCTCGCCGATGGTGTTTACTCGGTAGGTCCCGCGCAGAATTTCGTCGATAAGACGACGGTAAAAGCTGGTCAGCGACGCGGCGTCGGCCAGGGCGCAGCGCGTAGGCCGAGTGAGGGAAGGGGCAGGGCCAGCGAAATCCCCAATGCAGGCACTGACCCACCGGGTAAGAGCCAGTAGGTCGGGTGGCCGGAGAGGGCGGCAGCCACTGATGATGGGGAGGTTCAGAAGCGAATGAGGATGTCAGCGACCGCTTCCCAGATTTTAAGAAGCAAGAGACACCGTGGCGGGTGCCAGGACGCGGATGGAAATTGATATAGCCACGCACCGCTCTCGACCAGCCAGGAGTAGGCATTAATTATTTAGATCGTCATTTTTATTCGTCATCGCCACGAAATAGACGCCGCAGGTATGGTGATCGAAAATTACTTTTCTCCTCTCTCAAGTGTGAAATGTCTAGCAGGTTCAACCTTTCGACCTATTACGAATCAAGAAATTCGTGCTAATCCAGACTGTTTCACTAAATATTTTACCTCTTCCTCAATATACGATGATCATTCTCCGGCATTTTTGACTCATATAGATTTAATTGTTCAATGGCTAAAAGTTGAAATATAGCGTTTTCTCATTTTTAATACATTTACTGAAAATCTATTAAAAGTTAAAATGTAAATATTATTCAAAATTCCTCTGAAAATTTGTATCTCCTTCAATAATATTGGGGATGGATTTTGTTATATATGTAATTATTCGAAAATATCTGTCCAGGGATGTAATGTCCCTTGGGTTCTCATGTTTTGGATATTGTCATCTAGTTTCAGTCCTTCAGTTCCAATTCTAAGTCCTAGTATTTTTTTTATTAATAGGTAAGCTGTATTTCATATGTTTCAAAATTTATGCCAACTTTTGTGTAGCATTCAATAGTGTTTTTAAAAATTATTTGATTATATACTTCGAAATTGTATTCAAAAATAAATATATCGTACATATCAGACAACATAGTGTTACATCTCCTCAAAAATGGAATATTGTGAAAACTCTGGAAGGGTAGTCAATCATAATGGGTACCATTTAATCACTATTTTCCATAAGATTATTTCATTATGAGAAATATCTGGTCATATTCATCCATCGTTGTCTGTGTCAAAAATAATTTTTAATATTTGGACTTGTACCGTGATACACTCAGTTTTAGGTAAGTTTGTTTCTGTTTTAATGTCCATCCATACAGAGTACAAGAACAAATCGATCTTGTCTGCCTCCTCTTTCTTCTTCATTCCACTGACCACGAGGTACCGTTCGAATCTCTTCCTCCATTTGGGCCATTCGTTGGGAGTCGAGAAGTCGTAAGTTTCTGGAGGTTGCACCAGAGAATCTTAATCCAAGGTTGGTGGACTCTCAGACCCTGAAAAGAAAGGAGGGGAGAAGGAGAAAGGATATGAAATCCAGATATGATCGACCCCTTTGGAGAACGGTTACAGCCCTGCTGAGCTTCTCATGGGACGTAAACTCCGAACGACCTTGCCAATTGCACCAGAGAATCTTAATCCAAGGTTGGTGGACTCTCAGACCTTCAAGTTCGAAAAGGAGGAAGAGGCAACGAAAATTGATTCCGTCCTCAAGGCGTTCGACAGCCACTTCTGTGTCAGAAAGAATATTATCTACGAACGTGCGAAATTTAATTCTAGAATCCAAGAGGATCGGGAGCCAGTGGACGAATTCATCACTTCATTGTACAAATTGGCTGATAGTTGCGAATTTGAGGGTCTTCATGAGCAGTTGATCCGTGACCGAATAGTGGTTGGAGTGAGGGACAAAGCTTTGTCTGAAAGAATGCAGTTGGACAGCGAACTGACTTTGGAAAAGGCGGTGAAAATTGTTCGACAGCAGGAAGCCGTTCGACAGCAGCAAGTCGACCTGCAGCGTCCCTCAACAAGCCAAAAGGTCAATCAGGTGAAGTTCAACTCGAAGAAACAATCACCGAAACAACAACAGCAGCCTTCGAGGAAGAAGGAGAAGTCAGCCAAAACAAGATCACGATGTCCAAAATGCGGAGGTTTCACCCACAGGGAAGGACAGGCTTGCCGTGCTGAAGGACAAAGATGTAACCTATGTTCGAAAACTGGCCATTTTGCAAATTGCTGCCCAGATAAACAGGCAAAGACTGCGGAAGTCAAAGCTGTTTCTGAACTCTGTATGGATGGACATTAAAACAGTTTCTATGCTCTCCGGAAAAGCCATTTGATATATAAGATTCCTTTATTTAGTGTATATTTAATTCATCGGATCAAATAATAACATTATTTTTTCCGAATATAGCCACACATGGGGTGTAACCATTCACTAAGTTCATTCGTCTTCTCTATTAATTTATTTTCAACCATGTTGTCTCACCTATATTTTTTGAAGCAGGTCGTATTCCCACAAGTTTGGCCTCTTCTTTAACTTTTATTTTTGCTATAGTATTTAATATATCAATATCTCAAAATACACTGGGAGATTCTTCTATTAGAGTTAATGGAATTTTATAAAAATTATTTTTTTGTTCCGTTCTAATCAAATTTGGCATTTTGACAAAAGCGTCAAAAAACATTTTTTTTTTCTTTCACATCTTATAAACCAGAGTATTCTCTCTGTGATTGTTAATTCATTCTCAATAGCTCAATATTATATTTCTAAACGATGTGATTCTTACACATTTTCTTTAAATCTTCAATATATTCATGGTAAGTTTGCTAGCTTCTATTCCTATCTAAAATAAAATATCTTTGTTCATTTTCCTTCTTTGGATATATTTGTATAATCCAGTCAATGTATTCCTATTCTACAATGTACGACATTGTTCAGTTTTGGAACAACAGCTTCACTATAAGGAGAATATACAAGTTTTACTATATTTTAACGAAATTGGCTAATTATAGTATATTTAAATAAACACGAGGTGTGCTGTTTTGATCTGACAATGTCGAGAAATCTAAATACGTGGGTTCAATGTACGAAGAAAACCTTTTCCGGTAAGCAATAACTATTCTGGCAAAATTTTTAATTGTATCAATTTAATTTAAGTATATAGAATCTTATAACTTTTTTTAATAATTAATATCAATAGAATTTTAGTACGTACTGGTGGCTTCCTGAATCGATACCATTTTTCTTTCAAAATATTCACACTCCAGGATCCTATACTAGGCCGTGACTTTCGAAATCGAGGGTTGATAAAATCACATCCCTACCAATCCCATAAATGCCATTTGTATTCTATAAATCAATCAATTATATGAGTGACTTGAGGAGGAGATTTGATAACAGTACTCTGTATAGAGATCTTCCAATATATACCTGATAGAACTCAAGTCAAAACTTCAATCTAGCGAATCCAAGCTTCTGTAGAAGTTCCTCTCATTCCAGTTCTACCTACAAGAATAGTCCTGAAGGATAAAATGGCCTACGATAGCTCGAGACATAGTGCGTACATAGAGTCTCTATAGACGTTAACCATCGTATGTGGAAGTTCATCTAGAACACACCTCAAAGTTACGTTTTTCCTAAATAAATCTTTCGACGGAAGTTAGAGTCTTGATAATGTGCTACATGCTCTCTACAAAACAAGATAATATTTTCTATCACATTTAGAAGACTATAAATGAAAACATCAATGATAAGAATATTATATCATTGCTCAGGAGTTCACTGACCACGTTGTTATGCCCAGCGCGGATATTCCGCTTGTGACTCACGGAACACAAATGGCCGATTTTTCAGCCAATTTTATCTAGCCTTTTACGTACAATGTCAGCTGATACCACCCTTTCTCTGACCTTAGTTAAGTAGGGGTCGAGGTCAGATTGCCTCCTGCCCACAACTGTAAGTATCGGTTCTTAGCGTTGGTCGCCTCTCTCCATGGCTTCTCACATATTCAGTAGGGAGTTAGTGTCCTTTAATTTGAGGAATAACGCTCTATCTATATATAAGAAAAATGTCTCTTTTTACAAATAAATATTTGATTACGCGTTATTGCCTTTTAATTAGCTTATGCCTAACTGTATTTATTGTTTACGGAATAGCACAGCTCGAGGAAAAAAATTGTATTTAATTATCTTCTTTTGAATATTATGTCTATTGTTATACTGAAAATCATAACTAAGAAACTATAGTTCATTTTCACATTTATAATCAGTATCGTACAATACAGTATCAGAACTCTAGAAAGCGATTTGGCAGATTAAATAGGCGAAACTTTCGGGAGGGTTCATCATCAATGAGCTAAGCCCTCCCAATATTTTTAATCGCAGTACAGAGAGTAGAAAGTTTGTTTTTCTGTAAAATAAAAGTCATGCTTGATAGTTTTATTTATTATAGTTGGTGTCAATCTCTATTAACTACAGAAAAGCATATGTTTAAAACCTTCGCCCTTTTATATTCTTTCGTCTCATTTGGTCAGGCAATTTATTACTCGAATTAATTGTAAACCATTTTTCTATTATAAATTCTCACTCTTCCTCTCCTCACAAATTGTTCTTCGACGATTACATTTTTATGAGTTATGTCTTTTTATTATTCTTGTTTAGCGCATTTCATTTCAATCTTTATCGTTTCTCATTTATGTAACATTTATTTCGTAGAATGTTTGTAGAAACGAATATATGTTTTCTCAATATAATGCTAAGAACCATAACTAAGAACTATAACTATAATACTATGACAATTAAAAACAGTTTATGATACTATGGTAAATTCTCCGGTTTAAAAATGGATCCGGCGAGCAAATCAGATAAGGATCACTGTGTTTGAGCACATTTATCAAGGAGAGAGCCGAGGTGCCTTTTTCTCCTCTACTGGATAAAGGCGGTTGATTCAGCAGATAAACTCTTAAATGGACATCGCGATATCAAAGTCGCGCCAATTTTGATAAGAGTTATATTTCGAACCATCATTTAGAGTCTTAACAATTTCTGAATATTTATGTATATATAATTATGAAACATTCGCCGAGATGCCTTTTAGAATATGGAAAATATTTCCATATATTCAAAAAATAGTCTTATATGCATATGGTTCTAAATTACCTAATACTATAACACAGAGACATCATTTCTAATATTTCAAACACAAAAAATGACAAAAGGGTATTCTGTTAATGAAACAGTAAACATTTAAGAGAGATTTCAACAGATGAATATTTTCGGAATATATTTTAATAGAAACAAAACCTTATTTTTCCATATATATGTAATAATATAGGTAAATACACACTAGATGCTACTACTAGATAGCCCCATCATGCAGATACAATTTAACGCGCCAAATTGGACATCACATGTAATACAAAACATATCAATAAAGTTTTATTAAGAGTCCGCCACTTCAAAGGCAGAACAAGGGTCCGATTTCAAAAGTCTTTAGTTTGTTTTGCTTCCATCCCCACCGACAAAGGGCCGGACTACATCCTCCTGGACCTTGTCCGCGTCTTCGGCCCTGGCCTCTCTCTACGGTGACATCCAACCTGCCTGGTTCATTTGCGTTACCCTTTGACGTCTGAAACCATTGTGGCCCCATGACTGCATAGTGCCTGCTCTCATATATAAATACAAGTGTGTGTTATATATTCATGTTGTAATTTGTGGAGCCGAAATGGTTGCTTCTCATCCAATTCAGATATGTGCCAGATTGGTAACGCAATATCCTGAAACTAAAAGAAGACCATACGAATAGAAACATGATTACCTCGGTTTAGAGGGGGCATCCTGGAAGGTGGAGATGAATTAGAGGAAGTCAAAGGATCGCTGGTAAATCTGGCAGCATGACCCCTGATTATTCAGTTTATGCCTGTTTTACAGCGGTCTGTACTCGCTCCCTTACTTATGGGCTCAAAAATAACCCAGCTTATACGCTGATGGTGACGTCAAAGAGTGCGGACCTTTATTGTTCAATCAAGGAATGGCATGGTCTATATATATCTTGGGTGCCTATCCCTTCCTTTTACGGGTGTATTTTCATTGAACTCCATTTATAGGTTAAATCAAGGTTTGTTTGAGTCAGAGACGATCCATCAGGCTTGAGTACTTTTATGTGAAACATTACTATTTACAACATGTATATGTTCAACATATGAATACGACAAATATATATATATATTATAACTTCTTAAATTTCAGCCGTTTCTATACTCAAATCACGATATTCAACGGTGTTACATTTTACAACAACCCCAAATAATAACAAGAATATTTTAAATTAATTTCACCAATCCTATTCGAATATCAACGCATACACAGATGACAAGCATTTTTCATTTATAAATACCTTAAAACAAAAACCAATGTACATTTTATTCAAATACAAAGCATAATTACAATATAATACAAACATAATCTCGAGACCATAAAGTCATTTTCCTAAATATCGAAACACCCACTCCCCATGGTGCGAGTATCACGAAAGCAAATAGGCACTCTAACTTTCTCAATGAATTCACAAATTATATTCCTTAAAAACACAAAACTCCAAAACAGGCTCTTAATTAAAGGCAAAACAAGTTTCTTCCTCTTCCGAAAATAATAATCAAACATCTGCCTCCCATTCCCTCTTTTCCTTCCTCAGTAGGTATCTCCAAAAATAAAAGTAACACTGGACACTGGTCCCCTGCCTGATTCATGTTGAAGGAATGCGACGTCAGCCTCCCCATGACCAGTCATTTGATTGCCCAAAACATCCTGTTCTACTCGTGTCCAATACATAACGCAGATCCTTAATTCTTTTTATTTCAAAACATTTACAGATTACCAAACTATTAATCAACATTAAAGTAATTTGCATTTGAAAAAAAAAATCTACCCAAATTTAGCATTTTGATATATTGAGCTACTGTTTGGTCTCTAAATTTTCAACTTTAATTTTTTATGTATATTCAAAATTTGATTATGTTTAATATGTTATGTGGAACTTGCCAAAGAACGAAATATAAAAAAATGTATGAAAACGTGTAATAATTCTATGTTGCTATAAATATTATTCAATTATTATCTTTCATATATATATTTACTTCTATTTTTGTTTCCTTTTCAAATGTCTCTAAAGATATTTCATTCTTAAATTTTTTCAACGCACTGCAAGATGTAGAGACATTCCCTCTCTATCCTATACCTCTCTAAAATGCCTCTTTATTTTTTCTACGTGATTTCTAATCAATATCAACGTTATTAGCTGGAGCCATCCTCTTTTAATGCTTCGACAAGCTAACTTCGCGAGATTGTTAATGTTCAGCCTAAACATTTTTCTTATTTTTTAATTCGATCTATATCTTGATGTATTCTCCCCCAGTGTACCTTATCCCCACATTTGGGTCTGAGAAGTCATACAAGATTTCTTTTTTACGGTCCGGTTAAAACGCGCAAAGCTCTTTTCTTTTTTTATTCTTTCAATGTTGACTATCACGAACCTCTAGGTTCCTGAACCTCTTAGCCACGGCCGATCAATCTATGCCACGGCCATCTTCAAACTTTAGAAGATGCAACTCATTTGAGTGTCAGTTTAATATTTTAATATATTTTGCTTTTTCATTTTTATCATATTATGTCACCTCAATTGAGCTCAGCTAATTTGGCCATAAATTATTTTATTTAAACGATAGTATTATTACGCTTTCCCCTGCATCACCATAGCAAAGATTTCATCCACCATGGGTATATATGTCGTATTCTATATGCTGT
This sequence comes from Cordylochernes scorpioides, assembly GCA_030710605.1. Lineage (NCBI taxonomy): Eukaryota > Metazoa > Arthropoda > Arachnida > Pseudoscorpiones > Chernetidae > Cordylochernes > Cordylochernes scorpioides. Next base: position 37,159,012 of record CP092876.1, read on the forward strand.
ACATATACAATGTTATACATAGGAATGTTGTACATAGAGGCCCCAAGCCTGATGTAACTTCAGAACGGTGTCTAATAAAATGAACACCCGGAAAAGGAAGGGCGCGGCACCTGAGGAAGGTCGAATAACAGTTAGTTAACATTATCCAAGCAACTCAGTCAGGATATAAACATATAGGTCATACCATTCTTTGATTACAAACAAAGTCCGCCCTTTCTGACGTCACCATCAGCATATAGGCTGGGTTCTTTCTGAGCCTGAAGCTATCAGTCAAGTGTCAAGTGTAGTTAGGTCGCCATTCTCTAAGATTGAACAGCGATCCCAGGAATTCCTCACAGTGCCTCATGCCTTCTCGGGCGCCGCCTGTAAACCGAGGTAACCATGTTCCTATGCAGGCGGTTTTCTATTGTCTTCAGACCCATGACTGCATGTTGGATTAGAGCCTACTATGACGATATAACCTTAATACATTTCAAAATAAATATATAGCTCAAAGTTACGGAAAGATGGTGTTCGTTTACCAAGAGAATTCTCTCTTTTTTCAAAGAGAAATTTGCTTTCTTGCCGCAGAAGCAATATTTCGGAAGTGGTTCTTCATATTTTCTTATCAATTTTAAAAAGCACATCCATTTTCTTTCATTTGGAATTTTTCTAAAAGACATATACACGTTCATAAATATCTTGGCGAGTATTTTAAGTCCTTCATAGAGGTTTGGCGTCTTCATTTGTTTTTGTTCATTCGCAGCAACCGTTTAAACCAACTGTTACATATACAAGTACATATATATATATATATACTTGTAGTTTTCGGTGGTAATTATTTGCCTCAGGTCTCCTCAAGCGAACGGCGATCTTCAACTGAATTTTATTTCAAGTCAAAGTTTAAAAGTATATATATATACATGACTTTGGTGTTGCTACTGATTATAAATTATTGTTGATAGATTTCCAATCAACAACTACAACACAGCATTTTACACGATAGCGCCATCTATGTGTGAAACGGAAACTCAGTTTCACAATTTGATTATTTTAGAATATTATAAATATAAATTTTAGTACATATGTAATTTAACAGTAATGTATTTTATTCAATTTTTATTAATTGATATATATGATCTAATTATTATTAGAATCATAGTCCCTTTTTCCACACATAGGATTAGTAGAAGAAAATATTATCGTCTATATTTAACATGAAATCGGTAGGATATGAGGGTTAAGCCTCTTGTAAATATTTCAATATCGTTGGTCAAGCTTTCAGTCTTTTATATATATACAACAACTATACTAAAATAACCCCAAAATCGTATCCTTGAATTTTTTTACATACATATTCTATTTTAAAATATACAGTAGAGCATCGATTATCCGAATAGTGATTTTACGAAAATCAGTTATCCGAAAGCTAATCTGAAAGCTAATCCAAAACCAAAACCGCCGAACCGAAAGATAACATAGCGGGCTTCCCGTCTGGCACCTGGCGGCAGGCTCCTTTCATCCTGCCGACAACGTCTTCTAAATGTAAACGTGTTGTTCTCCGTTTTACTGATAAACTTAAAATAGTAAATCTGTTGAAGAATGGTGCTAGTGGATCAAGCTTAGCTCTGAAATATGGAGTTGGAAATACAACAATATCGGACATAAAAAAAATAGTGATGCTATTACAATGTTAGTGCACTTGATAATGAAGACGGAAGCCTGCACAGAAAAGCGATGAAACTGGCAGAAAACAAGGATTTAGACGCCGCGGTTTACAAATGGTTTATGCAGTTACGTAGCCAAGGACAGCCAAAAAGTGGCCCATTGATTTGTGAAAAGGTTCTAGAAATAAACGAGAAAATAGGTGGCAATCCTGATTTTAAATCAACTTCCGGCTGGCTTATGCGTTTCAAATATAGACATGGAATTAAGCAATTGGATATTCAGGGTGAAAAACTGTCAGCTAATGCAGAAGCAACTAAACGTTTAAAAGAGTCTTTTAAAAATATGATTGATAAGGAAGGCTACAATAAAAGCAATGTATACAATGCAGACGAAACTGGTTTATATTGGAAGAGAATACCAACAAAATCCCTAGTCGCTAAGATTGGAATGCCAGAACCTGGCTATAAGGCAAGAAAATCATGTATCACTGCTATGGTATGCAGAAATATTAATGGAACACACAGGCTACCTTTGCTAATCATAGGGAAGTTTGCAAATCCGCGGTGCTTTAAATGAATGAAAAATTGTCTGTTATCTACAAGAAACAAAATAACTCGTGGATGGATACAAACATTTTCATAGAGTGGTATGACACTGTATTTATCCCTGAAGTCAAAATAACATCAGATTGCATCTGGGATATCTGGGAATGTTCTGTTTTTGATCGATAACGCTCCAAGCCACCTTTAACATTTCAATGGAGAGAGAAAATGGAAAATATAAAGTTGCTTTTCCCCTCCTATCGTTACTTCTCCAACCAATGGATCAAGGAGTAATTGAAAGCTTTAAACGTTGTTACAGAAAAGTATTGCTACGTACGCTTCTGACGGTGGTAAATTATAAAAAAAGTGTACAACCACTGTACAAAATAATTGACTTGAAGAAAGCTGTGTACATGGCAGCAGAAGTTTGGACAACTCTAAAGGACACCACACAAGCAAAATATTGGAATAAGCTTCTTGCTATCACTGCGACTGAAGAGCTCCCAAACAGTCAATTTGTATCAGAGCTGGCTGAGCTCGTTACAAAACCCTCTGTGTTTGAAGAATGTGACCAGAAAGACATTCAAGATTAACTGGAATGCGACGTTGATGACCCTGGCTATCAATTATTGACGGACGATGAAATAATCAAAAGTGTCGTCGACGATCAAGGTTCTAGCGACAACGGGGAAGAGTTTCGGGATGACGACCAGGTTGAAAAAGTACCATCCAATTATGAAGATTTTCATTGCCTTGAGACGGCTATGAAGTGGCTAGAACAACAAGAATTATGCAATACTGTTCAATTACTTCCTTTAAAGCATTTGTAAAATTTAGCGGCTAAAAACGAACATCAGATCTGAAGCGAAAGAAAATTTCTGACTTCTTTCATGAACTGTATATTTTTGCACATATAAATTCAGTCAGTTCCTAGTAATACAGTGCAGTTATGTATACGATTGGTAATAAACATAATATATAAATGTATATAGATTTTATTTTATAGTAAACGGCTTCAACAGTGGGAAACCGCACCTTATCAAGGCAATAGGTAATAGAATATAAATAGCAATAATAAATAAAGCAAAATACAAGTATTAAAAAAAATATTTTTAATATAACTATTTCATATTTTTTCATATTACCACTATGACTTTAGTATTTTATTTTGAAGGAAGGAATGATCGAATATCAGAAATATCCAAACAAACCCATTCCCCAATTGATTCGGATAATCGATGCTCTACTGCATACGGTAATAATATGCAACGTAAAACATTATTTTCAAAATGTCTACTTCCACATAATAGTCAAAAGATAACTCTACAAATTAATTACAATATAATGATTATATAAGTAATTAAAATTTATCCTAAAATGTTCCTAAATATTAAGAACTTTAAAAAAATATCACAAGTATGCCCAAATATTCATATAGTATATTTACTTTTAATCACATCTGTGTTTACCTTTTTATAACAACGACAAGCCTTTTATTGGGCACCTACGCCGTAGACAGGATTCGCTCAGGTGCATAACTGCTTGGAAAAGATGGGTAATTATTTACAGGTGATCGTTCATTTACATATATATTTACACAGAGCTTTCTTTTCTCAATGTTTCTTCTTCGCGCAGCCCTGTAATTGTACAGGGCCAATGCATTGGATTTATTCTTTGTTGTCATGAACAGCAGAATCTGCAGAGTAGAATGATTTGATACAATTTTATGCAGAAGTTTCCTTTCACTTATTAATTTTAAACATAAAAAATGTGGTACTCTATTTCCGAATAGTTTTTTACATAATAGACATATTTGAATATTGGACATCTTGTTTGAAGTTCCTGGATGTGTAACATATGTAAGTACATTGTAATTTATTACATATTAATAAAAATATAAAGAATGAAAATACATATATAGAGAATCTAATTAATTAAAAAATATCGGCACCCGAAACGGTATTTCCTATTTTAGATATAAAATTTGTATATTTATTTGTGTGTTATTTCGTAGGTTTTAGATATTTGAAATTTCACAGCATTGTGCAGGTATGTTAAGCAATAAATATTTTCCTTCGCAGTTTAGGACAGTAGAAAGTTTGTTTGAATTGGTTTCAAAAGAAACATTCATGCATTATAGTTTTATAGATGACGTTTTTTGTTTTATGTTCAATCTTTTACTTTGTAAAGAAAATATGTGCGATAATGTTCACATCGTTCTTTAAAAATGCATCAAAAATCCATTTTCTCAAAACATAGAGATTCCGTCTAGTATATAAGCACCAGCTTTGACCAATTATAGCAAAGAACAAACAAGCTGTGCTTAGAACACTTTAGAATTTATTAAAGCTGGTGTTGTGGCTTATTAAACTGTCTGAGAGATTGGGTGGAAATGATCAATCAAATGGAGAGAATTTTAATAGAATTCCTTAATTTGAGAATAAAGCATTTACGCAAGAATAGCACCTCTCCTTCAAATTACAATTTGTAACTTATAAAAAAAGATGAAACATTGAAACATTGTTTTCTTTAAAAGTATAATGATGGGATTTGATTCCGGCACGGGGTTAGGAGACTTGAATAACATTTCTCCACCAACCCCCTTCAGACTTGTGCAAGTCTTTGTAAATGGTATGAATGGTTACTGTTTAATTTATGTTATATGCATCATATACTTCATAACATTTCAAACTATTTACAGCGCGATTTTTTATTTAAATTATAAAATAAACTGTAAGAAAATATTTTCACATATATAAATTATAACTGAATAATTATAGTGAATACTCTGTTGTTAGTTTATCCTTTAAAATATTTCGCAAGGTCATTTCTCCTTACCATACTTTTAGATTATCACTTGTAAATTAATATCACGTTTTTTTTTTAATTCTATAAATAATTTTTATTAATAAATCATTTTTAACTTAAACTTTTGAAATACTTGTCTTCTCTTCCGTGACTTTCTAGCCATATTGCCATTAATTTTGCCAATTTTCTACCAACCTCATCAGTATTTGTTGACAATAGATATATTAAGACAAATATTTTACATTCCAAATAAAATAGGTTCCTTGATATAAAGCGAATTTCAATTTATTCAGTTCAAATTGTAAATCGTTGTAATGTAAATTCCTCGATGAAAGAGTTCAAGTAGAAAACAAACCAATTAAAAGTTCCGTCAGAGAACCTCTAGAGTCTCTCAACATACAATAAACAGTAGGTTGAATCACAGCACGATTTTCTCTTAGACTTCCACCTTTAATGAGATTAAATCACTTGTAATGTTCAAATATTGGCAGTTCGACAACTCTTCCTTACATTGAGGACATGTTTGTCTAGCCAATCATCTGAAAGTTTATTTGGGGGTAAGTTTAAACACTACATATATATATTAAGATTAGAATTATTTTTGTGTTTTGGTGTTGAAAAGAGGTGCAGTTGTGGAAAAGTAAAGATAATTATTTACCTTTCAAGCAGATTTTTATTTTGAATCGCTTGTAGCAAATTACACATAAAATTATTTTTATCACAGTAATATAAAATTTATAAAATGAATTCTATATTCGTGATTTTAAAAAATAGGGTTAACTTTACATATTTACAACAATAATAATTAAAAGTGGTATGTTTTGAATATATGGTCTAAGATATGTAAAACAGTCAATGAATGAAAATAAAATATATGTTTTAAAAAATAATAAAATAATTGTATTTTAAATTATATAATATGTGCTCCTGGTCAGGATATGCCATTTTTAATATTGATTTCAACACCTGATCTTTTTATCTTTTTTTTTTTTTTCTTTCGTTGTTTAATGTGTTAAGCGTATTTACGCAAGTTTGGCCTTAAATACCCATTTCTTGGTTTTTCGGGAAGCCATTGGGATCAAAAAATATTTTTGGTCGCAATGGTTCAGACTACTCCACGCTGACGAGCGCCAAAAGCGCGAAACGCGTTCGTGGATGGCTTTTCTTGATTTATCAAGAAATTGGGTTGGCCAAATATCAGGAAACAGGCTAAATCAATGTTTAGTTGATTTCTGTTTCACCAGATGGCGCTCTGCCTTCTGTAAAGCACATGTTCTCCTGGTCAGGATATGCCATTTTTAATATATATATATATATATATTATAAATAAGAAGATATTCTGCTGATTTTGATTATCTTGATGTTCATGCTATGGAATATATTTTGCTGGTTCTTTTTATCACTACATGAAATTGGTAATGCAGTCGTGGCAAAACTTTTGAAGTATAATAAATAAATTAGTTTTGATCAGAAATTACCTTAATTGATCTTATAAAAAAACATATAAACATAATTTGAGAAAAGTACTGCCTGGATTGAGAGGCGTAAGAATAAAAAAATATAAGACTTATTTACATAATTTACAAACGGTTTGAGCCGGCCAACGGTAAACAACAATAATAGGTTTTATATAAGGAAAGACCCGACATCTGGTGGTCTATTTAACAGAGTTTTGAATTTATTAAATATAAATTTATATGAAATAATATTTTTATATAACATATATATATATTTAATTTAAAAAGAATATATAGGATTAAAAATATTTCATTCATAAATATTTTAGTTGGCTGAATACCAACCTTTATTGACAACACCTTCGATCCAAAATACATAATGTGATCAATAATTTCCAAGAATGCTAAAAAAATTCTCAAAATAATCACTGTCACTATCTATACACTTGTTCCATTATTTTTTCCAGATATCAAAACACCTCTGAAAATACTCATCTCCCAGGCTTTTCAAAATATTCTTCGTATTCTCCTTTATTTCAGGTATTGAATCAAATCGACGCCCTTTTAAGACTTTTTTAATTTTAGGGCAGAGGAAAAAATCGTTGGGAGCATGTCAAGAAAATAGGCTGGGGGAGTAAGGCAATTCCGTGTTTAACCAAATAGAGTTGTAAAACTACGGCCGTATATGGCCGTGCGTTGTCATGATGCAAGAGCCTATTTTCTGATGTCATTTTTCGGGTCGTTTCTGACCAAAACTTCAAGATAGTAATGTTGATTAATGGCCTGACCCTCGGGCACGAATTCATAGTGTACCAATCCATTTATATCAAAGAAAGTGATAAGAAGTAACTTAAGCTTCGATTTGATCATCCTTGCTTTCTTGAACCTTGGTTCTCCAGGCTCTAGTTATTGGCTTGATTGCCTCTTAGTCTCGGGATCATATCCGTACACCCATGCTTCATCTCCGTGTTATAACAATTTTGAGCCAATAAGGATCAGAATTAAACATTTCGACAATATTTTTGCTCGTTTCTTTGCGATGCCCTTTTGCTCATTCGTTAAGAAATGTGGGACAAATTTATCCGGGGATTGTTCAAGATGCAGTTCATTCTTTATACTGGTTTGGCATGTTCCAAAAGAGATATCCAAGTCTTCTGATAGCTCCCTGAAAGTTATTCTTGGGTTTTCGATTGAGTGCATTTTCGGGGTTTCTTATCAGTAAAGTTCTGCCAGTGTGTAGATCATCCTTGACGCCTGTTCGACCAGCTTCAAATCGTGCAAACCATTCAAATGTCCTCGATTGTGATAGGGCATCTTCTTTAAAATGATGCTTCAACATTTGAAATGATTCGGAATCTGCTTTTCCTAATTTAAAGCAAAACTCTATGTAGACTCGCTGTTTTTCAATACAGTCCATACGTATTTTCTGCAATTCTAGAACCTTATATCATAATTATGATTTCATCAATTTTTGGTATTAACCTTGAAATAATTATATATCGATATATTTGATTTATTCAATGAAAGAATAAAAATTGATGTTATCCTGCTCAACTAAATTCCACCAAATATGTAACTATATTTTTCTCACTGTTGGAAACACAAGTTTGCCATTATTGCTTCAATAATTGGAGAATTTACCAACTGTAATTATTTTATGAATTATAAATTGTATTTTCAACAAATTCAAAATTTCGTCACCTATAATATACCATTCTTATTTTTTTTTATATGCAACAAAAAGCAATATGCATGGCAAAATATATTTTATGAACGAAAAGAGTCATTTTTAAGTAAGAGTAAGAAGAAACTAATATATATATAAAAAACGAAAATATGCTTTGTTATAAGGTTGTCACAAAAGTTCTTAAACACTTCAGCAATATATCTTATATAATAAATGTTTACGAACTTTTGGCACAACCTTGTATCTAAAGAAAGAAATTTAGAAAAGCTAGATTCAGCAATTATATGGGGAGGAGGTGCTCTCTCTGATAATAAAATAATATAGAGAAAGGTCTCACCTTACAAAAATGACCTAATCCTAACTTGTACTAACTTATAACAATGACCAACGTGACTTTCAAACATAATGTAACCATATATGCACAGAGATACGAATTAGCCTCCATAAAAATAGTCATAAATAAAAAACAGATTGATTTTTCACAGTAAGTGTCTTCGAATTTTCGACTATCAACAATATTTTAATAGCTTCAAATTTATAATTATTTATATATACACCTCTTTATTTTTATATACACTAGCGGAAATAGAAAAGTGTTTCCACAAGAAGGATATGGGGAAGAAATGGATGTTTGCTCTGATTAATTTCTTGTGGCGTGTTAAATGAATTATTTAATTTTAGAATATATATGTGTGTGTGTTTGTAATAGTTAAATGTGGACAGGTTTCTTATTAAAAAACTAACGATTTTAAACTTATAAATCGTTGAATGTGTGCGACATAATTTTTGTTTTTCCGTATTTTTAAGACTACTTATGCCAAAGAACAAAGAAACAAACCTACAAACAAACGCCTGCTTATAATTATTGTCATATTTTAAATGGGAATTTCCTATTGAATATTTCAGATTTCTGACTATAGGTATATTGTAAGTGAATTGTAACGTGTTCTTAATCAAAATTCGGGATAGCGTTGTAAGTTGTAGAATTATGATAGAATTTTACATTTATGCCAGGAGTATCAAAGGTAGCACATGCTCTTTTATACCATTTCATATATAAAGACATATAACAATATTTAATAAATGCGCATCAAAGGTAAAATATTTTAACAAAGTAATAGGTTTATGTAAGTGAGATCCTTCATATCGGCGTATGTCAAATTCACAGAACAAATTAAACTAGAATTTAATTTGAAGTCAATCATGAGACAAGCTAGTATGGATCGCAGAAATGTCAATTTGGAAAAGCAAAGAGATTATTATTGAAAGCAGTGTTATCCTATTAGCTTTAATCATTATTTTTCTGAAGTAATATTTCTATAAACACTAAACGCTCCCAGCGGTCTCGTCCACTTGTTCCACCAGACCGCCACACCTAGTCTGATTATGTGATCAGTATAATAGCAGTATATGTGTAAGATTGTGAGAGATATTGCAGAAAATAATAGTAATATTTAATATAGGAATTTTATCATCTAATATGGATTCTGTACATAATCACGACAGTTAATATCCCATGAGACCGATATCTCGACATGAAAGAAATCCCGAAGACTAAACCCCAACACAAGGTAAATGCCCAACAAATTAAATAGTCAATACCCGTTTCAGCAATTGAATATATCATATACAATGGTTGCGGATAATGTAATAAAAATTATATTTTGCAATAAACAAATATATATATAAAACAACACTTAAAGTTTCACCGCATAAGTTTATTTTCTGTGAAACTTTAAGTGTTGTTTTATAATCATACGCCGCAGTCCTTTATAAATATATATATATAGCTTAATTTTCTCAATTTTTGAATTGCTGTCTGTCTCGTTTTTATCTATATATATAAAAATGAATGTTTGTGTGTTTGTTTGTTTGTCCGGTATACAAATTCGCAGCAGTTCACTAATTCAAACCAAAATTTCCATACATAGGTAAAAAATAACGGGAAAAACGATAGGCTACTTTAAAAAATATATAAATTATTTATTAAAACTATATATTCAAATTATTCTACTTAGCTCACGAACAGCGCCCTCTATCAAGTACTAAAAGGTTATAAATACGTTTAAAATCTAAATCTTCTCGATATTTGATTAGTAATAGTTCGCTTAATAACACATATAATATAAATATTTATATAATAACTGCTCTAATTTGAAATATTTGGTAGGTTTTATTCATTCATATATTTTCATTTTCAGATATAACTGATCTAATTCGCCGTTTAAAATAACTACTAATAGTTCGCTTAATAACACATATAATATAAATATTTATATAATAACTGCTATAATTTGAAATATTTGGTAGGTTTTATTTATTTATATATTTTCATTTTTAGATATAACTGATCTAATTCGCCGTTTAAAATAACTGCTGTAATTCGAAATATTTGGTATGTTTTATTTGTGTTCACTCTATTTCTATTTATTTGAAGTATTATAATTTCCATGTTTCAAAAACCTATTTCAAAAAGGTCGTTAGAAATATGTAAGGCCTGAAATAGCTTTACATGCGAATATTTATGATGCCAAGCGTAGCTTAATGGTTAGGTGTGCGGCTTCGTATTTCCACAACCTTGTTTCGAAACTTAGCCTGGGTGTTTTTTTTTATATTATTGAAGCAAAGTTTTTTTTTACAGTACCAAAATTTCTATACATAGTTTAAAAAATACGAGGAAAACGATAGGCTATTTTAAATTATATATAAATTAAATATTAAAACTATATATTCAAATTATTCTACTTAGCTCACGAACAGCGCCCATTTAAAATCGAAATCTTCTCAAAATTTTATTAATAATAGTTCGCTTAATAATTAGAATACTTGATCTAAATCGAAATATTTATAGACGCTCGCTCGATTTGAAGATTTATATCGTAACTAATCTGACTGTAAAGTTTGGAGCGGGACGTTTCACAAGAGTGACATCCACGGCGCCAATTTATAATTGTGACGAATAGTGTTTGAATAAAATATTTAATCGGGTAAACCCGGGCGTTGCCCGAGTCATTCGTCTAGTAATATATATTTTAATAGCGACATTCACTTGGGGATGTTTATAACAATAACTCCGTGCATCGCAGATTAATGTAAATTTGAATCAATTAGCAAAAAAAGAAAATTCAAACAAATTAAAATCCTCTTATGAAAATACCCTTGCGACGGAACTGTTTCAAAGCTTTAATTTAACTGACTTTTCTCCATGTTTGTCCATGAATCTTGTAATCAGTTATAAGTCTTGTCTGCGATTAATGGGATATAACATTTTACTAATTAAATTTCTGATCCAATTTGTAGAGACTTTAGTTTGATTAGATTTTGTTCCTGTCGGGATTTTAGTTAAACAGGATTCAGTCCTGTCGGGATTTGGAGCATGTTGCGATTTTATCATTGCCGGGTCTTGGCTGTCGGAGCCGTTGGGCGAAGCGAGAGGTGCTCTGCACAGTCGTGAAGGGATACTTGCTCAGGTATAGGTAACTGAAGTCAATACCCTATCCTCCACCTTGCCTACTTTCCTTTCAAACGGAACCGAACAAGTCCCAGAGTCAAACCTTCTTCCAAAGTTGCAGATCGATTTTGTAGACTTCCCTTACTTAAATTGTTTCAAGTGCTGAAAGTTCTTACAAATGTTTAAAAGAACACCTCGACAATTATTTACATATCTCAACAAATGTAACCCTAGGACTACTATATTTATGAAAATTCGAAACTATTATAGACGTGTATGATTATTTTTTAAAAATTAAGCAATTTCTACTGTCCTTACTGCAATCGAAAAATGAATGCCCTCCCATTAATTTTTCCATCGCAGTAAGGGCATTAGAAATTGTTTAATTTTAAAAAATAATCATACGCGTCTATAATAGTTTCGAATTTTCATAACAGAGGGCGCGCTAATGTTTCAAACACTATATTTATGCAAACCACACAGCTATTTTATCTACACCAATCTTTATTTAAAGGATGTTAAAGTATTTCCGACGGACCATATATTTTCATCAGCCCTCTCTACCTGACATCTACACAATTCAGATTCATAATGTCGTAAATAACAGCAACTCTCTGTATTGATGTTAATTTGGAGTAGATATATCGACGAAACATTTGGCATCATTAACAGTTCTGAAATTCCCGAATCACCTATAGTATTTGAACAAGATAAGGCCTTTTCATAAATTTTGCAGTCGAAATTGAAGAAATTAATTTATACGTAAACCTCTCACTAAAATCATCTATAACCACTGCAGTAACATATAAGACCAAAAGTGTGAGCAATCTATATCTTTGAAAAAAAAAAAGGTTTGGCCAATAATAACTGTCAGTGTACTTCATCGAAAGCAACCATACAAGCCAAGCGTCACGACATACCATCCGACTCCTTCTGAGAACTATTTCTACTTGTTCTACCTTATGGCCATAGAATGGAGTAAAAGACAAGAATCCTCAAATTACGAAAGGACCTGCGCCAAGTAAAGACGAGGTGACGAAGGCGGGACGAGGGGCCATGCGCAGCAAGGGTAGCAAGATGGATTCTTTCTTAATCAATTCTGTCACCGTTTGCTTTTGTTAATGGAAAAAATACCCAAATATGGCCATTTCTCATAACCATCGATGGTTCAGTGGTAGAATGCTCTCATGCCACGCGGGCGGCCCAGGTTCGATTCCCGGCCGATGCATTTTTTTTTTTTTTTTACAATTTTTAAAACTCATTTATATATTATACTAGCCGAGTGACCCGGGCAACGCCCCGGGTTTACCCTAAGTAAGTATAGATAGTGGCTTGAAATTGAAATAGGTATATTTTAAATTATTAGAAGCAGCATTTCAAGAAAGGTTAAATAAAATTATTCCTAAGCACAGTATATACATTCGTGCACATCTGGTGGAAATTATCATTTATAGACGAATGACCCGGCTTCGCCCGGGAATTCCCCCGAGTGCAATTTCCTTCATACTGAAAGAACATTGCTAATGAATAGTATTAGAGCCATATAATAGCAACACCGAAGTAATACATAGTTCAAATAGTTGGCAGATTTTCCACCCAACCTCCGAGGTACCCGCCCCAGCGTGTTAACTCTTATATATAGTGATGCATCCTCTGTAGGTCTATTACACTCTTTGGGTAAAAAAGGGATAAGGATTGAAATTGCTTGAGAAGAGTGACCGTGATTGACCAAGCCTAGCCAGCAGCCTGTAATCTAATGTTTTCAGACCCCAGTCAAACATTCGTAGATGTTTTTCTGAAAAATAATTCAAAAAAAAACTAATATTAATATAAATCATAATAATCTGCAACTGTCCTTGAATATTCTAATTCTAAATATATACAATAATATATAATAAATATATAGAAAGAATTATGAAAATAAGATACCACTCAAACAACAACAAAAAAAGAGACTAAAATAGCATTAAAAAAAATTATTCATGACAACACAGAAGAATACACAAAATTTGAAGTCTTATTTTCTGGAGCCAAAACATAAATATTTCTTCCTGAGCCAACTCTAGAGCAGTCAACATACAATTGCCCATGCGAGAAACAGGGTTGCTCCAAGTCAATGCCAGCAATTTTGAGGGACTGACCTTGAGCCTTGTTAATCGACATGGCAAAAGGAACTCGAATGGGGAACTGCAATCTTTTAAAATGCAAAGGAGAATGTTTATCATCATGAATCAGAAGAATCCGGGGAATAAAAACCTCTGCAAATATATACGTATATAGAAAGATTTATGAAAATAATATACCACTCAAACAAAAAAAAAAAAGACTAAAATAGCATTAAAAAAAATTATTCATGACAACATAGAAGAATACACAAATTTGAAGTCTTATTTTCTGGAGCCAAAACTTAAAGATTTCTTCCTGAGCCAACTCTAGAGCAGGCAACATACAATTGTCCATGCGAGAAACAGGGTTGCCCCAAGTCCATGCCAGCAATTTTGAGGGAGTGACCTTGAGCCTTGTTAATCGACATGGCAAAAGAAACTCGAATGGGGAACTGCAATCTTTTAAAATGCAAAGGAGAATGTTTACCATCATGAATCAGAGGAATCCGGGGAATAAAAACCTCTTCATTTTGAAAACAACCAGTTAAAATGGTTGCCTCTACCACATGAGGCCACAATCTTTTAACACAGAGACGGGTACCATTGCAAAGGCGGGGTGCATCAATATTTTGTCGTTAAATATATACGTATATAGAAAGAATTATGAAAATAATATACCACTCAAACAACAACAAAAAAAAATTAAAAGGGATAAAAAAATTTATTCATGACAACACAGAAGAATACACAAAATTTGAAGTCTTATTTTCTGGAGCCAAAACTTAAAGATTTCTTCCTGAGCCAACTCTAGAGCAGGCAACATACAATTGCCCATGCGAGAAACAGGGTTGCCCCAAGTCAATGCCAGCAATTTTGAGGGAGTGACCTTGAGCCTTGTTAATCGACATAGCAAAAGAAACTTGAATGGGGAACCGCAATCTTTTAAAATGCAAAGGAGAATGTTTATCATCATGAATCTGAGGAATCCGGGGAATAAAAACCTCTTCATTTTGAAAACAACCAGTTAAAATGGTTGCCTCTACCACATGAGGCCACAATCTTTTAACACAGAGACGGGTACCATTGCAAAGGCGGGGTGCATCAATATTTCTCAATAAAATAATGTGAACACCAACTCTAAGTTCTAAGTGATGTGGCGGCATCCCAGAAGGTTCTAAAGAATTTAAAAACTCTGTTGTATATTCCACGCAATCCTCAGCATCAATGGTGGAATCCACAGAAGTATATGAAATGCTTTGCCCTGGTATTTCTTTCAAAAGCTGAGCATTTATGGCATCAACTACACAATTCCTTGGAGCCAAAATTGCCCGCTCACAAAGCCAAGGATAGTAATTCGCCCTTCCCCGGTTAAACATCTCCCCAATGTTAGGAAAAACACTATTCTTTAGGCCAGAGAGGGAGTCAACAGTGTTAACCAATTCAATTGAAAAATTAACATTACCATCCATATCATTAAGTTGGCCACTTCCAGGTTGAAGCAAAAATTGTGAAAATAACAGTGAGTTGGGATCTCCTGAATTGACAGCCCGCATATTTGTTGAAAGAGTAAGTCTTTCAACAAATGACCAAAGTAGGATGCCTTTAAGCAAGCATGCAACTCATCTGCTATTGTACCTCTAGGGATAATGGGCAATATCTGCCTGAAGTCACCGGCCAACAACAACACTACACCTCCCATTGGTCTCTGATCCTGCCTACAATCTTTAAGTGTTATGTCAACTGCCTCTAAAGCATGCCTGTGTGCCATAGTACATTCATCCCAGACAATAAATTTGCATTGTCTAAGAACTTCACCCATTGCGGAATCAGCATTCAAATTACAAACTGGTACCTCATCCCTGGTCAAATCTAAGGGTAATTTGAAAGTGGAATGAGCAGTTCTGCCACCATGCAACAGAGTGGCCGCAATACCAGAAGAAGCTGTAGAAAGAGCAATGTCCCCAGTACTTCGTACCTTTGTAAGAAAAAGATTGATCAGAAAAGTTTTTCCTGTGCCCCCCGGAGCATCAAGAAAGTACAATCCGCCAGCATTGGAAGCAATTTTAGAAAGGATCCTAGCGTAAGCCTCCTTTTGTTCAGGGACATTGGCAAGTTTCGGTTCATTCGAAGCCACAAATTGTAGTAACCTGCTGAGATCATACGATGTTTCTCTTAAAAGTTCATGACTGGTTCGGTGAGTAACATTGCGCTGTGGGGACCTCATGCCAAACTTTGTCAAATGGAAACCAGACATTTGCAGAACTTTTTGTTCTAAAGGTATTAAAGCCTGATTTGACATTTCGGATGTCAGCTGTAAAAGACCGTCATTGGCTTGCTGTCTGGCAAGATTCAGAATATCTGCAGACATTGGTTCTTTAAATTGTGCCCAGATATCTTGAGGGTTGGTAGGGTGGCAGCAGGTAAGAATAATAGCAAAAAGTTCCCGGATTTTTAAAAGAGACTCACTTAGCACTGCTTCCTGAATACAATAATGCCATTGCTGGTCATTCTAAAGCAACCCCAAATGCAGACATGCCTCTTTATATGTTTGACAGAGCACACCATTGATTGTTCTGAGGGCTGCAAAAGAAGTCGGACCACGAACACTATGAAGCAGCATGCGAAGATAAAAACATTCCTCAAAATTTGGATGAACGGTGTAGACTCTGCCAATAGCATCAGAAGCAAAAGCAACTTGGTCAGCAATGCGAGAGCCTTGTTTTCGAGGCTGCCATGATTTAGAAGCAGACCAAATGTAGTAAACAGGAACTTCAACATAGAGAAGTGTTTTTGCAAAGTTATCGCGCTGGCAAAGGGCAAAAAATTCTGTCAACGTGGTCTTAGGTGGACGGTGAGCCTGTAGTGCAGCATTAGCAGAAGTAAAATATACACGCTGCCCGTTTTCCAAGTGTACAGAGAGATGTTGAATCATTGGATGGCGTCTGTGAATAGGGAATCCCAGAATGCGCCAAACAGCTTCATTGCTACTAATATATCGACCATGTTGGTACTCTAGCACTTCATTAGACTCTGTTTGAGCACCAGTAACTGCAAAAGTTGATTGGTCTGAACCCTTGTATATGTATTTGCAGATATATTTTATAGCAGAGATTGAAGCACAGGACTCCACATTGATGTGAGCATCAAATAGTCTGTACAACGAATCACAAGTTTTACGAAGGAGCTTCTTTATTTATACTTGAGCTAGCTTTCGAACCTTTCGGTTCTTCGACAGGCGTTGCTAGTATGACTATACTAGCCACGCCTGTCGAAGAACCGAAAGGTTCGAAAGCTAGCTCAAGTATAAATAAAGAAGCTCCTTCGTAAAACTTGTGATTCGTTGTACAATTGTATCAATTATACGGAGTTTACCTGTAAAAATCAAATAGTCTGCATAGAAGAGGCGAATATGGCACAACATACCTATTATCAATGGTAACATTAGTCATGCGCACAACCTGAACACCATTCTCAATGGTGAAAACTCTCACTCTTTTAACAAAAGAAAAGCCTCCTTCCTCAGGCCTGCGACGTCTGTACAATGGGTAGCCATCCCTATCTGTCTGCGTTTCAGCCAAGAGTAGCCGTGGATATTTCTTTTGGCATCTACCCCGTTCCATGCAGCCAGGATTAGGATACCCATGTCCACATGGCCCATGAATCATATTTTTGGTTACAGTCCGAAACAGTGAAGCATCAACCTCCGCATTGGGGATTTCAGCACAAATGATCGAATCAATCTGGTTTGGGCGAATCTTTTCTTTGCGCCACAATAAAATATGCGCATGTGGTAGCCCTCGCTTTTGCCATTCAATGGTATAACACCAACATTGGGGCTTGCCAAAAACATCACCCTTGGTGATCAAATCTATAAGCTTGGTAACTTTCAATTGAAAAATGCGAGCAACCAAGTCATGCCGAACAAATGCACCTTGGGTGGGGAACTGCATTAGTTTTATCTCAGACCACTCAGGATTGCATGTAAATGTAATAAAAAGGTCTGGGCGACCATATTTACGGACGTAAGCCATGCAATCCTGGGCATACTCATGCATGTGCCTTGGACTGCCCACAAAGGAAGAAGGAAGAATAACTTGTCTTCCAATAAGGGCATGACTCCTGTCAGTGCGAATAGCATCTAACAGATTGATGTATTCGGTTGCACGAAGTTGAGCTTGATGCGCTGAGATGTAATGCAGCCTTTCAGATTCCACCTTGGCATAAATGTCGACCAGAATTTGATGGGTCAAATCTCCAAAAGCCAGTAACCAATTTTTTATGCCAGGATTACGGCTACGAATCATTAGCAGTGAAGCATAAAAATCCATGCAAGAAACCGTCTTGTGCGCCGAAGGAACCCCATTAATCAGCTGAGGGATATGGAAATGATAACCATCTTGACCATTCCAAAAAACCAATGGGTATTGCAGGGCGTCATAAGACCTGTGAAACTCGTTAATCCTCTGCACACCACTGCCTCTTTTGGAAAGAACAATGTCACGTCTGTCACAGTTTTCCTGAACAATAACAATAGCACCCTCATTAATGGTTGGAGCATTGAATGTGCGAGGATGGTGTCCAGGCGGTGCTTTGTCAGCCTTAATGACCAACTTGTAATCAGGAGAAGGCATTTTTTCAATGGAAGCTTTGAACAAATGGACATAAGGATTATGTTGATGCAACATATCTTGCAAAATGCTAACAATGTGGGGCTTAGTGAAGGGAAAGTTTCTATGGCGGGTGGCAACCTCTGCACTACTATCTCCGATGAAGAAAACCTGAAGGAATGCTGGCTGTAGTTGGCGGCTATCAGAGTTGAGTGGTGGCAAAACAGAGCCAATTCTATGATAGACCTGGCCTTGGACCTTAAACGTTGGCATGTAACCTGGCAACACAACACGACTACCACACCCAAAAGATGTCATTTGGAAGGCATTGTTATAGTGACGGATATGTCGCATGAACTCAGCCGAGTGAGGAGAAGACCCATCGAGCAGAGTTCTGAGAGCTTCTGGGGGTTCAGGTAAATCAGGAATTCTGACCTTACCTGCAGAACAGCACATTCCAGGCCGCTCACCATTGTACTTAAAGGCAGTACAATGTTGACATTGTTTATCCATATGGCCAATCTGAAGAAAAGTAAATTGTTCATAATTCAGGGCCGGATTGTAATGGAAAGCAGCATTGAGCATATCAGCCCAAGTGCTAGCTCGTTGCCTGAAATACCGCAACTGGTAAGCCTCCTGTCGTGTTTGGGACTGCTGGGGAGTCTCTGATGCGCGTTGAACTCTGTGGTGCAGCCGGTCACTTTGGAGACGGGCTTGAGACTGTTGGGGATTCTCTGATGCGCGTTGAACTCTGTGGCGCAGCCGGTCACTTTGGAGGCGGGCTTGAGACTGTTGGGGATTCTCTGATGCGCGTTGAACTCTGTGGCGCAGCCGGTCACTTTGGAGGCGGGCTTGAGACTGTTGGGGATTCTCCAATGTGCGGCTACTTGGCCTCTAGCAGCTCGGGCAGCCATGCGTCGAGCTGCAGGTGTACTTACTCCAATTGCAGATCTTTTGCGAGGCATATCAAATGGGATGATTCAATTTGAAAATATGTCCTAAAAAAACAGAAATAGCACAATCAGTACCAAAAATATTTTTGTATATATATAAAAAAAAAAGCTTATAAGGAAAACAGTGACGACCCAAAACATATGATTTTTTTAAAAGAATAACAAAACAAAGGCCATTACAACAATTAAAAAACATAAGCCCATTGTTTATATACAGTAATAAAAGTTTTGAAAATAGAACAATCCATAAATAAATCTTTAATTAAAAAGGCATATATTGGATCAAAAAATTATTTATTTTACCAATATTTCAGCTGGCTGAACGCCAACCTTTATCAAGGTGGTATAACATTTTAAAGTGTGTCAACAACCTGTGTGACACACTTTAAAATGTTATAACACCTTGGCAAAATAAATAATTTTTTGATCCAATATATGCCTTTTTAATTAAAGTAATAAAAGTTTGTAAATATTGTCAAATCTGCATTGGTTACTAACCGTAACTTAGTAAAATGTAGTGCCCTATCAACATGTCAGAAAAAAAATAATAATACTAAAAAAAACTAATGCCAAAATAGCCATGTTAATATTTCAGGCTGATAAAAACCAAAGGGTATATGGATTATAGACAAACACATGTTTTGGCTGTTAAATGAGACAGTAATTCATAGTAAATTTTCACTACTGTATTTTCTGCATATTGACTATTGTTTGTTTAATTTTAAGAATTATCATATTGACTGTAAAAAAAAACAAAGGCCAGAACAAAAATTAATAAATGTAATGTTTTTTTTTTTAAATTGCATTGTGTGAACGTACCTTAACTTAGCAATATAAATTTTAGACAAACACATGTTTTGGGTGTTAAATGAGACAGTAATGCATATTAAATTTTCACTGCTGTATTTTTCGCATAATGACTATTGTTTGTTTAATTTTAAGAATTATCATATTGACTGTAAAAAAAAAAAAACACAAAGGCCAGAACAAAAATGAATAAAAAATAAGAAAGCCATTGTTTACATACAGTAACGCTAATTTTGTAAAGTTTTTTTTTTTAATTGTGTGAAACTTACCTTAACTTAGTAATATAAATTTCTCTCTCAATACTTTTGAAAAAAAAAGTGACACTCGTATAAAAAGATATTTTAAAAAAAGTAAGCAAGCAACCTGAAAAGAAATGCAGAACGCTCATTGGTCGCTTAATTGGCCTCGTGTTGTTACTTTCCGTCGTATTTACTCCGCGTAAGCCTCGTATTTACTCCGCGTAAAAAAAAGTTCTTCAAATGAAAAAAAGAAATAGCCAAAAATACTAAGCAAATTGTATCCAAAAATTTTCCTCAGGTTTATAAAAAGCGACATGCAAAATTTGGTACCAATTGGTTCAGTAGTTTTTGAGTTTATCGCGAAACAGACAGACAGACAGGAATTGACTTTTATATATATAGAGACAAGAATGACATCCACGGCGCCAATTTATAATTGTAACGAACAGTATTTGAATAAAAGCATTTAATCGGGTAAAACCCGGGCGTTGCACGGGTCATTCGGCTAGTATGAGAATGCGCACATCGAATTGAATTCCAATATAGGATTACCTCGAACCAACCGGTTAACACACAATTTTCGACAGAGCTTCTGGCTAACTGGCGACCTCGACGTCTTTCCAGCTTTTTCTAGCGATGATTACCTCCAGAGCCCTTTGGTCACCCACAGATATTGTAGGGCGGCTGGAACGTCGTTTTCCACTCTGGAAGTGAAGAGGATCGTCTCCTGCAACCCCAAGGAGATCTAGGTGGAGGTGATCATTGAGGGATAGGCCTCTTCATACCTCCGTAGGGTCAGGTAATCATTGCATTTCATTCTAAGAGAGCGCTCGGGAGACTCCCCCGCCATATGTTATTGGCTATCAGATCTAGCTCTTCTTTTAAATATTTTCCCACATTCTTGTGGTAATTTGATGATAAAGAAGTTTTTCCACGTTCGTCAGATTTCTGCTGCTCTATTCCACTTATTTATATGATTAGATACTGCCTTTGTTACCATCTTTATTTCATTCTATTGTTGGCCACACATTGTCAAGCATTGCTTCATATATATACTAAACTTTCCAAATGTAAAGCAAATAATTTATTTCGTCAAAAGCAGTTAATAAAACAAAAACAAATAGCTTTTATAGGATATCCTAAAATCAATAATTCGAAGGATAGATTTTATATTTGTGTTTTTGTGCATATCTGCTGATACTTTAATTTTGATTATTTCGCTAATTCTTCGAATATGTTAAAATTTATGCTTTTCTGGTAATAGCTCATTTAAAATATTGTATTATTTGCTTGTTTTTATGAAAATCTTCAAAATGGTTTACTGGCTCCCCTTAACTAATCTTACCTAAAGTAATTGATGACATTTGCATGTGTTGACTTTTTGCTTAGACCTTTTAAGGATACTGAATCCAAGAAGATTAATCAAACATTATCTTATTTATATTTATAAGATAGAGAACAAAATAAAAGAGATAATATATAACATAGTAAACAAAGAGAAACTTTACTTGAAATTATATGAGAATTAATATCAAATAAAATTGATTTAATCCCAGATATACAAGCAAGTACTTAGTTATGTATGTTTACCAAGTTGGCTTCCTAAAAGATTGAACAATTTTCTGAAATTTCGAATTCCTATGTAAAATATTCATTTATAATCAATTAGATCGATAATAAAATGTGAATATTAATATATTGATATGAATAATAATGAATACATTGATTGCTTAATTATGGTTACGTGGATTGAAAAGATCATTCCATAAATCAATGTTTTAGAGCGTTCTAGAATAATGCAGAACAATTTCTCGGAGTAAAAAAGAAATGATTGGCCGATTTAAATTGATTATGTAAAATTTATTGCTGGCTTCGTTCTGATTGGTTGACTGACCTTGAGCTTTCTAAAAAGATCTACTCTGAGATATATAGGGGTGTGGAGCTCATGTCAAAGGGCAAGAACGAAACTACAAGGTGTGCTCCAAGCAAGCATGAGCTGCTTCTGTTCCGTTCCTGTGTTCCTTATCTGTGCTTCAATTGGTGAGTTTGCTACTGCTGTATTGGCTTGTTGTTTCATTTTTCATTATTCTGTAATTATTTCATTGATAAGGCTTAAACAAAGTCCTAAAGACCCTCAAACTTACTGAAGCTGTTATCTTGTCAAGCAGTAACGTAATGATATGATGAAAATTTAATATAACAAATTAAAACATTAAGACGTGAATGTTTCTTTTCACAGATGAGTCAAACATCTACTGTCCTTACTGCGATGAAAAATTATCAGAAAATATATAAAAATAAAATTGTATTTATATTCTACCTACCCACATAAAACTTTACCAACATATGTAGTTTTGTCTATGAGTTAATCATGGTCACGGAACTTGGAATATAGAATTAATCCCTATAATATTTAGCCCTGCTATTCTAGGGTTGCAAAGGACGATGATATTCTATTAAACGGGACAATAAATATAGAAATAAACGTCAGAATATTATGAAGATATTTGGAAAACATTCATAGAAGCTTAAAGGGCTATTTAAGATTTTTTTACACATTGAAAAATCATTTACAACGGCATAATATACACTTTGTGGTATTTTAGCGATTTTAAAATTAATATTTTATTCAAGCACGCACTTTATTTTTTGCACACATTGCCAATTATTCAACCTTCATTTAGAATAAAAATCCATCTATTTTGAATTTTTCAATATTATTTTTGAATATATTTTTATCAATTCATTAATTTAGTTGCTTTTATAATACGAGGGCCATCCAATAAATAAGTTACCCTTTTTTTTCTGCGAACGAAACGTTGTAAAAATTAGTTAGTAGTGTAAGAAATAGTCACTAGGATGCGTTGGAAGCACGTGACCTTCAAAATCACGTAACTCGTACGCGCAAGTCCGTAGCGCTTCAGTTTTCATGGAGATACCACTGGTGAACTTGTCCACTTGCGAACTCCGTTCTGTAATTCGTTTTTCCATGGCGAAAAATGAAACTGCGGTCAATATTAATCGCAATTTAGTGTCAGTGTATGGTGAAGGATGTATGAGCATCCAAATGGTTCGCCGATGGCGTTCATGGTTCTTGGAAGGACGACAAAACGTGCATGATGACGAGCGAAGCGGCAGGCCTGTTACTGCTACGGACAATGCAGCCGTTGCTGCTGTTCGGAATGTGGTGGAAGCAGATCGCCGCGACACCATTGACGAAATAATGATTCGACTGCCTCCTGGAATCGAAATTGAACGCTCTTCGATTGGAACAATCATGTCAGATGTTTTAAATTTCCGCAAAGTCTGCGCAAGATGAGTCCCGCGTTTGCTCTCGGAAAATCACAAGCAACAACGGATGGAGGCAGCCCGAGCTTTCCTGGAAATGCATCGACGAGATGGAGATCAACTGTTTTCCCGTATTGTCACTGGAGATGAAAGCTGGGTGCATCATTCAACTCCAGAAACAAAACGACAAAGCATGGTGTGGAAGAAGCCTGAGGAAAGTGCACCAAAAAAGACGAAGGTCACATTATCTGCTGGCTATGTTATGGCTATCGTCTTTTGGGACTGTAAGGGTGTTTTATTGGTTGACTACCTGCCCCCAAATACTACGGTTAACGCTGCGAGGTACTGCGAAGTACTTATTAAACTCAGAGCTGCAATAAAACGAAAACGACTTGGACTTTTGTCTCGGAAAGTGTTACTCATCCATGAAAATGCTCGCTCTCATGCAGCTCGAACAACCCAAACGTTGCTGGAAAACTTCAAATGGGAAATTTTCACACATACACCTTATTCTCCGGATCTTGCCCCAAGCGACTTCCATATTTTTACAGCACTCAAGTTGCACCTTGGAGGCAAGTACTTTGCGAATGATGACGAAGTGCAGGCGGAGGCGAACCATTGGCTACAAATATAGTACAACAGTGGTAACAAATATTTGCTACAACGGTACCAAAAATGTATGCACAGAAATGGTGATTATGTAGAGAAGTAGTCTATGAGTTGTATGATTAAAATAAAATAACTGCATAATTGTAAATAATGTTGTTTTTGTTAAAAAAATAGGGAAACCTATTTATTGGATGTCCCTCGTAGTAGGCGCGACTTTATATGAATAATCTATATACAGCATCACATACAGATGTTATATAATGCATATTTGAATTGTTTTAAATAATACACATTCAAAGCTAATTCAAAACAAAAAAGGAGGGGCCAAAGATCTTTATATATTTTATCTTAAGAATTATACTTCAATAAATTATAATATCTTATTTGCTATTGAATTATTTTATTAATCAGAAAGATGTAAGTTTATCAAAGCTACTAATCTTGCGGTTGTTTGCGATACATATCTTGTGTTAATTTTATTTACAATAGCAAAACCTGTCTTAATGCAGCATTCAATCCCTGGTGGTTATTTAGAAATTCAGCTTGGTTTACTCTTCCTCCATCAACTCGCGTCAGTAATTCGAGACGCGCATAAGACTTATTCTTTATTTCATATCTGAAATCATTACCTTGAGATTTACCGATTTTCAGTTTATCTACTTCAAATCGCGAATTATTATAGTGTCAATATCGTACACTAATCAATCTGAGGTGAAAATTTTAAAGTGTAAAAATAAATTAAAACCTTTTATCAAAGAACTTCTATTCAATAAGCAGATTGAATCAAGGCACACATTCAGACGTACACCAAAGACCTTTAATGAGATTAAATGACTTGAAGTGTTGACCAGCTCAAATATTGGCAGTTCGACCACTCTCACATTGAAGATATGTTGATATAGCCAATCTGACGTATTTGGGAGAAATTGAACACCACATATATATGAATATATTCTTGGAATCATATTGAATATTGATATATGTTTTTAATTCTTATCTCACATATATGTTATATTATTGGGTTTGTACAAGTATTATAAATAAGAAATAACTCATATTTTAATTAGGCCGATGAATAGTCTGTCCAAATGTTTTTATAATAAACCCTGGTTCGAAACCTGCATTGAAGCCGTTGTTAAAACAATAAACTGTTTAAGCGGTCTTACGTCTTAACTACAAATTTACGCCCCCATCTAGTAAGAACAATTAATGAAACAAAGCTATGATCTCATATAATATTAAATGTGGAACTGCTTCCTACATGTGTGGTTTTGCAATGTACTGGAGTCGAAGAGGTTGACTCATACCCACCTCAATATCATGGCCTGCATCATGGATACAAACCACAACAGAAGTCAATTTTGCAAACAAGTGATTTAAAGACAAGTATAACCTAGGATTAAAATTTCTATTGTTTATTTTTGAACAGGAGAATTTATTCAACGGCCCCTACTTTCATACAAGCTCAAATCCACCAATTACTGCAAGTGGTAAACGGCACATTGTCATTCTAGTGAGTGAACTACTTTCTTAAATGTTCACTGGTAGAACAAATTTAATTGACAAACGTAATGTTCATTATATCTTCACTAGATGGCGCTCTGCCATCTGAAATGCTCATGTGAGCCGTCAGAATTAGCCTTTTTTTGTTCATCTTCTTATATATAAAAGTCAATTTCTTTTATATGTTTCGCGAAAAACTCAAAAACTACTGAACCAATTTGTACCAAATTTATAAACCTGAGGAAAATATTCGGTTAAATATGATTAGAATTTTTGGTTATTTTTATTTTTTCATTTTAAGAACTCTTTTTCATACTGAGTGAATACAAGGCAAAGTAACAACACCAGACCAATGAGCGTTCTGCATTTTTTTTTTCAAGTTGCTTGCGTTTATTTTTGAAATATCTTTTTATATATAAAAGCCAATGTCTGTTGTCTGTTTCGCGATAGACTCAAAAACTACTTAACCAATTGGTACCAAATTTTGCAGGTCGCTTTTTATAAACCTGAAAATATTTACCCGAGAAA
This sequence comes from Cordylochernes scorpioides, assembly GCA_030710605.1. Classification (NCBI taxonomy): domain Eukaryota; kingdom Metazoa; phylum Arthropoda; class Arachnida; order Pseudoscorpiones; family Chernetidae; genus Cordylochernes; species Cordylochernes scorpioides. The sequence goes on from CP092876.1 coordinate 37,185,243, forward strand.
ACTTTACAGAATTAGCTTTACTGTATGTAAATAATGGCTTTCTATTTTTTATTAATTTTTGTTCCGGCCTTTGTTCTTTTTTTTTTAATCTATTTTTTTATCGTTTGAAATTCAGTCGCAGTCATTAGCAAACACATATGTTTACCTAATTTCCATGTGCTCTTTTATTTTCTACAGAAAAAATATTCAAATGCTAGTATTTTGGATATTTTTTTATAAATCTATCTTTTCTTATTCTTACTGAGAAAATGGGCATCGTAGTCAAGATCCATCGCAGTTACTCACTCATCTCAGGCAATTTCAAGAATTAATGCGCTGGGGCGGGTACCTCGGGGGTTGGGTGGAAAAGTTGCCATCTATTTGAACTATATAAAACATTAATATAATACAATATTTGCCATCACACACACCTTTTTGCCTGTGGGTTATGTTTTACTTCTGTTTCGCTACTCTATGGCACTTCTACAATTTATTATTGATGTACTTTCAGTATGAAGGAAATTACACTCGTGGGAATTCTCGGGCGAAGCCGAGTCATTCGTCACGTTATATATATATTAAAAATAGTTAGGAGTTAGGGCTATGTGGTACTTATGTTAAGGTTATACATTTTTACATATATGTATTTATGCATATTATTTATGAATGAATATATGTGTATATGTATTGAAATATTTGGCGCTTTTCTATTAATATTATATTATAAAATCGTCTATATTCAGAAGCTAGAATTCTAGAACTCATACCCCTGAGAAAAGTAACAGTGAGTTGCCGAAATGACGGGAAAAAATAACTCAAGAACGGGGGATTTATGCAATAAAATATATAATGATTATATAAAAAATATAACATATTTATAAAATAAATTTATTAGAATTAATAAAAAAGCTAGGGCTAAGTTTCTTGTATCATTTTATTTCTTTAATTTTCGGGTTAGCATACCCTTCAACAGGAGAGCAATTAGAAGTATAACTATACACGCCGAAATTATTTATTTATATGCTAAAACCAATTTTATTTATATATTTAAAATTGTATATATGACTCTATTACATTGAAATAGTTAGCTAAAAGTTATTCTCCTAGTTGCCGCTGATGAAGGTCATGTTAGCGGGAGAGCTAGAAAAATAAAATTATACAAAAGACCTAGCTCCCTGGATTCTTTATTGATTATATCAAATTATAAGTCAGGTGTTTACTAACAAGTATATATTTCATGGCATATACCGATTAAGGCTAAGAGGAACTCTCTGTCCATGCTACCTCACACTATGTGTCTAGATTAGAGTTGAAATAGGCAGGCAATCTACTAAATGGGAGGGACTGGAGATGAAAAGAAAAACTAATCCACCATTTAGTAAATTGGCTCCTCTTTGAGGAATATATCTAGGCGCATATCATATCTTCTCCCCGATAACGCTGAGAAAAAAAGAAAGAAGTTATTGATCTATTTATTTTGAAATATTAACAACACCAGCGCGGGTTTTATCGCACATTATTTAATATAAAACTTTAAATATATTTTGATAAAATTAGATCAACCTACCCCCTAATATGTTTTATTTAAAATTATAAAAGTGATCTGTGAAAAATGAGAAGAAAATATATTTTAAAATCTAATTCAAGCGGTCAAGATATGGCTTTTTTGTGTTGTGTCATTAAATATATCCTTATATCTATAAAAATGAAATGCGAAATCGATGTTTATTATCGCTTCACGCAAAATCTACAGACTCAATCATTATGGAATTTCGCATGTAGGTAGCAGAAGATTCCGTTTAACATATAGGATATTCAAAAAACTAAAAAAGTAAATGTGCTTTTTTTAAAAAATAAAAAACCAAAAAGCGTTAGTTCCAGTCTTTTACCGCTTGGGCGCAGCACTGGTCGCGACGATAAATGAATTTGATTGGTTAATAATTAACACGTGGTTTGTTTACACAATGAATGTTAGTTTGTTCACACGATTAATGTTTTTAAAAGGTAAGATTATCCAATCGCCGTGAAACTTTAGGAAGTTATTTACTATACTACTGGGAAGATTTCTGGTTTCAATTTGATTTGAAATAAATATTCTTTGCAATTTCATTTGCAAATTTTCTACTTTCACTCGCAAGCAGCGCCTCTAGCGGCGTCTGTTGAAATTATATTTATAAATTGTAACAATGCTTAAAATGTTTTCCAAGTATAATAAATTTAATTTGAGAATTTGGTAATATAATATTCCAATGACGTAAAAAATACTTGGCATTTCAATATTAATATATATTTAAAGAAAAAATTGTAACGATTTTGTGTTAAATGTTAAAATGTAATGTTAAAATATATTTTTACATTGTTAATTTAATTTGCTGTTGTTTTATAAAAATGATGATGCAACTTTAATTGTTGTTGTGAAAATATATTTATTTACGGAGCTGCTAACCATAATAAATGATTTTTGAGACTCTAATTGTTGTTGTTTATTATCGTTTGTTTATATAAAAAAATTACATTGTATGTGATGATGATAACAAAAATGAAATTTTAAATTAATATATATAATTCATTGATAAAAAAAGAAATAATTAATTATCAAATTCAAAAAAGTTACAATATCTTATTTAAAATATAATAAATGTTTTAAAAAAATTATGTGTTTCAAAAATATATTTAAACGCATATAACCATATTTATATACGTTTATAAATCAATATATAGGTGGATTGGATGTTTTCTAGAATCGTTTAACAAATGTTCGTTAGGCAAACTTTTACTCGGATAAAAACTGTGCGAAGCCGGGTACATTCGCTAAATACAGTTATTTGCAAATCTTCGTTTGTGGCAAGATACTATTCCTTCAACTTCAAATTACCGAGTGGACCAATTAATACTGATTTTTTTCAACTTATCGAGTATTTTTCAAGGGACCGGGACAAAATTATCGAGAAGGTAGACAAGTATAGATTCAGTAGGGATTGGATGTTTGCTAGAATCGTTTTAACAAATGTTTGTTAAGCAAACTTTTACTTGGGGCGAAGCCGGGAACATATATACAAGGTATGTCCCATAAGTTCCCGGACTGGGTCCATAAAAAAAAAAGGTAAGATATTTTTTTTAAAAATTATCAAAACTTTTCAAAGTAATCCCTCCTTGCTTCAACGCACCAGCGCCATCGTTTCCCCAAATTGTCGAAACAGTTTTTATAGAGCTCTTTTGGAATGCTCTTCGATGCCAACAGCGATTTTTCTATTATGCCATCCCTGGTGTCAAAATGTCTTCCTTTTAGAACTGCTTTAAGTTTGGGGAACAGGAAAAAGTCATTTGGTGCGATGTCTGGGGAATAGGGTGGTTGAGGTAGGATTTCTGTCCCGTTTTTAGCCAAAAAAACTCGTCACCAAGTGCGCTGTGTGGGAACGGGCATTGTAATGGTGTAGGATCCGGTCACCATTAGACCATTTTTCTGGCCTTTTTTTCGAATCGCTACCCTTAGATGGCGAAGAATGTCCAAATACATTTCCTTAATAACCGTTTGGCCTGCAGGAAGATACTCGTGATGAACAATGCCCTTGTTATCCAAAAAAGCGACCAGCAACACCTTGTTTCTGGATTTTTTGGGTCTAGGCTCACCCTGACCTCTCCACTCGGCAGATTGACGCTTGGTTTCAGGGTCATGGCCATAGACCCATGTCTCGTCGCCTGTGATTATCTTGTCTTTCCATTCCGGATCCGTTCTTGTCATTTCCAACATGTTCTCACAGGTTGCAAGCCGACACAGTTTTTGCTCATTAGTGAGGAATCTTGGGATGAATTTTGCAGGAGTCTTTTTGAGCTTCATATCTTTGGTTACGATCCTTCCAATCGTTGTTTTAGAGATGCCTGTGTCTTGCTCTAGCTCCAGCAAAGTTGTTCGAGGATTTTCTTTTATCAAATCGGTGAGTTTTGCACATTATCACCAGTTCTTTGAAATTTTGAGCGTCCTTGACGAGGTTCATCTTCAATGGAAATTCTGCCAGCTTCAAATCTAGAATGCCATTCAAAAACAGTTGTTCTCTTTGGAGAGTCATTGGGGAATACTTTATTAAGCATTTCAAAAGTTTCGGTTGCAGATATTTGAAGTTATACACAAAATTCTATGCAAATCCTCTGCTTCAATTTTTGTTCCATCGTAAAATCGCCGCAGCGCTAGGTGTGACCTTTAAATAAATTAGAATGACCTTGGCGCGCGCTAATGTACCGCCTCGATATTGGTACCACCGTGTTGCCTGATATTTTTTCTATAATAAACAGTCAAATTTATTTACATTTTTCATTTATTTATTTTGTTATGGACCCAGTCCGGGAATTTATGGGACATACCTTGTATATATATATATGTTTGTCGGCTATGCACGCCCTCAATATGTAACTATTCTCGCTGAAATTTGAACAGGACAGAGAGTTAAATCTGGAAGAGTTTTTTTGTCGCATTTTAACCAATAAAAAATATATTTAACCAAGTACTGAGCAACAATATTTTTTTAGAGTCAGAAATGATGATGACAATATTTCCGTATCATGCTTGATTGCATTAAAAAATTATTTTGGGGAATATTCACTAAAGCAGACCACAGGTAAAGCCAGATAATGATTAATAGTAGGCAGGAACAAAATTCTACCAGCGAAACATTCACTCGAGCAGAAGTCACACAAGCCAGGTTCTCTCAATATATAAAATATCGTTTCTCGGCCTTTTGGCTAAGATCATGTAGTATATCTCTAGATATTTTTATTTATGTATATCTTTTTAAAAATCTATTCAGTATAGAGTGGATATGTTTGCTCGAAAAATAAATTTCATATATTATATAAATATATGACATAACGAATTATATTATCATAAAATTCTGTGTGTTCTCGAATATTATTATCAATAATATTCGTTAGGCAAACTTTCACTCGGATAAAACCCGGGCGAAGCCGGGTACACATCCGCTAGTATAAATATATGTATATTATTTATTTGAAATACTTTAGATATTTATTTATAAAGAACTCAAAATTGTAATTGCTCTACAAATTATAAAAATTATAAATTAGTACACATTTTATAAATGTAGGCTCATTTCGAATTCTAGTTTGTTTGTTTATTTTGATATTTAGAAAGGCATGATATTCTGAATTATTTTGCAGAAGATCCCGTGCTACATGATGTGTTTGAAAAGGAGGAAACTCCTAATTCATGATAAATCTCATTAATACATTTCTCTTTTTCTCTTTTTTTTTGTCTCTCTGCGCACACATAACTCGGTTAAACTACCAGTTTTCACCTTTCAAAACAAAGTCAAACTCTTTATCATGGCTTCTAGCTCATGGCCCTCTCTACAGTTCATATATGACTTTACGAATAAATTGAGAATACTTGAGGATAAATATAAATAAAAACAAGATGTCTACAATATATTCGATAATTGGTTCCTCAGTATTTAATTTGCTTATACAAATTGTAGTTTTCTCTATACTTGTAAGTTTCAAGACCTGATATTGTTTTTATAAATACTGACTTCGGATCAATTGGTATTTAATAATATTCAATATGTTTTAAAGCACGCGGTATTTACGCGATATGTGAAAATAAGGTTTATTATTTTGAGAGCTTAATAAAAATAATATTGTGGCTGAAGTGTTTTTGTTCAATGCAAATAATTGCATTTATAGGTCTCTATTCTAAAATTCTAGAAACACATTATTACTTATGTATAATATTTATATATTAATTTTTATAATAAATTATTAATATATTTGAATATATATGGAATTTATATTCCAAATAGATAACAATTCATTATTCATCCCAATTCTACACCAAAATTGACATTATTTAACCATTAATAGGAAAATACAAATTTAATTATTATAAAAAAGTTTCTTCTTAAAATAAAATATAATATTTTGTATTTAAAATATAATTCAACGGCCAATATTTTCGCTGGTATAACGCTAACCATTGTTAAGGTACAACAAAGAATTTATTTTGTATAAACAAGCTTACATAGATTAGATTTGGAAAATTAGATTTTGTGCTCAGATACAATAGGGGAATAGAATTAAAATATATTATTTAAAATAACTGACAAAATGAATTTTGAAAAATTTTGGAAATTTCTGGTTATACTTTTCCATCTTTATCAACAAGACACAAAGCGTGATGTTCCCAGAAGGACACTGGTGGCTATAAAAAAAAAGAAGAAAAAGTAAAAAGAGAAAGACAGAAAAATATCTATTATATTATATATAGAGGGAATTACATTATGCTAATAAGTATGCTAATTTTAATTTGAACCCATATCAAAATGATAAAAACAAATATATAGCATATATTATACAACCAATTATACTTAACAATTAAGATTATTTGAATTTCAAAAATACATTTACAAATACCTTTATTTTAATGTACGAGTATAAAACTTTGATAGATATTAGTACTCCTGAATCAGTACCATCACTATGTCTGTAATCTTGAAATGCTGGGGACACTCGAGTAGAGTCCTGAAAGTTACATCCATAAAACAACCTAGGAACCTCTTCTGCGAAATTTATTTTAAAACAAACCCTCAAAATAAAAATGAGTGGTTATAAAAATTGAGTTGTACATATTAGGGCAGTAATAATTTGTAATATCTTGTTTGAAGGAACTTTTAAATGTTTCATTTGTTTCATACAATAGGAACGACTTTATGGAGTCTATATAGTATTTTATTATAAAATAATTATGAATATTGTATTTTTGCTTATTCTCGAACTAAGCAAGTCGTATTTTCATTTTTTTATATTCAATATAATTAGAGAAGTTTAGGCCGGAAAGTGTACACAGTTATAAGCTCCTATACTTTATACACTGCTGGCCACCCAAATTGCAACATCAAGAAAGACAAGAGATATCACAACGCAATTTAATTTGTAGATAACATGTTGACCAAATATCAAATGATTAAATTTATAGACATCTGCTAAGTGTGGTTCCTGGCAGAATCAGTAGCCAGAGTAGCCGCCATTGTTGGAGATCACCGCTGCCACACGCCTCGGCATTGATTCAAAGAGATTTTGGATGTCTTCTTGGGCTACATAAGACCATGCAGTTTCCACACGTTACCCATGTTGATTCGGTGTGGCAGCTGGGGATGTAATCTGAGTCAATCGTTGAGAAACCATTGACCACATGTTTCCTATCAGCGAAAGATCCGGAGAGCGAGCCGGCCAGGGAAGCAATTCAATCTGGCGATTCACGAATAACCTTTGGACAATGCGTTCCACGTGTGATCGCGCATTAGCCTGTTGAAATATGGCTGTGGGCAAGCCCTGAAGGTAAGGAAGGACAACTGGATCCAACACCTCGGATATGTAGCGTTGGCTGTTTAAAGTACCGGCAATGCGTACCAGAGGAGTGCGACAGTGATATCCAATACCGCCCCATACCATAATACCCGGTGCAGGACCAGTGTGGCGGTGCATAACGCAGCTGTTCAGCATCTTCTCTCCATGGTGTCTCCAGACTCGAGTTCGACAATCGTGGTGTTGCAGACAGAAGCGTGACTCGTCATTAAAGACAATTTCATAACATTCTGCCGTCCACATCCTTCTTTCATAGCACCATTGGCGGCGGAGACATCTGTGGTTCTGTGTCAAGGGTAGACGAAGCAATGGACGTCTTGCGGACAGACCACTCTGCTGTAAACGGCGTCGAATGGTACGCGCAGACACTGAATGGTGCGCTATAGACAGAATGTGCTGTGCTACGGTTCGTGATGTGACTGAGCGATCTGTCACTGCCATACGCAAAATATGCCTGTCAGCACGAGAAGTGGTGCACTGATGTGGATGCAATCGAACACATCGGTCCGTCGTACCTTCCTGCATCCTTTGATCACATATCCGCATTACAGTTGTTTAGTTTCGTCCAACATGACTACCGATTTCCCTGAAAGATAATCTACAATCTCGGTAGGACACTATTCTTCCTTTGTCGAACTCGAACACTCGATCAAAAGATGATTGCTGTTTTCTAAGAGGCATAATTGATTGTTTTTAACAAAAGAAAAACACAATTGCCGAACTTGAAATCGTCGAAATCGCCAAGCCTTAAAGCCTCAGGCGCGCGTGATGTGCTTCTGCGCTGATATTAGTATCATTTGCATATCTCAGCTTCGCTAATGCATGTTGTAAATTTCATTTTTTTGCATACTTCTTCTAGGTTGTTGCATTTAATGTAGCCAGCAGTTTATTAATATCTTATATTGTGTTGAATTTATTTTTTGTATATAGCGATTGATTTAGAAATCAAACCATAATTTTGAACACCATGTGAAAATTGGTATGAAAACAGATTCATAAAAGGTAATTCTTTTTTGTGAACTCAGACCTCAAGATTCACTGAAAGGAAAAATATTGGTGAATATTTTAAAAAAGGTAAAAAGTTGGAATATTTGATCTCCAGGGATTGAGATGCTGCTCTTCTTACTGAATTTCCTTGTATCTTTTGTTAATTATTTGTATTATCTGAATTACTATAAATTTCAAATAAAACTGTCAGGTGATCGAAAATATTATTTAATTCCGAAGTATGGCAATCATTCATTTCTTTTAATGAATGTTTATTTGTAATTTGAGATCTCTTTTTCTATTATGCTTTCATTTCTAAAGGGGTAGGAGATATTGTTAAAAAAAATTATATTCATCAATAGTGGCATTTCAAATCCGTTAGAGTTTGTTATTTTATCGAACGAAATAGTGAGATAAAATCTCCACAGAGGATTAAAGAAGTAGCTTTAAAGGTAGCTATTAAATTACTTGAAAAAGAATCAATGTGCGTCAACACATTTATTTGAAGGAATGTAAAAGTTTACACCATAGACTTTGGCGTATTCATTGAGATTTATGTACAAAATTGATTTGTGAAACTATCTAACGTTTTATATTTTATATTTTCATTAAAAATAACTGTAGCAGTATAATATTTTTCGGATATGGAACAGTGTACTATGTTCGAGTCCATATCAAACACGACATTTTATTTAATACATATGGCTCTTGGAGAATATCTGGATGTTTATTTCTAATTGTGACTTGTGTGAAAATGTTGGTCTGTTTAATGATATATTTCCTTTAAAATATTTTAAACTTTTTATCCATTGCTAAGTTGATAGCTTCCGCCATTATTTCTATTGTGGAATCCTTATTCATATCAAAAGAGACGAAACTCTTTTGTTTTCTTGAATGATATTTGTTAAAAAAAGGACATATCATTTTTAGTTAAGTTTTTTGATTGCTTGAAAAATATTATTGAATTATTGAAATACCTCACCCAATTTTATATTTATAGAATTTATAACTATATCCTTTTTATATCTCAGTTTGAATAAGAAGTCATGTTTTATTAAAGCATAAAATTTGCATTATTTGTAATAGCGAAATTTCAAATTGTGTACATTAATCCAATTGATATAACAAAGACTAATGTGTTTACCAATATAGTAACATGTTTATTTATATAAGCGAATTTTTAAAAGATATTATGAATATCCGAGAATATAGTGTATGAAAAACCTGTTTTTCACATGTGTAGACATGTGGTGCACTTACAATAAAAGCAGTCGCCTTCTACCCACCATGATTATCATGGCCTGTACCACGTGTACTAGGGATAAGCAAAAAAAAAGTGTATAAAACAAAACCAATGTAAAGTCAATATTAGCGGGATTGACTGAGCGATGTTACACACGTCCACTCAATCCGCCACCTGGTGACTTATTTATACTTTGTTGATAGAACTTATTGCTATTTTTTAAATTTATTGGATGATATTGTTTGGTTATATATATATACTAGCGGATGTTTGTAGGGAATGTTTGTAGTCTAGTAATAAGAAAATATACTACACTTATAACTATCAGAGAAAAGAGAAACCACGGAAGGTGAACAGAAAAATGCTTACAATGGATGTTATGTTTACGATATCAAGTTAAATAAAAACAAAGATAAAATTTGCATATGTTGGTCACTATAAATTTGTATATTTGTTAGGCGAAATTAGAAACATGATAAAACAATTGGGTATTTAAAAACAAATGTAGAAATAGAAGTTGAAGTATAATAAACAATGTTAAAGATTAGTTTTAATTATTAATCAAGATTGTGTGTGAATATGTGAGAAAGATGTAATATCGTTGTTGTTTTCTTGGCCGACTGTTTTACATATGGTGTTATCTTAAAATTGCTTGTTTTGAATATTTTTTAGATTGAGATTATTAGCTAGTATGTAAAAAAATTAACTCTGTTGAAATTTAATTTTGTATTTATATATAAATATAATTAACTCTGTTGATTTTTTTTGTATTTAATCGATAACAGCGAAGTTACGCATGTTAATGTTAGGAAATATATTTTGATGTTAAGCAAAACCTGCTCCATCTCGTTTTACATAAATGTTGAAAATTTGGTTGAAATTGATGCATTGTAACGAAAGTTTTTAGTGATGTCCACTTATGAAATTTCCATTTTATTAATATAGATATAGTTCTTTCAATATACATTTTTCAATATAGTTTTATTTAGATTTGTTTTTACTCTGTAAAGGCAATTATAAAAATTTAAAGAGTTAAAAATATACATTAATAAAGATTATTTCAAATATGTAACAAATACATATTACTGTCAATGTGTTTCTTTCGATAATATCATCAGAAATTATCTCTACAGTTATTTGTACTCTTTGATAATATTATTGAAAATAAAATATTGCTAATACATTTATTTGTTACATATTTTTACGATAGATGGCAAATAAATTCATAAATATAAAAAATGTGAAGAAAATAGGTTTTTCAAACATTTACAAATTTTGTTGAATGAGTTCATTTGAACCAAATATGTCGTTTTATATATAGATTTATATATGGCTACTTTCAAAATACAAGTTCCTACCTAGAGATTGGAATCTCTCTGACAATATAAGGCTGACACTAATAACAATATCATTTTTAAAATATATAAAACCAAAAACACCAATACCTCGCTTTGCGTCGTTTCGTTTTGCGTTTTTTTCGAAGTTGTGTCGCTGCTTAATTTTTACTGATTTTTACTGTGCGTCGTTAGATTTTCGAAGTTGCCGTTGTTTTGGATTCGAGTCTTTCTTTTTTTTTTTTTATTTCTAAAATATGGCAACACCTTTTTTTTTTATTGCGCCATGCCATCAAAATTTTATTTTCACTTTGCGTCGTTCCAATTTGCGTCGTGTTTTTTTTTTTTTTTTTTGGAACGTAACCCCGATGCAAAGCGAGGTATGGGTGTATTTGAAATTCTATTTTATATATACCCAAATTGTACGACCAAAAAAACACTGTGTGACAAAATATATTTCATATATAGTATCTCTAGAAATCTTTAAAATATATTAATAGAGTTGTTGCGCGCGCAGTATTATTTGTACGAGCGAACACATTTTACCTTTCAAACTGCCTCTAGTTAATCATTATTGCCGTCAATTGTCAAAGAAGATGTCACAGAAAATGGCCAGCAAGCATTTTTATAACATGCCTTTTCATCTTTATAGATAGAGGTCGTCTCTCCTCGGGTCGGTGACAAAGCCACAACCCCAGATTTGGCAAACTGAAAAGCGTCCACCTAGAGACCATGGTTTCGGACAAATGGCTCTCGTCAGTCTAAGGCGGACAAGAGCGAACGGTTAATAGATGGCGTCTAGTTTTGACGTCTATTTTGACGTGAGAGGTACCCTTTACCTTGTCTTCATAGATGAATATCCTCCCGACAAAATTTCCATCTATATGTTTCTTTATATCTACTTTGCTGCTCAAACTAGGCTGTCTCGGACTTAATAACTCTAACAATATATATATATATATATATATAAAAATAGAAAAAAATAAATAATAAAATGGGGCTCTGCCTTCTGAAAAGCACATGTGCTCCTGGTCAGGATATGCCTTTTTTATTTTAAATATATTTAGATTGTGTTGCGAGTCACACAATTGCCATAGTTTATTAATATATATATATTCAAGGTGCGTTCATTAATTTCCAGGACTGCTCTGTATCTTTGAAAAAATAAAATAAATAAAAAAACTAATTTAATATTTTTCAAAATATGCCCCTCCTGCCTCAATACACCTGTTTTATCTTTTTTTCCAATTGTCGAAACAGGAGATAAAATCACTTTTTGAAAGGTTCCTCAAGGTTGTCTTCGATTCAGCTTGTATCATATCAACGTTGGCAAATTTCCTTCCTTTTAACTTCATTTTCAATTTAGGATAGAGGAAAAAGTCATTGGGGGCTAAGTCGGGGGAATAGGGTGGATGAGGGATCTGTATGGTTGAATGCTTGGCCAAGAACTGCAAAACAACTTGGGCTGTGTGCGGCCGCGCATTATCGACGTGAAGTATCCAGTCATTGTTTTGCCATCTTTCAGGTCTTTTAAGGCGCACTGCCTCCCTTAAGCGCCTCATTATCCCCAAATAAACCTCTTGATTAATTGTACGTCCGAAAGGAATAAATATTCATGGTGAACCAAACCATTAATCTAAAAAAAATGTAACAAGTAATGTCTTGACTTTGGATTTTGTAAATCTTGCCTTTTGGGTTTCGGTTCCCCTCTTTCAATCCATTGGCTGGATTACGTTTGGTATCCGGGTCATACTGATACACCCATGTCTCACCCCCGGTAATGATTTTTTGAATCCATTCTGGATCGGTCCGAGTCATTTCAACCATGTTTTTGCAGATATCCATTCTAACCTCCCTTTGTTCCTCTGTTAGAATCTGGGGAACAAATTTTGAAGACGTACGGATCATGTCCAAATCTTTTGTTACTATTTGATGACACAGTCCTACAGATAGTCCCGTCTCTGAAGATAAGTCTTTAATATAAATTCTTCTGTTATATTTAATTAATTCCTTTATTTTGAGCTTGTTTTCCTCGCAACGTAATGATCTTGTACGCCCAGTATGCTGATCATCGTTTACCTTTTCCCGACCTTTTAGGATGCGTGAAAACCATTCAAAAGTTCTTGAACGGGATAAATCTGCATCGCCAAAAGCTTCTTTAATCAATTCATACGTCTCAGTAGCACTTTTTTTTTAAATTTAAAACAAAACTTAATGCAGATTCTATGCTCTTCAAAAATGGCCATTTTAAAATTAGAAATGCGAACCTTACAAGGAAGTTGTTTTGTTCTATTTTTAGATCGGCGCGTGCTCCACGAGACTCGTGCTTTCAGTCAGGTGTGGTCAAATGTCCAATATTTAACTCTGTATAAAAATTTTTACTTTAGCTTTTTATTTATTTTATTTTTTAACCAGTCCTGGAAATTAATGAACGCACCTTGTATATAGCTCAATTTATACAATTAATTATTTATAATTTCACTTTTATATAAATTTAATATAAATATAAATATTATATAAATTTTATATAATATAAAATAGAATAAGTAAAAGATTTGAAGCGTATGAGGTTACGTTTTTTTAAACTTTTAATAAAGATTCGAGCTTTCGGGCCTATAACCCTTCTACATTGTTTATATATGAAAATGTCTAGAATATTTAGATGTGCAAATAATTTTATCAAACGCCTTAAAATTTTAGAATTTAAGAGATTGACTCTGCTCTTTTACAAGATAAGTTTAGTTCTCTTTATTCGAATGCCAGGAATTCCAAGAACCAAATAAAGAAGCATTACACCAAAAATCTGCTTTAAATATGATTATTATGTTTGAAATGGGAGTTTTTATATAAAAATCTTATAAAATAGGTAAATTGTAGGTAGATAGGTGAAATGGACCTTATGCTGAATTGTACTGATGTTCGTTGTCAACAGATGAGTGACTGCCCTCTAGGTCTTGTATAATATGTCCCAAACAGAATTACTCCACGGATATAGTTGTAAGTTGACTATTTGAAGCAAGGGTACAATCTGTATTCCCTTTACGGGGTATTCCTTTAACCCTAATTCACGTCAAACAAAGGCTAAACTGGAGGGGGCTAAGCACAATTAGATATACCAATGGCTTAATGCTGAGTTTAATTATGAGTACCGAGTCTGTGTTCTTTGGCAAAGTGATAATAGCGTTTTTGTCAGAAAAGGCTATCTCCAGACGTGTTTTGAGAGCGCCATAATGATCCAACTCCTGGTGTCAGTGGTAGCCAGCTATGGAAGCAGTACAGATTTGCCTGCCATGAACAATGACTTCCCGCCGGCAGTATTAGGACCGGGTGGCATGCACCCTTTTATCACGCCCTTCATGACCAATGCTCAGAACGGTATTTTCCAACAGAAATATACATGTTCTTATATTCCTGTCACCACAGTGTCGCAAACAAAGTCTGAACATTACATGGTATCCTCATTTATCTACAATTGAACAAGCTTTGTGTGGTGTTAGTCAAGAAATGAACAACGATTGATAGAACAAGTCAAACAGGCATGGTAAGAAATATTCCAAAATCAAAATCGAATAAATTTTTGAATCAATGATTTCAAGCGTTCGACACTGTATAGATGCTCAAGATGGAAACATTTTTATTTTAACATCAACACATAATAAATAAAACTTATACAATCCTGTTAATTTTCAGTCATTCGGTTTATGTAATATATAGCGCGTACAGTTGGATGATATTCTGCCAGTTCTTGCTGTGTGTTTTATATCATCCAGTATATTTATGGAGGTCGACATATTTTTTTCCGCCAAAGCCTCTAGATATACTTAGTAAGATAAATATCTAGATAAATAGGTAAATGCAAATTGGAGCATGTAGCGGGGAATAGTTGGTATTTTAGATGCGGTTTGATGTAATCCTTTCTCTCTCTAGGTAAACTTGGCGCGCGCCCATTCGATGCAGTTATCACTATAATATTAGCGCGTCATTTATTATAAGAAATTTAAATATTTTAAACGCGTATGATTATTTTTAAAATAAATTAATTTCTACTGCTCTTACTGCACTGATATAATAGTGGGAGGTCCTGGCTCAGCATTGGTAAACCCTCCCAGCGATGATGTGGTAGATTAAACTGGCGAAACCACTAGGAGGGTTCAACACTGATGAGCCTGGCCGTCCCATTATTTTATCATTGAAGTAAGGGCAGTCGAAATTTATTTCTTTTAAAAAGAATCATACGCGTCAAAAATATTTGTAGTTTCTACAGTTTCCAGTTACATTTTTCATTTTACTCTAGCAATGGATCAACACTTTGGATTAGAAAATATCCTTAAAACAATATACTAGTTTAAATGAAATAACGATAATATATTAATAATTTCACAGCATCACTTAAGTACTACTACTACTAATAATAGCTATCATTTCCAAACTCTATAATAGAAATCTATATTGAAATACTCTATATATTATTCTTGTTCAATTTCCCTACGCCATCACAAAGAGGTAACAGCGAGAGCAATGTTTCCAATGTAGTCTCGATTGCAAGAAATTAATAAGTTAGAAGACAACCTGACTACCA
This sequence comes from Cordylochernes scorpioides, assembly GCA_030710605.1. Taxonomy (NCBI): domain Eukaryota; kingdom Metazoa; phylum Arthropoda; class Arachnida; order Pseudoscorpiones; family Chernetidae; genus Cordylochernes; species Cordylochernes scorpioides. The sequence goes on from CP092876.1 coordinate 37,200,739, forward strand.
AGCCATTTATTGTAAACAACTTTTTCTGAGGAAGATTTGCAATTAGCGCTCGGTATAAATGTTGCAATTAAAGTAATTGCACTTCTGTAACCTTACGTTTAATCGTGGACGTGTTTTTCCATCTTTGTGGACGGTCTATTGAATTCTGGCTAACGATCTCACCGACTACACTAACTAGCTTCCTTTTTAAGTACTCTGTGTATAGGGACTTTTATTTACTGGACTTTTCTGGAAGTGTTAGTTAGGAATAGGAGTTTTTTTTTTTGTTGGATGAATGGTTGTTTTTAGTGAATTTAGGATTTTAGGACTGTGTTAAAAAAACTATCTTATTTTTTATTTTAATGGAATTATTTACAGTGATTACAGTAATTTGAAAAAGTCTAACTTCATTATAGACTATATTTAACTAAATAAAACTCGTATATATTTTTCTTCACTTATCTTACATACACATGGTTCAAGCGATGATAATCATGACAGGTAGCTAGCGACTGCTCTTTACTATAAGTGCATCACATGTCTAATGTCTAAGTGCTGTTCGACCCTTACACTTGCAAAGTTCAAGATGTTCCACTGTCGCCACAAAGTGCCAATGGTGGAGTTGGATGTTTGAAAGATACGGGATTCATTGAAACAGAAAAAAAGTACTCAATGCGGGATTCGTTCCCGGGTCGTAGTTATCGATATTATATGATTGTGTCATTCTCTTTCACAAACCTCTCAGAATCATTGTAAGATAGATCGACTTGTGGCCTTTGGTACAATCACAGTTCCATGCCCCAATATTTTTGGAGCACATGTGGATTTTGTAGTAAATCAATGCCGAGAGATAATAAAAGAAAACATAATTCTTCTAGTTTGTATGTAAAACTAGGTAAAAGAAATATCACGGAACAAGCTAAATCAACGTTTATTAGATTTTTGTTCCACTAGATGGCGCTCTGCCATCTAAAGTGCTCGTGTGAGCGGGTCAGGATATACCTTGTTTTGAATTATTTATCTCTATAATAAGGTATGTACAAACGAATGGTTCGAATATTTTAAATAACGATTTTACAAAACTGAAAATTTGGCGAAAAAAATCGCATTGTGAGAGAAATATATTTACCTCATTCTCACAAATCTCTCTCAAAACTATTTTTTTCGGATCTAGATCTAGTTAAGAATTTTTATTTCCAGTTTGAAATAAGGATTTTGAGAGGTAGATTGGCGTGGTTTCAGACAGTGTTTAGGCAATTATGACTCACAAATTTACAGAGAAGTTTCCTAATTTGGTCCCGAATGTCTATTCTTACAGTAAGTCATTAACTGGGTCCAAACCTTCAGGAGTCAGTGACTAGTTCCTTCAGTGTTGGGAATAGAATGTTAATTTTCTTATAGATTTATATTTTTCTAAATATATGTAAATTTAATCCATTATAAGAAACATATTTGTCATATGTAAATATTTATATGTATATATATTCGTGACAAAAAATAAACTGTTGTGTTGACTGGTTAGACTCGTGTGGTTTCTCGGCCCGCTCTCGAGAGGTCTACGCCTTGGTTGATACCTGCCTTAGACACTTCCGCGGATTTGACTTCTTGGGAATCGCTCTTCTCTACCTTTGAGATTCCACGGTTTTTTTCCTCCCCGGGACCAGAGTAAGAGACTTCGGGCGTCTGGGCAAAATAGAGCCTGGGCGCTACGCCGCTGAACGCGACATTTGGCATCCCAGCCGGGACGCGAGGAGAAAGCCGTGCCTATATTTGGAACCCTTTTGGATCAGAAGATGGAGAGAGAAGAAGCGCTAGAGAGACTCAAGAAGAAGAGAACCATACTCCGCACGTCTTTATCCAAGTACGGGAAAAGAATAGAGGAATATGACGTGCACAAGGAGTGTGACCACGAGGAACTGCTGGGGCAGCTTTCGGATGTCTACGAAGAACTGAGGCGGGTAGACGAAGAAATCGGTAAGCTGATTGACATCAAAGATCTAGAGAAAGATCTAAAGATGGTAGAGGAATACCGGGAAAAGGCCGTGGCGTGGAAATATTTGCTAAAGAAAAGAAGTCTGGTGGTTGCGGAAGGAATGCAGAGGGAAACTGCAACTGCCACGAAGAAGGAATATCCAGGAGAAATCAGTCGACCGACTCTAACTGGGATGGTTAAGTTACCCAAATTAACAATGGAAAGATTCTACGGGGAAATTAGCCAGTGGTTAAATTTTTGGAATGCCTTCGATTCATCAATCAATAAGAATGAATACTTGACCAAGATAGATAAATTTAACTATCTTAAAGCCTACTTGGGTGGAACGGCGGCCCAAACTGTGGAAGGATTTTGCCTATCTGAGGAAAATTACGATAAGGCCGTTGAATTGTTGAAGAAACGCTTCGGAAAAGGGGAAAGGTTGATCGACGTGCATATGAACAACCTCTTGGCCTTGAAACCACTTAGAGTGACAAAGGACGTGAGGGCTTTCAGAGAATTGTACGGCAGAATCCTGGTGCAGATTAGAAGTTTGGAGTCATTGGATGTTGTCGTTGAAAGCTACGGTAACTTATTGTGCCCTTTACTCCTCAAGCTATTGCCATCAGACTTAAAGCTTGAATTACACCGGGAATTCACAGGAGCTTTTTCTCTTGGAGATTTGATTGAATTTTTGGAGAGACAATTGATTGCATTAGAAAGCACGTTCGGCACGCGGGACGAAATAACAGCCGGCCAACCATCAAATGAGCACCCTCAGTCACAAAGCTCTATCGTGAAGTATCGAAGAAATGAGAGGAATCCCCTGCCCACGGCTGCTGGTTTTTTGAATGCCTCTGAAGCAGATAAAGAGAAAGTGCTGGATGTGGAACAAGGAATGGATTCAAAGAACACCGAAGAAGTGAAGCTGCTCTATGTAAAACAAGGTACCGATTTAAGGATGGCAGAAAGGCCATATGCAGAACAAGGTAATGAGCCTAAGGAAGACGGAGTACAAGACTCTGAAAATGAGCCTAAGGGCGATGGAGTACAAGACTCTGAAGATGAGCCTAAGGGCGACGGAGTAAAGGATTCTGAAGCTGAAACCAAGGATAATGAAGTGGAGGATTCTGGAACTGCAATTGAGGCTTGTGAATCGGTGAGCAACTCTAAAGCGGTAGCTGAAGGCGCGGATCAAGTGGAGATTGCAGATGGTGAGGCTGAGTCCATTGATGATATTGAGGAAAGAGTTGTCAGAATTCCAGCATCGAGTAAATTGATGGAAGCAGGACAGATAGGAGATGCGGAATTTAAAGTAAAGGGATACTATTTGCCTGATCGCCCTGTATGTGGGTGTGACTCCAGAGCTGCGCCTGTACGGCCAGCGAAAGACGGCGCTTCATATCGAGGACGAAACGGATTCTCGTTGAAGCGATATATGAAGAGGATACACAGTCTGCTGAGAAGAATCCCTGAGATAAGGATAAAGCTTCGGAGGAATAAGTTCGGAGTTGTGGCCGACCTGAAAAGATATTTCCAGATGATCGCCATCAGAGATAATGATTGGGACTACCTCAAATTTCTTTGGAAAAAAAAAGATGGACAACTGATGGTTTTGAGCGGGAAATCGTTGTAGACGATTTTGGTTGAGTACCCGTGCCTCTAAATCCGGAAGAAAAGTAAATGGTTGAATGATGATGCATGGTTGGAGAAGGTGAAACGCTTTCTAAGCAGGGTTGCACTGTCCAGATCACCTATGTGAGGAGAGAGCCAATAGAAAAAGGTTCAATTGGCAAATATCTTCCAAGCAATGGAATGTAACTTGTATCGAAGGAAACTGTTTCTGGAGCTGCAGTAACTCCAATGTTATATACTCCGGCCAGTTCTCCAAAGGGGCAAGTGCCTACTCCAGCGAAAAGGTCTTAATTTGGGAGACAAGTCTCCAGAAAGTCTGGTGAAAGTGCTAGACCGGAAAGGATTGCGAATCCTGTAGATCATAGGACTATTATATCGAGTGGTTTGAGATCTCTAAGGAAGAGTTCAGAGTCCTATGACTGCTGTAGGACTGCAGACGATACCTCTAGGCCTGCAGACGATACCTCTAAGCCTTCAGACGATACCTCTAAGCCTAAAGACGATGCCTCGGCATAAGATCCTGATTCTTCAGGATGTAAAGCTCAATGTTCTCAAGAGGTTCCAGAAATTGCAATGGAAGATAACTGGGCGACTTTTGTAATGAATCGAGTTATGGAGATCCGATCTCTCAGTGAGACAGAGGATTGGTATCGTGTACCAGGATGTTTGAATCCAGCGGATTTACCATCAGGGGGTGCTTGGCCGATTCTCTGGAGAGATCGAAGTGGTGGGAGGGCCCGAGTTGGTTGAGAAGACCAAGAAGAGATTGGCCCCATAGGGAAATATACCCTGACCCAGATATTGTGAACTCGGAAAAGAGAAAGATTGTTTTAACATCAACATGTATTGAAAGGGAAAAAAGTTCAGTACTACTATCGCTTTTCAAACTACTACAAGATATTGAGAGTAACTGCCTGGATGAACCGGTTTTTAACAAATGCGAGAGGAACAATAGGTCAGCGAGTGAAAGGTGATCTTACTGTGAATGAAATTAAAAGGGCGGAACTGATGCTGGTGAGAGTTATCCAACGGGAATCCTTCACTGGACCAGAGGACAAGAGGTTGAAGGATTTCAAGTTATGCTGCGATTCTTTGGGATTGTTGAGGGTCAAAACTAAATTAAGTAGGAGACAAGATCTGGAAAGATTGATTGGTTTGCTGAAACAACTCCTTAGGAAGATTCTTGGTCAAGCTCGTTTGGAATTTGAGGAACTTTACACCATTATCTGTGACACAGAGTCTTTGATGAACTCACGTCCATTAACCCCTGCCTTGTTCTTGCACGACCTCAAAGAAATAGGAGTTCCAGATCTGGACTCTATTGAAAGGGCTAGTCTTCAGAAGAGATACCGATTTAGACAAAGGTTAAGAGAAGATCTGCAGAAGAGATTCCGGACGGAGTATTTTGGATTCTTAAGACAAGAGACTAGAAGACGCTCGAAGACAAGACCTATCAAGGTGGGAGATCTGGTGTTGATTGGACAAGATAATGCTAAGCGAGTCAATTGGCCTTTGGCGAGAGTTGTGGAGGTCTACCCTGGCCGAGATGGACCTGTGAGGGTCGCCAAGTTGAGAACCAGCAAGGGCGTCCAGATTAGGCCGGTTCAACGGCTCTACAATTTAGAGATACCCGCCGATCTGGGGAGTACCTTGAGGAGTATACAGTCGGAACCACGCCGGGGAGGCTCCCGAGGAGAAGCCAGTAAAGACCCTACGATGATAGCCCAATCCTAAAGAACTGGAATGAACGGTCGTTTCCCAACTATTGGTTGAGTTTCTGTAGAAAAAACTCAAGGTGGGAGTATGTTGGGAATAGAATGTTAATTTTCTTATAGATTTATATTTTTCTAAATATATGTAAATTTAATCCATTATAAGAAACATATTTGTCATATGTAAATATTTATATGTATATATATTCGTGACAAAAAATAAACTGTTGTGTTGACTGGTTAGACTCGTGTGGTTTCTCGGCCCGCTCTCGAGAGGTCTACGCCTTGGTTGATACCTGCCTTAGACACTTCCGCGGATTTGACTTCTTGGGAATCGCTCTTCTCTACCTTTGAGATTCCACGGTTTTTTTCCTCCCCGGGACCAGAGTAAGAGACTTCGGGCGTCTGGGCAAAATAGAGCCTGGGCGCTACGCCGCTGAACGCGACATTCAGATTAGATAGCTATACATATTCTTAAGGTAGTATACACATTTTCCTGGACTCCTCTTTTTTTTTTGTTCACACGTCGACTATATGTCGAATGTGTGTAAGTTTGAGATTTTTCACATGCTCGTATAGCGGAAATGTGTTTTACTCTAAAAGTATATCACTGGTTGAAAATAAATTTCATTCATATGATTAAAAAGAGTAGTGTGATTAGGTGTAGGTGATGTGCAGACGTTTACTTTTATGAATGAAGCGAAAAAAGGTTATGTCCGCAAATCTTTCTTTAAGAAATGACCTATATTGATAAATTAATATGGTTAGAATTCGGTATAAAATGAAATTTCAAGTCATAGTTTCAATTCCGAAATATGCATAATAATCTGTTACCACAACTAATTTGCATATTCCGTTTGTACTACATAGATTTTACCTCTCCACATTACAATTTGATACTCTATAGAGTTATAACAGTGAGAATTGCAATCAGTTTCAACTCCTGAAAATGCACAATAGTTTAATAACGGGGTGATTTGCATGAGCAGTTAATTCTCTATACAAGGTCGACACCAGGTCATTTCTAGTAAAGCATCTTGGCCCCAAAGCAGTGGGAATCTTGCGGTATGTCCGTTGGAATATATATTGTGGAAATATATTCTATATTTCTGCGAGTAAAATTGTATATTATTCTGAACGCCTTTACTTGTGTTATTTTATACATTGTTTTCTCCGCATTTCACTTTAATATAGACGAATTGAACCCCCCCCCCCCCCCTCCACCCTACAAACGGATCTAGAATACACTATTCCTCTCAGAGCTTTATTAATGTTTATATCATAATAATACATATATAAGAAATGGAAGCATTGATACACGAAATTTATTTTAAACATAAAATAAACTTCTAATGTCTTTACTGCGATAGAAAATTATGGAAGGGCTTAGCTCATCAGTGGTGAACCCTTCCAGCCGATTCGCCAATTTAATCTAGCAGACTTCTTCTTAGATCTCAGATACTGTATTGGACGATTCTGCTTATATATGCTACAATGAAGGGTGGAATCTTAGAAATGGTATTTAAGGAACTATGGATATAAGCCTTCATAGCTGCTTGAAAACCATTTCTAAGATTCCACCCTTCATTGCAGCCTATATAAGCAAAATCGTCCAATACAGTATTAGAGATCTAAAAAGCGCTCTTGTAGATTAAATTGGAAATAACGCTGAAAGGGTTCACCACTGATGAGCCAAGCTCTCCCAATATTTTCCATCGCAGTAAGGACAGCATAAGTTTCTTTTTATGTTTAAAAATAAATTTCTTTTTTTTTATGCTTCCATTTCTCTCATATAGAGGTCGTGTTATCGCCTTATAAATAACAATGCATATTGTCAATAGAATTAACATTATCACCAACATCAGTATATCTTTACATATCTTTATTACCAATATAATCGTGTTATTCTCATTTTATATACATATATACTTTTCCTCATAGCTGTGTTCATCGCTTATTTAATAATTTAAAGAATCTCATAAATTTGTATGCCACCTATATAAGCAAAACTGTCAAATACAATATTAGAAAGCTAAGGTTCACTAAACAGGTCAAACCGTAGGGAGGATTCACCACTGATGAGCCAAGCCCTCACAATATTTTATCATTGCAGTAAGGGCAATATATGAAATTCTTTGTTTTAACAAATGAAACACATGCGAGCAAATACTGTACTTTTTCTTTATCTTCATGGAATTGAATGCTCCAGTTTGACAAGGATTTGCTCTAGTTAATATTCCATCAACCAATATTGCTCAACCAATATTCAAAATCAACAGCGCATCTCTCTATCATAATATTTATTCCTATAAATACATGTGGCAATATATTAATAATGTGGGGAAAGAGAAATAATCACACCACAAGTTTGGAAGATGAACCCAGACAACCAGAAAGAGAAGGGGAGAGCGCCGGGCCCGGCAACAGCCGGACCGTTCGTGTCGAACACAATTCCCCAACTGACTTAATAGTCCCAAGAACTCCGGGCCCCTCTGGTCGCCCCTTGGAATGTCGCTGGTGTCTCAAATGACCGGACTTTAGCTGCCCGTCTCTCTCTGGGTTGACTGTAGGTTTGCTTTATTATTCCTGGAAGAGTATATATTATGACATACACATAAACATAAACAATCTGATAATGTTTCATTTTAATATATTTAAACATATGTATATTATATCCTTTATATATATATGTATGTAAAAAACATATATAATATCCGACTTATTCTACCTTTTTTTTCACACTGGGAAATATATTGGCCTAAAACTATCATTATTATTTAATATAATTTTATAAAATAATATTCAGTTGACATTTATATTTGAATATATTAATTATACTCTATGATCACCATAAGAGTAGAAGCAATGTTGCCAAATGTTATTTCAACTAATGGGTGTACGGAAGAACGCCTCGCAAACCTGTAATTGGGAATTCTGTTTCAAGATGGCTACCTCTTTAACGATGATATCATCTGATATATTTGATCTTAAGTGTACGTTATTTTCTTTATTGGTACAAATGGAACGCTCAGATCCTAAAGGTTAATAGATATAAAACAACCTTTCTTTTATTATTATTATTATTATTATTGTCGCCCAATTGTCGAATATTTCTTTTTATTTTGTGATAGAAAATAAAAATGTTTACAGAAAATTGACCTAGTAAATTTCTAAAACGATTTATTTGAAATTAAATTGAAAATACTAAACACACATTTTTAGTATTTTATAAATATATATTAAAAATATTATTCTCTCTCTCTCTCTATAGGCTATATCAGATGACATATATTTATTAATATGCGAATATATTTATAATTTAATTTAATGTATTAGTAATATACATTGAAAACACATTTTTAAAACACAAATTTAATTTTTTTTCTTTGTGCAATTTTAAATTGATATTAAATTAATTTGAATGTCTGTGATGTTTTAGAATATTTTCTTACTACGTTAATACACCAGGTTATTCAATTTGTCTTCGTAACTGAAATAACTACGGTCTAAATAAAGTTTCATTAAATCTATTCACGCTTCTTTGGATGTGCTCATAGATTATCTTGCTAAAATACAATTATGATTTTTGAGAGCTTTATAAGGTTTCTCATTAATCTCAAACATTATTCAAAAATTCACTTCTGCTAAAGAAAACAATATTCCTTAGCCTTTCGGACTTTCAATTTTAGAGAAAACAACTTCACATATAAACTAACATCTACTGAAAACCTACTCACACAGGAATCTATTTGAATTTAAGATTTTCCGGCCTTATACATAATAAAAAGAGTCGTAGTTAAATCTCTTTCCAAAAGAAAAGAAACACTTTAGACGAATAGGAATATTACAACATACGAATTATAAATAATAACACAGGTCTACAAAAAAAAATCAGGAGAAAACCTGATGTTGATTCTAATGTAACTTTCCATGCTGAATTCAAAAATATAATCAGAAGTTTTCCAGCACCCATAGTTCTTGCAGGATAACCATTTTTTTCTAAAAATTGGTATATAGAGTCATACATATCAACATAATTACATTAGCTAGCGCTTTATTTTTGACAAGAAGAGTTAATATGTGGAGCAAAAGGCTTAATTTTATTTGTTGTTAATTAATTGTTTTGTTTTTAATTAAATACTTATTGCACTTTGTACGGAGAATCTGTATAAGACTAACGTCTTAATAAAGGCTTTGTGTGTGTGTGTGTTTTTTTAATTAAATATGTTTATTTTATAATGCAATCTGTTTTGCTTACAACTCAAAAATAACGACAAGCTCTGGAATGGTATTTGATGAATAACAGTTTTAATATACATATTTAACCCTTAATTACTCGCGCTGGGTGTATTACATCCAGTAAGACACTAAACTGTGAAATTAAACTGTAAATAATAAATATAGCAGCTTGAGTGTCTCGGTAGCTTAATTATTTCTGGTGAAGCATAGATTGGCCTAATGAATTTCAAAAATAAACATTTAACTTTTTCGTTTAAGGTGGCGTGATCGTAGCCAACCAATAGGAGAGCGCCATTCCAAAAAAAAAAAAAGCAAACGGTGACAGAGATGAAAACTGAAGATTTGATTAAGAACGCATGACGCTCGTAACTGTATTTCTGAATGTTTCAGATTCATAGGATGTATTTCCTTTGGCTTTGTTCACATATTCTTTGTTTGCTCTTTATTTCTGGCTCTCCAAAAACTATCGTTTGCTATTAATTTTTAAAAAATATTTCATGGATACTTCAACTCTCTCTAATTCTGCATCCGAAAATGAAATTGTTGGTGGCATATAGGATATATTTTCTGAAGAATATATAGAATTATATAGCTACCATGATTCTGAATCCGAGTTGGAATATAAAAACGAAGAATTTGGTTCATCTTCAACTTCCAGTATCTATGTGGGGAGAGACCAGACAACGCGGTGAAAGACCAGTGAATGGCAAAGTACAAAGGTAAGAATTCGCTTTTTAAACATAATTTATCACCTTCCTGGCCCGAAAAGAGATGAAAAGAACATCACAACAGCTGTTGGAGCTTACAGAAAATTTATCACAAATAAAATAGTTGAAAAAATAGTATGTAACACCAATCAATATATATCACGGATTTGAGTAAATATTTCTAGAGAAAGGGATGCAAAATATACTAATGATGTAGAAATTTGAGCTCTTATTGGACTTTTGTTACTTTCTGGGACAAGAGGGCCTGCCATATTTCCTTTCAAGAAATATGGGCAGATGATGGAACCGGATTCGAAATTTTCCGGTCTGTAATGAATTGCGAGCGATTTCTCTTTTTACTCAGGTGTTTGCGTTTCAATGATTTGCTCACACGTGAAATAAGAAAAAAGTTGACAAACTAGCACCAATTAGAGAAATATTTGAAGAATATGTTACAAACTGCAAACCTATGTATCACCTTGGAGAATATTTGACTGTAGATGAAAATATTATTCCATTCAAAGGCCGATGTAGTTTCAAGCAGTACCTTCCCAATAAACCCGCAAAATATGACATAAATACTTATGTGTTATATTGTTCCCGCACAAGCTATGTGGTGAACCTTGAAATATACACTGGCAAGCAACCTGAAGGTCCTTATCAAATAAGTAACTCTCCCAACAATGTAGTTTAAAGAATTGTACTTCCAATCTCCGGGTCAAAACGCAACATAACTACTGACAATTGCTATACAAGCCATCTATTGCAGTAGTTCTTTTGAATGACTATAAATTGACCCTATATGTTTCTGAAAGGGGAAAAAGTGTCATTCTTTTATCTACAATGCACTCAACAGCAACAATTGATGAAAAGACAAATGAAAAGAAGAAGCCAGAAATAATTACTTTTTACAACATTACAAAAGGAGGGGTGGACCTATTGGATCAAAAGACTTCACTCTATTCTGTGGGACGACGTACCAAAAGATGACCTCTGTGTATCTTTTTTAAACTTTTAAATATTGATGGAGTTAATTCCAACCTTCTTTTTGATGAGATTCAACCCCAAAACATTTACGAAAGAAGAAAGGAATTCCTAAAATCTCTATCACTTGAATTGGTAAAAGAGTTTCATCATATCAGGTCTACTATCAAATCCTTTTCGAAACCACTTCGAAGTATTGTCCGGAAACATGCTGGTCAGTCATCAGAAACTATGGTAAATTTAATGTCAGAATATAATCAAAAATTTTATCTCTAATCGTTTTATATTTCAGAATGAAGACATTCCAGAACCTCTTTCAAAGGCCCAGAAAAGATGCCATCTTTGTCCTTATAAAAAAGATCGTAAGACCAAACCACTATGCCAGAAGTGCCAAACGAATTTTTGTAAAGAACATTCTATTATAATGCGTAGGCAATGTATGTAAATATTTCGAAAATTATATCCTAGATTTATAAAAATCGATTCGGTGTTTAAATTAACATTTTAGTTTTAAAAATATTTTAAAATATAATTATTACTCAAATTATTGATTAAAATATCTTAATTGTTAATAGAATAATTGTTTCATACAAAAATGTTCAAAATTATTTTGTTTTAATTGATATTTCAACAGGTTGAAACACAGGGTGTATTACACCCAGAGCGAGTAGTTACGTCACAAAAGTGAGCGCGAGTAACTAAGGGTTAAATTGAACCTAACGATTTGTTTAATAGATTTGCATCAGCAGTGACGAGTACATTTGAAGTGATCAGTTTATTCTTCTCTATCGATTTGCTTTTATAAATCGTGTGCACTAGACTGTGTCAATATGCCGAGGTGTTGCATTAATATTCCTGATATTTTCTGTTAAATTTGTGGGGAATTAACTTTCAAAGTTCAGCGGCGAAACTTTACAACGCTCACCAAAAAGTGCTATCAACTTTATTTTGGCTGTAAAGTCGGTGACCAAGATAAGACTTGGGTTCCTCATCAGTGTTGTGAAATTTGTGCTCGAGGTCTTACAGAGTGGATTAAAGGTGAACGTAATATGCCTTTTGCGGTTCCAATGATATGGAGGGAACCTGAAGGCCATTCTTCAGACTTATTTTTGTTTGACAAAGACTACAGGTATTACATCCAAATCAAGGCATACAGTTGAATATCCAGATTTGCCTTCTGCTATAAGACGGGTTCCTCATAGTGATATTTTACCTGTGCCACAGCCTCCTGAAAATGTAATATTTACTGACGATGATTAAGATAGACGACAGCAACAGCCGGATGACGAAAATTCTGAAGCAGGTGCTTCATCTGAACCTCATTTGTTAACACAAGGAGATTTAAACGACCTCGTACGTGATTTAGATTTATCCAAAAACAGAGTGAACCATTAGGCTCTAGGTTAAAAGGCTGGAATCTGCTGCATAAGGTTACAAAAGTATGCTTTTTTCGCAAACGTCAAGATGAATATCAAGACTTCTTTTCACAAGAGAATGATTTAGTATATTGTAATGATGTTGTTAGTATAATGGAAGCGCTTGGTCATGACAAGAGTGGCGTTTATTCGTTGATTCTTCAAAGATTAGTTTGAGAGCTGTTCTCCTTCACAACGGGAATAAGTTCCCATCAGTGCCAATAGCACATGCATCCAACATGAAAAAGACTTACGAAAAAAATGAAACTGCTTTTGAAAAAGATAGAATATGAAAGATACAGTTGGAAAATATGCAGCTATTTAAAAGTCATTGCTCTCTTGCATGGATTACAGCTTGGATATACTAGATTTTGTTGTTTTCTGTGTGAGTGGGATAGCAGAGATAAGGAAAGGCACTACATTAAAAAAAGCTGGCCAAACTGTGAAATCTTTACTCCAGGACATAAAAATATTGTAAATCCTCCCCTGATCGATTCATAAAATATTCACTCACTACCATTACATATTAAACTGGAATTAAAGAAGAACTTTGTCAAGGCAATGGATCGAAATGCCAGTGGATTTTCCTACCTAAAACAAAAATCTTCTAGCATAAGTGATGCGAAAATTAAAGAAGACATTTTCGTTGGATCTCGCATTCGAGAATTGCTGCAGGATGGAAATTTTCAAAATAGTTTGAATAAAGTTGAAGAAGCAGCATGGGATTCCTTTAGAAACGTTTGCAAGAACTTCTTAGGAAGTGTCAAGTTTGAAAATTACCGAGACATAGCTAATGATCTGTTGCTTTCCTACAAGGCACTAGGATGTAACATGTCTCTCAAAAATCCATTTCCTGCATTCACATCTGGATTTATTTCCAGACAAACTTGGTGCAGTTAGCGATGAGCATGGTGAGAGGTTTCATCAAGATATATCAAGCATGGAGAAGCGGTACCAAAGTAAATGGAGTCCGTTATGCTTGCTGAATACTTCTGGACACTCAAAGAGGGATGTACCACAAGCAAAGTATAGAAGATAAACCACTGTCACAACTTTTCAATAAAATAAATATATTTCGTTCAGATAGGCCTATATATTAAAAACATTTCCAAATTTCAAGTAGGTGTATCTCAAAAATCTTGCGTGATAGAAAAAAAAAACTAATGGTATATTTGGAATCAGCACAAAAAGTTAAATTTATATAAGATGCTGTTTCTTTTGGGACAAAGAAAATTAATTTTTATAAACCAGTGTAATGTAATATGGTTTATGCAAAAATGCTTACATAATCTTTTTTTTTGCATTTTTTGCTCTATTTATCCCAATACCAAAAAAAAAAAGGCTGTCATGCAAAAACCATGGGTGATGGAAAATTTCTTATTAGAATTTTGAGTTCAGCATGAAGAGTTACACTAGAAACACTCTCAGGGTTTCTTGGGCAAAAATGTTGTTGACAGTGTAATTATTCACACAATAATATATTGAGAAACATTTTATAAACATATAAATATATCTTAGTCATGATCAGTTTTAAAGAAGATATTGCCACATGGATAATTAGGAAAGACAAATTTCAGGATGAGTAATAGTAAGATTAAGGTAACCCAGGCTCCTGGAGATCGCCTTCAAGGATGACACAACAATTTGTTTAAGACAAGAACAAACTATAATTGATAAAATACAAGATAAGCAATGAGGGAAGTTTACATAGTAGCAAACAAAAAAAATAAAATACTGTTCACAAAGAAAAAGAGTCGATATATGAGGACAGCATTTATTATCCCCATAACCCAACACAAAGAGTTGAAAAATTTTGGTAGATAATATAATACATAGCAGCTTATATAACACATGAGGTAACTGCCTTCTCTCTTGTATTAGGTCACAATCCCTGCTTAATGTGGCGCCCTTCATTCTCAAAAACCGCCTGCAGACGATATATGAAAGATTGGACAGAATTAGATTACATATCTGTTGTAATTGATAAAACGTGCCGTCTGATAGAAGCCTTCAACATGGCCAATGTGGTAGGCCGGCATCGATAAACACGCGACTTAATGTACCCCCATAGCCAAAATTCGCAAGGCTTAAGTCTGGTGATCTTGGAGGCCACTGGCGTATAAAGTGGCGACTTAACACGATCTTCACCGAACATATCCTTCAGCAATTATTTGGCACCGCGAGAGATATGAGAAGTTCCTCCATCTTGCATGAATGTTATTTCGCTTGGTGCTTGTCTGTCCTGCAATATGGGAATAAACCTTTCTCTAAAAATTTGAACATAACGTTCACCAGTTACAGAAACGGTTCTTCCATAGATTTCTTCAAAGAGAAATGGCCCAATAATAAAAGAAGAGGTGAACCCACTCCAAACTGTAACTCTGGGCTTATGAAGTGGCATTTCTGTAAACATCCTAGGGTTTACTGTTGCCCAAATGCGGCTGTTTTGAATGTTAAATTCTCCGTTTAGAGAAAAGTGAACATCATCTGTCTACAGAACATTCGACAGCCAGTTTTCATCAAAATCAATTTGCCGGAACCCATGCAGCGAATTCTTCACGCTTCTCAAAATCGCCGCTTTTTAGCTCGTGAAATCTTAGAATTTTGTATAGGTATTTTACTTTAAGAAATATTCTTAGTGCTCTCCAAACTGTTCCACATGAAATCCCCGTTTGTCGAGAAACTTGTCGAGCACTTACTTCTCAATATGTGGATAACGTTTCAATAGCTTCAACATTCTGCGAAACCGTAACAGCCACTGACTTGCATGTCGATGGTCTTCCACTCTGAGGTTTTGCTTCCAGAGATCCAGTCTCCTCAAAATTTTTATCACTCGCCTCAGAGAGTAGCAACTCATGCTTCCTTCACCGCTTCGTATACCTTTAAAGGTACGAAACGCTCGTAAAGCTTCAGTAGTAGATTCTGAATTGCAATAAAAATAATTCACCAAGTACTTTATCCTGTAGTTAGGGCATTCCAGAATAAAATTAATTATCAGAGATAGATAAATATTTTTCAAAATAATTAAAATAAATGTAATCGATATTGAGAGAGTTGAATTAAAAATTTAGAAAATTTTTATCTTCGAAATTTAAATCTCTGAGAGGATTCCCACAAACCGAATCTAAAATATCAATTTTATTTTTGCTACATGTTTTAATTTGCATTTACCTATTTCACATATCTCGGATTGTATTTAAAAATCGTCATTTAAATCTTCTACTTTGGGCGAAATGGTATTTTATTAATTTATCATTTGATATTATTAGGGTTCTTTCCTGATAATCAAAAAGCAAAAGTATGTGTCACTGATAGAGCGCCTTCTAGCGAATAAAATTGTAACTAAAATCAATTTGAAATGTTTCATTATTTTCTCTAAAAATTCCCATTGCATCTTGAACACAATGGTGTTTACCTCATTGCTCTAGCTCAAATATTCGCGGAATTGTTAATTTTTAAAGTTGTGCAAGACTTTTGTATCACCCTGTATTTCTACTATCCTCAAAGCTTATGTCCATAGTTCATTTGAAATTCTAATTCAAAGAGTCTAAAATCAGCATTAGTATAAAAGAAAACCGAAAAATGCAATATAACAGCGGTATTTCATACAAATTCGCTACTCAGTTTTGTATCCATTAAAATTCGAAGAGACTATTTAAAGTGATATTTTGAAATTCTTTTCGTGTTGCTCGAACTTTCTATTTATTAGAATTAGTGTTCTAAAATTTTCATTATTCGTATTTTAAAAAATATTGGAAGTGTCCGGAAAATTACTGAAAAGACCTTTTATATGAATACAAAGCAATATCGCGCTAACTACATATAACAAATGAAAACATTGAGACACCAATGTTACTTTTCACAAATATATTAAATTTCAAATATTTTTTCATCGCAGTAAATTCATTAGAAATTTGATTTATTTGTGAAAATAAACATTCGTGTTCTATTGTTTTCATCTGTTATATAGATGGCGCTTTTTCATTTTATTAATATATGCCTAACTGGCCATGTCCTAATTGTTTGCGGAAGAGCATTGCTGGATGTATATATTCAAATATAATTCTACTGTCATAAAAGCTTATGTCTATAGTTGGTCTAAATATAAGTTTTGAAATTACGCCTTTCACACAATGTAGCATATATAAACAGAATGATCCAATACAGTATTAGAGCTCTAAAGAAGCGGTCTGGTAGATTAAATTGGTAAACGGCTGGGAGAGTTCACCACTGATAAGCCAAACTCTTCCAATATTTTTTATCGCAGTAAGTACAGTAGAAAATTGATTTATTAATGAAAAGAAACATTTGTGTATTAATGTTTTCGTTTGTTAAAGACATTGTATATGTTTCAAATTCCCCCAACCATGGCGATCTGATGTGCTCCATTCGCACACCAACGTGGCTGACTACCTCTATTATATCAGCCCCCGTTTAAAAAAGATAATTTAGAATTACCTCCTTACCATCAGCTTCCATATTAAAATTTAGAAACCTCACCATATACAAGGTCTGTTCAATTATTTCCCAAAAAAGCAAACATAGGTAAAATGGTGAGACTAAGAAAGTTATTTATTAGTATTTTCAAAATACTCCCCTCACGTATCTATGCACAGCTTCCATCATTTCTCCCATGCTTCAAAACATTTACAAAAGTCGTATTTCGGGATGCTCTTCAAGACCTCTTTCGATTCTGCATAGATGGTTTCTCTTGTGTCAAAACCCTAACTTTCAAAGAATTTTGATTTTTAAGAAGAGGAGATGAGTCTGGAGAATAAGCAGGTGGGTGAAGTATTAGAATTCCGTTCTTGGCTAAAACATTCATCACATATGTAGCAGCGTGTGGTCGAGAGTTGCAGTGATGGAAAAATCATTATTTGGATTCTCAGATCTCCCTTTTTTAAGGCGAATGTTTCATGTCTAAGAATGTTTAAATAAACTTCCTTATTTATTGTTTGTTATTTCTCAAAGTATTCGTAGAGTAGAATCCCTCTATGATTATTAATTAATTTAGTAAAATCTTGGTTTTTGACTTGTAAAGACAAGATTTCATTGTTCTTGGCTCATCTTCTCCTTTCCACCTCATGAATTGGCGTTTAAGTTTGGGGTCATAGCCGTAAACCCATATTTCGTCTCTAGTTAATTATGTTTTCTTTCCAATTAAGGTTTAATTCGACCATTTCAAGCATGTTTTTGAACCATTAACATGATCATTTTTTCTTTTCCAATGTCACCATTTTAGGAGAAAATTTGGCAGGGGTCTTCCTCAAATTCAGATATTCTTTAATTATCGTCCCTCTACTGGACATTAAGATATCCCAATTTCTATCACGATGTAAGGTAGGTTGATTAGTGATTAGATTTAAAATTTCGACCAGTCCTATTTATTTTGTATTTCAGAAATCCTGTGAAGGATGTCCGGCAACGTGTGCATCATCGTCCACTGATTATCTACTTTTTAAAAAAACGTGAATATCATTCATATATGGCTGATTTTTCTAATGATACATTCATACAAACTCGCTCTTCAGTTTTGAATCAGTTCCTTTTAAAATTGAAGAGGCTACTTGAAGTGACATTTTGAAATTCTTTTTAATCAGTGCTGCGCGTGAAAAATCGTGATTCTATTTGGTACCGTTTGGCTAAAACCTTCTATTTATTAGAATTGGTTTTAAAAAAATTGTTCATTTTTCATATTTCAAAATATTGGAAGTTTCCAAGAAATTATTGAACAGACCTTTTATATGTTTCAAAATCCTCTAACCAGAGGGATCTGATGTGCTCCACCATTCGCACACCAGCGTGGCTGACCACCTCTATTATATCAGCCCCTGTTGTAAAAATATAATTTTGAATTACCTCCTTACCATCAGCCTCCATATTAAAATGTCTATAGCCGCTTGGCACCGTAAAATTTTGATTCATGATGACCAGTCCAGAGTTTTGGCGAGAGATTTTGAATGTATCAAAGATAATAATAAATAAGATAATTATAGCTATAACAACAGAGTTACAACATCTATAACAACAGAGTTACAACATCTATAACAACAGAGTTACAACATCTATAACAACAGAGTTACAACATCAAGAAAGAAATGGTAGCTGTCACTACTTACGTGCCCTCGTCCCCACTGAACCAAAGGTCCAGTGAGGAATCGCTGCTTGACAGCGACTCCCTCGCCGATCTCCAATCATCCTCCGACGACTCCTCTACCAGAGGTGCCGCCTCTTCCACACAACAGTCCGTGTTAGCAAAGAGGGACCTTACCTTTCGGCGGCTCCATCCCACGACGGTCCTCCACCTCTACACCACACCACACAACACGTGCCTATTTATTACACTTATGTGGAGAGTAACGATTTATGATTTCAAACAGAGGTGAATAGTGCGTGTGTTGTTCTGCAATAGATTATTTCAAATCATTGCGATATTTTGGTCTGTAATTTGAATATACAAAGAGGAGAAGAGCGTTGCGAAAGGCAGAGTGAAATGACGCTTCATGATAGTATTCTAATATAAAAATATTTGCTAAGCGCTTATAAACATGCGATATCATTCAAAGGCGAGTTGTTGAGTATGTTATCATTGATAATGCAATAGACTATTTATTACTTCAACCACAGATTATCCATTATCCACAGATTAATCTGTTACTCACATATTTTTCTTATTGCTTTTTATCATTTCATGCTACTAAGTTCAAAATTGTTACAATCAAAATATAAATTGCCTTGCCATCCTTAAGTTTGTCTTATTTCTTTAGATGGAAATTTGGTGGAGAATATGAGAAGATTAAAGAAGACAAACTGAATATCGCCAAAGAGATTTTGAGGCCATGGGTTCTGTGAACCACATTTTCCGCAATTGACTCTATGATTCCCGGCGTGTGAAAGACTGCTCTTCAATAAGACGACGTTCCTAGAGTTCTGTTTCACACCACAAGAAAAAAGACGTGAAGCCACCATGGACCACTTTTAAGACGCTGAGAAAAACCTTGATCAAAATATAGAAGATCCGCCTAAGTAGCAGCAAAATTTGTAAGGTGCCGGTCACAACTCCCGAAGTGAAAAGGATATTAATCGGAATATTCATTATTCCATTCGCAGATTATTGATTTTTATATTTTTTACTCAGCATATTTCTCTTTTATTGGTCGTCCCTATTAGTTTATTCTAATATGTCTGAAATTGTTTTGATAAAAATAAATGGCCTTGTCATCCTTAAGTTTTTCGTTTTTACATTTTATACGTGACAATATTAGAGATTTAAACAGTGATTAACTCGAAAAATCATATTTGATGTTCGATTTTCATATAAGAATTTCCCTTTTAAAAGAGGGGTATGTGTTTTGAACCAAAACACGATCTAAAAAGTATTTTAAAATATATTTGTATATAATATATATAATTTATTTTAACAATTAAAAATACAAATAAAAACGTATCCTTAAATACCTTTTTTAAAGGGAAATAAGTTATTGACATAATTGCTTGGAGGTCTCGGGACAAACCTCTTGGTTCACAAACACACCTCTAGTGTAAAGGGTTTGCACAAGCTATGAATAGATTAGGTGAGGTTAGGATAGGTTAAGGTTTTTAGACCAAGGAGCTATTCCCAAAGTTTCCCAATCTATTTGTATGTGTTTTGCTTTTCAGTTTCTTGTCATTTTTTAAAATGTGATTTTAGGAAAATAATTAGTAATGATAAAATAATATTTGTACAATATATCAAATTCTGATATTTAATGATTTGGTCCCCATAATTATAGGTTTAAAATGTATAAAAATTCGATATTTATTTAGAAACACCAGTTAATTGAGGTTATAAACGAACATGGATACTCATAAAGGTGTCAGACCGCGAGTGTTTGTGCGAGTTGCAACCGCGTGATCGCCCCCTGTGTTTACTTCCCACTCTCTTGTATGACTCATTATTAAACTTCTACTATTTCATATGTACGCTCAAGTTTTTAATAATATAATTGACAAATTAATTGTTTTATTTCTTCTCTTCGGTATATAAGATGGGTTTTCAAAATAAAAATTAGAAAAAGAGACAGTTCAAACGCATCATCTGCAAATTCAACTTAAGAAAAGAAAGTAAAATTCCAAAAAGCAGCTCTTACCTTGCACCGGCACGGCCGCGGACAACCTGCAACAACACCGGTTAGAAGAGACTGGCAACACACATGGCAGTACTTACCCAGACAGGATCCCATTCTTGTTGTTGTTGTTGTTCTTGGTAGAGTTCGCTTCAAAGATAAATGTATTCAGAGTAGAAATCTCAGAGGGCAACAAGTCGTAGCAAAGTTTAGGCTCAAAGTAACTCCAACAATGGACGGTCGCTAGGTAGCGAGCGTTTCTTGATATCCTCACTTATATTTAACCAAAATTTGATTAAAAAACATTATACTATATCTCCTGAAATATTTCAAAAAATTCACTCGGATAAAAAAAAATAGTTTTTTTTTATAGAGGTCTTTAATATTTACTTTCTAATCCCTTTGTTCCCCAAAGTTAAGCACAAAACCTATAATGTAAAATATTTTAAAATTTATTTTCACCACAAAAATTATTCAAATATTACTTTTGAATAATAATATATAAGTGATTCAATAGACCAAATTCACATATAGAATGTATGCGCCTATTATTTTTATCTTTTAACTTTATTAACATCCTATAACGCGATATACCAAGCTCAGGAATATTTGCGTCAATATATTTTCAACATCATAACAAATTGGCTATTTACAAGGAGAAAGGTCAAGGAGAAAAAAGACAAACATACAAAAGCAATTCTCTCAAAATTTCCTTCCCTCTCTTTCCCAGTTCAGAAGATAGTTGTATATATATATGGTAATTTAAACCAACAACCCCATATTGTATATAACTTATAACAATATTTTCATGTTGTATAATTGAAACACATCTGTAAATGATTATACGCATTATTGACATGTGTCATTACATCATCATATGTAATGTACTTTGTACAAACTGAGGATAAATAAATAAAACTGTGCAATAGATTAAGAGTTGAGCTAACGCAGAGATCGAGCATATAGCAGTCACAAAACAACAAGGTCTAAATAAGGAAACTGCCACGGCGCCAGTGTCGAATTTTCGACAGACAACCCACGCTCTTCACATCTGTTGAAATGCAACACCCCCCTTTCTCAGAAAAGGTATATAAAAGGCCCCCGTCTTTAGCCAAAAATACAGTCAATTGACAGAGTTCAGCAGCAGCGCGAGCCCTCGTCGGTTGTACCGCAGGTCCACCTCATCGACCATGTAGCCCAGTAAGAACTCTTCTATCTCCATCTTTCACTCCTAGCTCAACTTTTATCTGTTCACGGAACTTTCTTACTGCAACTGTGTCTTCGTTTTTGTGTATGGACATTCCCAAGCTTTCCACTCTGCCTCGACCACGACTGCCTGTACTTTGTGAGAACTTTTAAAGGTCTTCCAAGGTGCAGAGAGGTACTGGAAAACTCCACATCCTTACTGTTCCTCTCGGTCAACACAGTATAGCGAGAGTTAACAGGGACTCACACCACAGTTTAAGTCGACTGGATACCTCATCACAGATTCAGTCGACAGGATTCTACAAGAGGCTACCAGACCTCACCACATATATATATATTATAGATTAGAAATTTTTTGTGTGTTTGATTGTTGAAAAGAGGTGCAGTCGTGGAAAAGTAAAGATAAGTATTTACCTTTCAAGCAGATTTTTATTTTGAATCTCTTGAAGTAAAAATATACATATAAAATTATTTATATCACAGGAATATAGAATTTATATAATGAATTCTATAATCGTGAATAAAAGATAGGTAGGGTTAAATATACATATTTACAACAAAAATAATAATAAAAAAATGGTATGTTTTGAATATATAGTCAAAAATGCAGAACAGTCAATGAATGAAAAAATAAAATATATGTTTTTAAAAAAATAAAATATTTGTATTTTAGATTATATAATATATATATATATATGTTATATTTAAATAATTTATTTAAAATGTTAAATTGATATATTTTATTTAGAATTATGTTAAAGTGTTATTTTATTTTAAATTATAATTTCATAGATATAAATACTCTGTTTAAATCGACCGCCAGAGGTCACGCTTACCATATAAAATCTCATTGTTGTTCTTCCCCGTTGGCCGACCCAAAATATTTGTACATTATGTAAATACGCTTTTCATTTCTTTTTATTCTTACGCCTTAAGCCCGGCAGTAATTTTACCAAGTTATGTTTATCCTATAGCTCAATTAAAACAATATCTGATCAAAACTATTTTTATTATTATTCTTTCAATATTTTAACCACGACTGCATCACCTTATCATAATCCTCAACATAATCTAAATTCAAGCAGAAAATCAAAAATCTCTTTTCTTTATATAAGATTGATAATGATCCAAAAAATATCAAGCACAAACACTCAACTTTTTTTTTAAATATAATATTAGTCGACAGGATATTTACCTGTTTATTTTTTCAAAATCACAAAAGCAAAATTTTTCAAATTCAAATATGCAAATCTTCCAATCAAAAATAGTTTTCTCAATCAAAAATAGCTCATTTCAATCAAAAATAGCTCATTTCAACCAAAAATAACCTACTTAAAAAAAACATAGCCCACTACAATCAAACATAGCCATCTCCAAGCAAACATAGCCTCTACAATCAAACATCTCCAACGCCTACCAGCTCCGGATATCTCCTTCTCCCATCTCCAGCCATCACATCTGCCCAACACCAGCCATCACATCTTCTGCCCAACACCAGCCATCTCCCGAGAATTCAACTCCAGCCGGAATCATCCATTTCAAGGTACTTTGTATTAAACATTTTGCGCAGTTACCTTTAGTTTAACTTTTTAATTCTCATTCATGTTTACAATAGTTTTCAATCGCTTATTTGCTTAGTTATACATTTTTTGTCAAACTATTTTTAATAATCAATTTTGCCATGGCTGTTTTCGCCTTTTAAATAGAACCACACCTTTTGATCCTTTTAAGCCTTATCTTTCTTCATATAATTATTTGCTAAAATATCTCTTTCCATACTTTACTATTAAATATTTACAATTAAGATAAACCATTAACAACCTATCAGTTTTAATACGCCATATGCAAAGCAGTCGGCCAGGAGAACAACAACAAAATAATATTATATATTTCTCACATTCAATTTCTTTATTAAAAAATTAGCTAAATTTTATGTTTTTTCATATTTTTCAATTTTTCTTTTTCAATATGTTCAAAATTCCCTATTGCTTATCATATGACCAAAACACCCTATAGCTTCACATTTATATTTAAAATTCCCTAACTTTTGATATGTTATTTTCTTATTTAATCTTGTATCAAAATATGTTTTTATTTACAAAATTTTTCATTTTTACCCCCTTTTAAATATTTTTAAATGCCATAATTTTTTTGTTTCTCATTTCGCCTAACAAATATGTAAATTTACCGTAGTAAACATATGTAAATTTCAACTTTTGTTTTGTTCACCTTGAATCTTTTTTTCAAATGACCATTCTCTATTCTTACCATTAATTCATTTATCTTTACATGTCCATTCCTTGTTTTCACATTTGCCTTTTGTACATAAACCTTTGTCTCAACTTATTGTTTTTTCTCATAAATACCTTTTTCTTATAAACATCAAATGTTTTTAGCATTTCCATATATCTTTGCCAAATATTTTTTATATTGTTTTCTATGTTTTTTTTTCTTTATTTTTCATTCACATACTTTTGCAATTATTTTGTTTTCAATGTTATATTTTCTTTAAATTTTCCTTCCTCATTTTTAATATTATGTGTATAATTTTTATCCTTGTCTATTTCCCAAATCTATTGGCTCACAACAAGCCAATATGATAAAGGGATATCATCCTTTTATTTCTAGCTTTTAATAATCATGCATTTTATTTTCTTTCTTCATTCTTATTATCATGTGTCAATTTTATTATTTATCTTCCCAGTCTATTGGTTCACAATAAGCCAATACGATTATGGAACTTTTCTTTTCTCTCTTTAACAATCATTACATCATTTTCTACTTTCCTGTCTATTGGTTACCATATTTAAAACCAATATGATAAGTGAATATCACCTCTCACCTTTCTTTCTAATCATTTTATCATTTTTTTAAAGATATATTTTTATCACTTTACTCTTAATTACCCCATATTATTCTCTTCACAGGGGGGAAATGTCATATTTAAATAATTTATTTGAAATGTTAAATCAAAATATTTTATTTAGAATTATGTTAAAGTGTTATTTTATTTTAAATTATAATTTCATAGATATAAATACTCTGTTTAAATCGACCGCCAGAGGTCACGCTTGCCATATAAAATCTCATTGTTGTTCTTCCCCGTTGGCCGACCCAAAACATTTGTACATTATGTAAATACGCTTTTCATTTCTTTTTATTCTTACGCCTTAAGCCAGGCAGTAATTTTACCAAGTTATGATTATCCTATAGCTCATTTAAAACAATATCTGATCAAAACTATTTTTATTATTATTCTTTCAATATTTTAACCACGACTGCATCACCTTACCATAATCCTCAACATAATCTAAATTCAAGCAGAAAATCAAAAATCTCTTTTCTTTATATAAGATATATATATATATACTTTTTAATGGAATTTGTTATATCTGTTCATATAAATGTTTCAATGAAATAACTTTATATTAACACATAAAATCCGGTTGAAAAGAGATCTATGACGTAATAGAGAAGGGATGAAACGCCGCTGAATTTCTATTTGAGAATTCCCGGTTCAGCAGATCTCTTTTTTCAATAATTACTCCAATTTTAATTTTTTTTTGTATATGTCTGGTCTACCATTAGGGTTTCAAAACATAATAACCAAACTTATAACAAAATTAATTAATAATATAGATATATTACTAAATACAACTATTTATATTCATATTTTAAAATAAAAAAATTTAAAAAATCATAAAAAAAAAAAAAGGATAAAATATAAAATTATAAAATTATATATATATATACTAACAATCTTATCTACCTTCTTTACAAAACTTTTTGTTCTCTTATTATTAGTTTGATTAAAAGTGCATGGTTCTGTCTTTCTCTCTTTTTTCTAACTATCATATATATTCTCACTTCTATTATTCTATATATAGGATTAGAGTATGTCTAAATGACGTGTAAAAGCCGATACAAAAGACGTTACGTTGTTAAATTTTATTGTTATTAATTATAAATATATAATTAACTAGATGATTTTTTAGAAGTGAAGGATTTTTTTTCTCTCTATCTATACTAAATAATAACATTTTACAAATTTTATAATTTGAATTTAAATAATCAAAATAATGAAGATAATTTTAATAAAATACTTAACTATAAAACTATACAACTATTTATTTTTATAATTAATTTAGATTTAGCTTGCTAATCTAACCAAATCTACTTGATATGATTTATCATTCTTATCAGTTTGCTCCTTAAGCTTTAAATGTAGAATCACTGTTATATTTTTATTATATAGTTTTTACACTATATTAATTCATATGAGCTTGCTCTATGATATATTTTTATATATAATATAATATACAAATTTAATTATATAATAGATATTCTAATATAAATAAAACTCCATACAGATTATAATTATCTTTTATTGTTTGATTATGAAAAAGTAAATTATAAAAGTAATTTTAGAAAAAATAACTTCAGAACTTTTGTTTTTTTCAGTGTTTAGATAGTTTAAAGATGTTTTTTATTAGTTATTCTTAAAAATATAACAGATAACAAACAGTAATATCTATATTTTTATAGATTAATTATTCATTTTATTACAAATTTTATCACCACAAAAACAATTAAGATAAATATTTAAAAAAAAAAAAAAATTCTCAATTGAATAACAAACTAAAAAACTAAAAAAAACTACCAGCATATTAGGGTTAGCACCTTTTTTATGTTAATTTAAACTCGCTAAGAATTGCCTAAGAAAGAATTGTCAAACTTGTCCCTCTCTTAAGAACCATGACACATTTCAAACGACTAGTTGTAAATTAGTAAATACTATTTATAAATTAACATGCCAAATTTGTCAATTATCATATATAGGACAAACGTGTAATCCATTAAATATACGAATAAACCTACATAGAAACCACGCTAAAAAATCAATTGGTAATATATATATGAAAGAACACAATCAATTACATACTTTTAACAACTTTAAGATAGAAATACTAGACATATGTCAAAACAAAAAACAACGACTATTATTAGAAAACAACTACATTTATAAACACAACACATTATTCCCCTATGGACTTAATGACGAATTAAACTACACATACAAACCACAAACAGAAGAAATTTCAACTTATGAAATCAGCTGCAAATACAAAAAAAAAAAAATGAATTTAAAACTAAACCTAATAAAACTAGAGGTAAAACTACCAATAAATTAGGTTACATTGAATTTGAAGAATTACTGGACCCAAAACAAATGTATACTAACAACTTCGTCGATAAATTTATTAAAACATTATTTAAACTAAATAATAATAAATTTATCAAACTCATAGAATATATTAAAATTCATAATCTGTCTAACAGATTAATAGATATCACACACGACATCTTTAAATACAGAAAAATTAAACAATCTACTAATAACATTAATATTATCATTAAATTTAATAACAATTTATTTAATCATATTAAGTTTAATGATATTTTTAATAACCAAAACATTAATAATCTTTTCCCTATAAAAAATTTAAATTTCAAAACAATCTGGAGATACAACAAAAATATAGGTAATTTAGTTTGCAATTATAACCAATTTATTGATAATTTAGCAAATTTTAAAAAAATTAAATGTAATTGCAACAACTATATTGATAGATATAAGTTCTCAGGTCATATATTAACTAGCAATTTTTCTTTTTTAAATCCAGAATATCAGGATATTTTAAATAAAGGGTATAAATATATACCTCAAATTAAACACAATTATAATAATACAATTAAATCTATATTAAAAGATATAGATATTTTCATAAATAAAACTAGTATAAAATACAGTATTCCAGAATTTACTTTTCTGGAATGGAAACATAATATTAAAAAGGAAATTATAAATATTATAATAATACACTTAAATACACAAAACCTAACTCAAATATCCCTTCTTTTAAAGAAAATATAATTAAATTACAGAAGGACTTTATTATCACTCCTATAGATAAATGTTCCAATAAATTATCTATAATTTGTAAAAATCTATACCACGATATACTAAAAAAGGAAATTGATAATAATCATAAATACACTTTTGCTAGAACTACAGCCACAAAAATCAAAAAAGACATCAAAAACGTTGAAAATTCACTAAAAATTTATAATCACTACAAAAATCCAAACATACCAAAGTTCTATATAATTCCTAAACTACACAAAAAACCTATTTCTTTCAGAACAATCACATCTGGTATAAATTCAGTTATAAAAAACATTGATATACAATTAGCTTCAACACTACAATTTATTATAAATAAATTAACTAATAAATATAATTATAAATTTATCGACTCAAATAAAAAAATCATTAACTATTTAATGAACAATTGGACAAACATTGAAACAGTACACACATTTGACTTTGAGGACCTATATTCTAAAATAAATTTAAGAGATCTAAATAATAAAATAACCAATTTATTTAACGAAATCATCAATGACAAAACTTTCCACATCAAAATTATTCATAACAGATATAAAACAATTAAATTAGATCTTAAAACAGCAAAAACTCTACTGGAAACATTTTTAAATTTTAACTATATAGAATTTAAAAATAAAATATATATTCAATCAGAAGGCGTTCCCATGGGAACATCTTCTAGTCCTTTATTAGCAAATTTAATATTATTCTGGTACGAAAGAGAATACTTTCTACAAAATAATGTTAACTGGCAAATGTTCCGTTATGTAGATGACATTATAATATTTAATAATCCACAGTTCAAAAACTTAATACCTAAAATTTATCCTAAATACTTGAAACTTAAGAACAATGAAAAAATTTATAGAAACAAAAAAGTTAACTTTTTAGACCTAAATACAGACCTTACAAACAATGCTATTAAAATTTATAATAAAAAAAGTAATTATAATTTCAATATTATAAAATACTGTAATATGAATTCTAATATATCATTAAATTGTTGTAAAGGTATATACTTTGGACAGTTTCTAAGATTTTATAGAATAAATAATATATTAGAAAATTTCATAGAAGATGTTAAAAATTTAAACATGGAATTTATTAAAAACAAATTTAGTATCAGACAAGTAAAATATTTCAACAGTATATCTATTATAAAATACTTAAAAAAAAATAAATGGAAATATCCATTTATTAAATCAACTTTCTATAATTTCTCTCAATAATAAACAATACAAATTTATATTCTTTAACAATTAGTTAAACTTAAATTAAATAGCTGATTTGAAGATTTTTTCACAAGATGTTTAAAGTAATATTGTATAGAATTCATTTTGTTTAATCTCCAATTTCTGGGGAGGAAAATGGAAATTAAATAAAAGTGAATTTTCACATTTAATAGCTTTATTAAAATCTAATAATTTGCCTTTTTAAAGGAATATTGAAAGATGAATAAGTGTTGAATCAGTTATTTTAATATAACTAGCTGTAAAGATTATAAAGTTTGGTCTTCTTCCATTAACTAACTTTTCTCTCTTCTTTGAATATCTTTTTGTTCTAAAACTTCAAAACAAAAGGTCTAATTTTGTCCCCCTCCACCCACAACATGTGTCATCCAGAAATAGATGTTTACAGTTGAAGACGCCGCGGGCAAGGTAGGTCACGGTTGGAACTTTTTAATGGAATTTGTTATATCTGTTCATATAAATGTTTCAATGAAATAACTTTATATTAACACATAAAATCCGGTTGAAAAGAGATCTATGACGTAATAGAGAAGGGATGAAACGCCGCTGAATTTCTATTTGAGAATTCCCGGTTCAGCAGATCTCTTTTTTCAATAATTACTCCAATTTTAATTTTTTTTTGTATATGTCTGGTCTACCATTAGGGTTTCAAAACATAATAACCAAACTTATAACAAAAGTTAATTAATAATATAGATATATTACTAAATACAACTATTTATATTCATATTTTAAAATAAAAAAAAATAAAAAATCATTTAAAAAAAAAAAAGGATAAAATATAAAATTATAAAAATATATATATATATATATACTAACAATCTTATCTACCTTCTTTACAAAACTTTTTGTTCTCTTATTATTAGTTTGATTAAAAGTGCATGGTTCTTTCTTTCTCTCTTTTTTCTAACTATCATATATATTCTCACTTCTATTATTCTATATATAGGATTAGAGTATGTCTAAATGACGTGTAAAAGCCGATACAAAAGACGTTACGTTGTTAAATTTTATTGTTATTAATTATAAATATATAATTAACTAGATGATTTTTTAGAAGTGAAGGATTTTTTTTTTCTCTCTATCTATACTAAATAATAACATTTTACAAATTTTATAATTTGAATTTAAATAATCAAAATAATGAAGATAATTTTAATTAAATACTTAACTATAAAACTATACAACTATTTATTTTTATAATTAATTTAGATTTAGCTTGCTAATCTAACCAAATCTACTTGATATGATTTATCATTCTTATCAGTTTGCTCCTTAAGCTTTAAATGTAGAATCACTGTTATATTTTTATTATATAGTTTTTACACTATATATATATATATATATATATATATATATATATTAAAAAACGAAAGAAAAAAATAAAAGATAAAAAGATCAGGTGTTGAAATCAATATTAAAAATGGCATATCCTGACCAGGAGCACATGTGCTTTTCAGAAGGCAGAGCGCCATCTGGTGGAACAGAAATCAACTATTCATTGATTTAGCCTGTTCCCTGATATTTGGCCAACCCAATTTCTTGATAAATCAAGAAAAGCCATCCACGAACGCGTTTCGCGCTTTTGGCGCTCGTCAGCGTGGAGTAGGCTGAACCATTGCGACCAAAAAATAATTTTTGATCCCAATGGCTTCCTGAAAAACCAAGAAATGGGTATTTAAGGCCAAACTTGCGTAAATACGCTTAGCACATTAAAAAACGAAAGAAAAAAATAAATGCCTTCTAAAAAGCGCATGTGCTCCTGGTCAGGATATGCCATTTTTAATATTGATTTCAACACCTGATCTTTTTATCTTTTATTTTTTTCTTTCGTTTTTTAATGTGCTAAGCGTATTTACGCAAGTTTGGCCTTAAATACCCATTTCTTGGTTTTTCAGGAAGCCATTGGGATCAAAAATTATTTTTTGGTCTCAATGGTTCAGCCTACTCCACGCTGACGAGCGCCAAAAGCGCGAAACGCGTTCGTGGATGGCTTTTCTTGATTTATCAAAAAATTGGGTTGGCCAAATATCAGGGAACAGGCTAAATCAATGAATAGTTGATTTCTGTTCCACCAGATGGCGCTCTGCCTTCTGAAAAGCACATGTGCTCCTGGTCAGGATATGCCATTTTTAATATATATATTTATATATATCGTGTATTTTAAACTGTATAATAATGAAACTTTCTATATACTACCACCCCATGTTTTGTATATAAATTATTTGTATTTTAACCCCCTATTTGTATTTAAAATAAAAAAAATCGTGACGTCAAAATAAAGATCCAAAGAGTGTTCGGTCAGCTGGTGGCAGGGACAGAGGGGAGGAAAAAGGCAACGCCCAGCCCATGTGAGGTCCCGAGGGACATCTTTATAGACGACCCCTGTAAACAGGACAGGTTTTGGCAGGGGGTCAGCAGATGTTATAGGGTGTGGCCATCGGCAGGCGGCTCCTGTCTCTTACACACTCTCTCTCTCTCTCGATGTCTCGGTGATAAGCATCCAAGTTTGTGTCATGGCCTCTACCTCTGTCCCGTGGGATGTCCCCGATCCCTCTATGTGCTAACATCTATCCCTGCCTCTGCTTCTTGTTGTCCACGTGTGGGAAGAACATCAACACTCGCCTCACGTACACGACTGCCAGCTTATCCATACGTCGGCAGGATCACATTTGCAACAATATTACATATATATCTACAAATATGATTAAAATGTTCATATGTTCTTTTCTAATCTACCAATTCATGTAGCTGTCCGGTGCCACCAAATTTTCAATCCCTATTTTCCCGAAAAATTGGACATTCCAGAAGTAGATGTTTCGAGTGTTGAATTTCTCCTCCGCAGAAGCATCCCGGTTCCTTCACCGTGCTGATAACACAAGTTTACAAAAAAAATATATATATTTTTTTTGCCGGAGAAAATCTGATGTTGATTCTAATATAACTTTTCATGCTGAATTCAAAAATGAAATCAGAAGTTTTCCATCACTCATAGTTCTTCCAGGATAACCATTTTTTTCTATAAATTGGTAAGAACAGTAATAATGCAGACAATTTTAAGTAAGCATTTTTAAGTAAACATCATTACATTAGCTAGCGCTTTATTTTTGGCAATAAGATTTGATATATGAAGTCAAAAGCCTTATTTTATTTGTTATTAATTAAATTTTGCTCTTTAAGAATCATAAATATTAATTTAAATAACAAATTATTGAATTTTTAATTGAATATGTTTATTTTATAATGTAATCTGTTTTGCTTTCAATTCAAAAATAACGACAAGCTTTATTCTTCTCTATCGATTTGCTTTTATAAATCGTGTGCACTAGACTGTGTCAATATGCCGAGGCGTTACATTAATATTCCTGATATTTTCTGTTACATTTGTGGGAAATTCATTTTCAAAGTTCAAAGACGAAACTTCACACCTTTCATCAAAAAGTGCTATCAACTTTATTTTGGCTGGATGGCAACTATAGTTGCCAAAATTTCCATGATCAGTGATAAATTGGACATTGTAAAAATTTAGACTGGAAAATATATGGAATTCCAAACACAAAAAAGCATATAAATGTTTAATTTGTATTGACAAAAACTTAGTTTCTAACTCTAAAAATTACTTCACTATAATTTGAGCATGAGGTTCATAAGTGATTAAATATTTTGTTGATAGTTGAGCTAGATCAAAATTGATTTTTCTGGATTCTTTATAATCTGTTACGAGTGGGATTTTTACTAGACTATGTACACAGTTTGATGAAGTGGTTTTAAATGCTCTAACTGCTTATTAAATGATCTGATACTGCTTTTGAATATTCAAACCCTACATATTGCCGCTTAGTGAACATAATACATTTTTGATCGTTCTCATTTACCTAAGATATCATTAAATGAAGTGTGAAGTTAACTTTTTTTTTCTTTTATGATTTGAAAATGTTATTTCTCGAATTTTTATTTGATTAACCGGCAATTATTATTTTATTATTGATTCTATAGGGAATTTTATGCTAGTTATGCAGGTATAAAATTTTAGTTTTCTCTTAACTGATCGTTAATTTATTTCTATTAAACCATTCAACCACATGTTTAAAGGTATATTCACCTATGGTTTATAATACTTCTACAGTCTTATTCCAGCAAATTATTGTGACATCATCTGCATAACATTTGATATCTGCACTCAGAGATTCAAAATTTACCAGCAAATCATTAAGTAAAATATTCCATAAAAGTGGGGATAAAGGTCCACCCTGTTCTTTAGTTAGTTTCTTACAAATAGTTGCATATATGTCGTATTTAAATTTCTCACCACCCTTTCATTGTTTAAATAAGATTTTATAATTTGGGTTAAATCAGAGAAAACATTATCATTATCCAATTTTTTAATGATGCAGGCCACCATGCATTGTCGAATGCACCAGCTATATCTACGGTTACACTGGTCAACAAGATTTTTGCACAAGAGAACCTGATTATGTTTCTAGTGTAACTTTTCATGCTGAACTCAAAAAAAAAATCACCTATGGTTTTTGCGTGACGGTCTTTTTTTAGTATTGGGATGAATACAGTAAAAAATGCAAACAATGTTACGTAAGCAGTTTTGCATAACCCTTATTACATTACACTGGTTTATCAAAAAATATTTTTCTTTGTCCACAAAGAAATAGCATCTTATCTACATGTCCTGAATCCAAATATACCATTAGTTTTTTTCTATTACGCAATATTTCTGAGATACACCTACTTGAAATTTGGAAATATTGTTAATTTATAGGCATATATGAACGAAACATATTTATTTATTCAAAAGCAGTGACAGTGGATTTTCTTCTATACTTTGCTTGTGGTAGATCCCTCTTGAGTGTCCAGCAGTAGTCGGCAAGCATAGCGGGACTCCATTTACCTTGGTACCGCTTCTCCATGCTTGATATATCTTGATGAAACCTCTCACCATGCTCATCGCTAACTGCACCAAGATTGTCTGGAAAGAAATCTAGATGTGAATGCAGGAAATGGATCTTGAGGGACATATTACATCCCAGTGCCTTGTAGGAAAGCAACAGATCATTAACTATGTCTCGGTAATTTTCAACCTTGATACTTCCTAAGAAGTTTTTGCAAACGTTTCTAAAGGAATTCCATGCTGCTGCTTCAACTTCATTCAAACTATTTTTAAAATTTCCATCCTGCTGCAATTCTCGAATCTGAGGTCCAACGAAAATGCCTTCTTTAATCTTCGCTTCACTTATACTAGGAAATTTTTGTTTTAGGTAGGCTAATCCACTGGCATTTCGATCCATTGCCTTGACAAAGTTCTTCATTTATCCCAGTTTAATATGTAATGGTGGTAAGTAAATATTTTCTGAATCGATCAGGGGTAGATTTGCAATATTTTTATATCCTGGAGTAAAGATTTTACGGTTTGGCCAGATTTTTTTTAATGTAATGCCTCTCCCTATCTCTGCTATCCCACTCACACAAAAAACAACAATATTTTGTATATCCAAGCTGTAATCCACGCAAGAGAGCAACGACTTTCAAATCGCTGCATATTTTCCAACTGTATCTTTCATATTCTATCTTTTTCAAAAGCAGTTTCATGTTTTCGTAAGTCTCTTTCATGTTGGATGCATGTGCTATTGGCACTGATGGGAAATTATTTCCATTGTGAAGGAGAACAGCTTTCATACTAATTTTTGAAGAATCAATGAATAAACGCCACTCTTCTGTATCATGGTCATGACCAAGCGCTTCCATTAGACTAACAACATCATTGCAATATACTAAATCATTCTCTTGTGAAAATAAGTCTTGAAATTCATCTTGACGCTTGCGAAAAAAGCATACTTTTGTGCCTTTATGCAGCAGATTCCAGCCTTTTAACCTAGAGCCTGAAAGTTCATTCTGTTTTTTGGATAAATCTAAATCAGGTACGAGGTCGTTCAAATCTCCTTGGGTTAATAAATGAGGTTCAGATGAAGCACCTGCTTCAAAATTTGTGTCATCCCACTGTTACTCTCGTCTATCTGAATCATCGTCACTAAATATTACATTTTCAGGAGGCTGTGGAACAGGTAAAATATCACTATGAGGAACCGGTCTCATAGCAGAAGGCAAATCTGGATATTCATCTGTATGTCTTGATTTGGATGTAATATCTGTAGTCTTTGTCAAACAAAAATAACAGTCTGAAGAATGGTCTTCAGGTTCCCTCCATATCATTGGAACCGCAAAAGGCATATGACGTTCACCTTTAATCCACCCTGTAAGATGTCGAGCACAAATTACACAAAAATGGTGAGGAGCCCAAGTCTTATCTTGGTCACCGACGTTAAAGCCAAAATAAAGTTCATAGCACTTTTTGATGAGCGGTGTAAAGTTTCGCCTTTGAACTTTGAAAGTTAATTACCAAAAAATATAACAGAAAATATCAGGAATATTAATGCAACGCCTCGGCATATTGACACAGTCTAGTGCACACGATTTATAAAAGCAAATCGATAGAGAAGAATAAACTAATCACTTCAAATTCACCTGTCACTTCTGCTGCAAATCTATTAATCAAATCGTTAGGTTCAATTTAAATATATATATATATTAAAACTGTTAATGAGCAAATAGCATTACAGAGCTTGTCGTTATTTTTGAGTTGAAAGCAAAACAGATTATAATATTATATAATAATAAATTATATATATTCAATTAAAATTTCAATAATTTGTTATTTAAATTAATATTTATGTTTCTTAAAGAGCAAAATTTATTTAATAACAAATAAAATAACGATTTTGACTCCACATATTAACTCTTTTTGTCAAAAATAAAGCGCTAGCTTAGTTAATGATGTAACTTAAAAAATGCTTACTTAACATTGGTTGCATTTATTACTGTATTTATCTCAATACTAAAAAAAGACCATCAGGCAAAGACCATGGGTGATGGGAAATTTCTGATTAGATTTTTGAGTTCAGGATGAAAAGTTACACTAGAAACACCATCAGGTTCTCTTGTGCAAAAATAAAAAGGTTTTTTTGTTGACCTGTGTTATCAAGGAAGTCGGTTCATTTTGTTTATGCTTCAATATAGTTTCTATTATTTTTCTAATCAAGTAATTGGTTGATCTAGGTTTCATGAATCCGTGTTGCCTTGAGCTCATTAAATCATTCTTTAAATAGCAGTTACTTAATTTATTTTTTATTATATTCTCAAATATTTTATAGAGATTAGATGTCAATGATATAGGTCTATAACTTCTATTTTCTACTTAATTACTAACTTAAAAACTATTTTCTTCTTAATTAGTTTTGCCTGGTTTTGAAATTATTTCTAAGTATGATTTTTTTTAATTCATCTGGATAATATTCCATTTCTATACATTTGTGGGCGGCATTGAAGTTTAAGCGGAGTCAGACAACAAATTATTTATCGTAAAATGTATTTTTAATTACATTTATTTAAAGCAAATTATCAGAAGGGGTTAAATTGTTGTATACGACATGTTGGTGTTCTTTTTTGTGTCTTGTGTAGTGGTCAAATAACATTTTTATATTATAAAATGTTAGATATACGTGTTTGATATTTTATAGCATAAATATTATATATTCTATAATTTATGATTTATATTTAGAATGATTTATAATTATTTTTATTATATTATTATGACAACAATTAATGTGATATTAATGTGAATTTAAATAATTTTAATGAAGTATATTTTATGAGAGCATTATATATTTATAAGATGAATAATTTAATATTTAAATAGTTATGAAACAAATTAAAACTTATAATGAAAATAAAAAAGTAAATATTTGGGAGCCGCTACATCACTCCCCCGCTAGTGAAGACTTAAGTCGACGTCGCGTTCATAGCGAGTGGTGTAGCTACTTGTCTTTGGTGTAGTTTCCTCAGCATTGTCGGGCATAGGTGGCAGAATTGGAGAATCGTGGAAACTTTGAGGGGTGTTTTCTATGAATGCAGGCTTTAGTCTGTTGACAGAAATAAATTTGTCTTGGTTGTTAATTTTAACTGTAAATGTCTTCGAAGATCTTTATACTACTGGAAATGGACCTTTGTATGGTGGAGATAATGCTCTTTTTTACAAAATCTTTTCTTATAAAGATGTGTGAGCAAGTGTCTAAGTTTTTATGAGAAAAAATATTATTTTGGTTTGTTTGTCTTGTTGGTTGAGTTAGAATTCTACTAATATAAATTTTAATTGAGTGGCAAGATTTGATGGATCGGGATATATATACACGGGGTTCCAAAAGCCTTGCACAACTTTAAAAATTAATAACTCCGCGAATATTTGCGCTAGAGCAATGCGGTAAAGGCCATTGTGTTAAGGATGCAATTGTGGACCTTTTAGGACAATTAATGAAAAATTCGTAATTGATTTTAGTTACAATTTTATTCGCTAGATGGCGCTCTACCATAATCAGAGATTCAACGTCCAAATTGTTTGATAAATTGAAAATATAACTGATCGACACGTATTTTTTCTTTTTAAATATCAGGAAATAACCCTAATAATATCAAATAATAAATTAATAAAACACCATTTCGCCAAAAGTAAAAGAATTGAATGACGATTTTTGAATGCGCTCCGAAGCATGTAAAACCTCATAGCATGTAGAAGGCGTAACAATTGTCACACCGAGGTATGTAAAATGGGTAAATGCATATTAAAACGTGAAGCAAAAAATAATTATATTTTAGATGCGATTTTGGGAAATGTTGAATGTTTGAAAAACACTGCTGAAATCAATTCACGATTTTTGAAATGTTAATATAGTATCAAAAATAATAGGATTTCTTTCTATGAGAAATATATATTTTCTTGACAAATTGGCGACACTTGTATTATGTATTATATTATCTACCAATATTTTGCAGCTCTTTGTGTTGAGTTATGAGGATAATAAATGCCGACCTCACATCTTGACTCTTTTTTTTTCTTTGTCATTTGCTCACATCTTATATTATGTCGTGCAGACCAAAGTGTCATAACTTCTCGAATAACACTGGTACACACAGTTTCACCCCTTATGTTTAGTTTATCGCTTTTCGCTCATTAGAAGAAATAGCATAAGGAATATTCTATGTACACCCCTAACTTTAGAAATTTTGCGCAAAATAATAATACAAAATGATTTTACTATCATGTTATTCAACGCAAAAGGTTGATCTAAAATTATTTTCATTTGAGGGGACACATTTTAAAAATTTTGTACAGTATAATAAGCAATGATAACATTTGATAAGTCATAGGATATTTGGAATAAAATACAACAAATAGATTTTGTCACCCCCTTCTTTATTTTATTTGTTGGATCATGACAAATTTTCAGTTGAAAAGTGAGAGAGTTGAATTAAAAAATTAAAAATATAATATCTTCGAAATTTGAATCACCGAGAGGATTCCAGCAAACCACATCTAAAATATCAATTTTTGTTTTTCTGCTACATGTTTTCATTTGCATTTATCTCTTTTACATTTCTCGGATTGAATTTAAAAATCGTCATCCCAAACTTCTACTTTTGGCTAAACGGTGTTTTATTAATTAATAATTTGATATTATTACGGTTCTTTCCTGGTATTCAAAAACAAAAATATGTGTCTCTGGTAGAGCGCCATCTAGCGAATAAAATTATAACTAAAATCAATTTGATATTTTTCATTATTCGCCCTAAAAACTCCCATTGCAACTTGAACACAATGGTGTTTACGGCATTGCTCTAGCTTAAATATTCGCGGAGTTATTAATTTTTAAAACTGTGCAAGACTTTTGGATGGGGCCGGGGCCCGGGCTCCCGTTGCTCTCCCATTGCAGCTCTTTCCTGCAGAGCACCCTAGGACGTCCGAGAAACACCATTCAGGTGGATCATCTTTCCTCTGGCAGTATCTCTCGGCATTACCAAAGGTGGGGGGACACGAGAGACTTACCAGAATAGTAGCAGCAGCGATGTTGCGATGGCGAGAGCAACAACAGCAAACGGCACCGAGACTTCAAACACTCCTCTTTTATTGTCATTTTTATCACAAATTACATATAACTAAAATAACATCCAACGGGTATTTACATTTATTTACACATCAGAACCAATATAAACACATATTTACAACTATTTGCTCCAGGAAATAGGACCACAGCAGTCGGCGATATCCGCACAAGGCCCAAAAGGGAAATAGGCGAAAGCGCTATCTATTGGCGGAGGTTGTAGAAGATTTCAGGCCTTATACGTGACCATATTAATTAATTGTTACCACAGAGTGTGTGTAAGCTCACAGGTAAATAGGCGCTAACCGAAAAATAAGTTCCTTTGTTTAATATTAGTTTCCCTTTTATATTTTGTTCTCTCTCTTGTAAATCGATAAATATGTTGATTGATTAATATTCATGAAATCAGTTTCATTAAAAATTCTAAGCAAAGTCAACAGCCTTACAGAACGATTGTGGCGCCGCGTGTTTTAGTACATTATCGATAAAGAAAGGCGAATTGCCCCTCGAAATATTGGAAGAATAAAAATATTTCTAAATCCGGTTTATGTATTCTATCTAAATGTAGTTAAGATTATCATGGATTGCCCAATCTTTAAATAAAAAAATATAATATACCGGACAATGTCCAGAATATTATTTATCAGAAGATGTAATTTAGGAAGGACGTCTGAATGGAAAGGTACATTTGTACCGGAAATAACATTTGCCATGCGTTTTACCAAGCTATCCATTAAGCTTTACTTATTGTATTATATACCGAATATATTTTGTGATTTAATATAAAATTTGATGGAAGAGAAGACAGAATTATTGTTTATTTTTTCTGTTGTGTAATATGAATGTCCATATATATTTGAAATACATATTAGTTATATTGTATATCGTTTTTTTTTAATGTTAAGACAACATTTTGTATACCTTTATAACAACATTTTATACCGATATTCACAATTTTATTTGAAATATATATATTAATATAATATTCAAGTTTAAATATAAATACTTATATTTTTAATTGATATTGGCTCATTTAGATAATATTCTATCCGTTTTAATCAAGCAATAGAAATAGAAAAATACAATGGGAATTTCTCTCAATTAAAGTTAACTATGGTTCTTGGGTGGATCGCAATAATTACCATCTTTTAAATAAATATCTTCTTTATTAAAGAAACAAAAATAATGAATGAATATAAATTTCTAATGATCTAAGTTAGCCTTTATGGGAAAATTACACCTCTCTAATAACATTTATATCTATTAACATACACCTCTCTCCTATCTATTTTAGCTTTAAAAAAAATATATATATATATATATATGTGGTAACCGAGAGGGTCAAACCTGTAGTAACCGAGAGGGACAGTCAGGGGGTGGAGAGATTTCCAGTACATCTCTGCACTTTGGAAGAGCTTCAACAGTTCTTACAGAGTACAGGCAGTTGTGGTCGAGGCAGAGTGGAAGACTTGTGAATGTCCACACAAAAACGAAGGAACACAGTTGTACTAAGAAAGTTCCGTGAACAGAAAGAGTTGAGCTAGCAGCAAAAAATGGCGTTGTTCTACGGCGGCATTCTGGAACCATGAGGACCACTGACGAGGGCTTCCGCCGATGGTGAAGTGACTGTATATTTCCGGCCCTGGTGGAGGCTTATATATCGTTCCGATGATGAAGTGCTGGGCCTTCAGCTGATGCAATAAGGGCGTGGATCGGAAGAGATGTCAATGTACACTGTTAACGACTTCCTGGTAACCTCCTAGATCTTTAGGCCTTGTTCTTAAACGTTGTTGAATTTCTTATATTCGAATCCCTGCTATTTAGCTCAACTCTTAATCTATTACAGAGTTTAATTTATAATCCTCAGTTTGTACATAGTACATTACATATGTTGATGCAATGGGTTATGTCAATCATGCGTATAATTATTCACAGAGGTGTTTATTATACAACACGACAATCTTGTTATATTATACACCAATATGGGGTTGTTGGTGCAAATTACCATAGATGGGCCCCGGGAGTGAAAGGGTTTATCCGGGTTTAAACGGGTAAAGCCTCTCTAACACAGGTAAGTAATTAAAATTTATTTTAATTAATTTAAACTGTGAGGGTTAAAAGGGTTATAGCAAGATAATTTGTTTTGATATATCTGAAAATAATAAAAAAATATGTTAAATTAAAAAGTCATTATATTGATTATATAAAAAGAGATTTTTAGATAAAACCTTTTTAGATGAAACTTAATTTTTAAAAACCATGATGATTAGAATAAAATGATAAAATAAAAAATTGGCATTCTGAGAGATTGTTGCGGGCGTTGGAAAGGGTTAGGGGTTAAAGAATATGCAATTTCGAATTCCCAGAATTTATTTCGGTTGCATAATATTTGAAATCTAATTAGAATGTACTTTAAAATATTTAGTGTTGTATCTATGAATTATATGATGATGGTATGCTTTTATGTATGTATTATTGAGGTATGATGGATGCGCTTGATCTTTTTTCTGTAATGGTAAATTTTAGCGGCGTGAGAATGGCTCGAAATTATGATGCCGATATTATTCTGAGTAATTAATAATTTTTAATTGAATAAAAAACACTTAATTTATTATAGAGATTTTTGCTTCAATATTTCAGTATTTAATATAAGTATGTGTTCACACACATAGAGAGATAGATAAAGTATACCGGTCTTATACAGATTCACTAAAGGAAGGAAGCAAAGATGGAGCTCCTATACTCCGGGTAGCGCAATACCCAACAACAGCCTCCAGGTAATATAAGTATATACATATGTTAATTTAAACCAACAACCCCATATTGTATATAACTTATAACAAGATTTTCATGTTGTATAATAGAAACACATCCGTAAATGATTATACGCATGATTGGCATGTGTCATTACCTCATCATATGTAATGTACTTTGTACAAACTGAGGATAAATGAATAAAACTCTGTAATAGATTAAGAGTTGAGCTAGAGAGATAGAAGTCAAAAACGTCTAAATTCGAGATAGATGGAAGTCACAAACAACATCTAAAGATAGATTGGAAGCTGTCAGGACGCCGCCAGTTTAGAATGTCACTAGACGACCCCCTCTCACATCTGGTGAAATGCAAAACCCCCTTTCTCAGAAAAGGTACATAAAGCCCCCGTCCTTGCTAAAAATGCAGTTAGTTCAGCATCTGCGCGAGCCCACGTCGGTTGTACCTCAGCTCCATCTCATCCATCATGTAGATCAGTAAGAAACTTCTATCTCCCCATCTTTCGCTCCTAGCTCAACTTTTATCTGTTCACGGAACTTTCGTAGTGCAACTGTGTCTTCGTTTTTTGTTTGGACATTCCCAAGCTTTCCACTCTGCCTCGACTACGACTGCCTGTACTTTGTGAGAACTGTAAAAGGTCTTCCAAGGTGCAGAGAGGTACTGGAAAACTCCCCATCCTGACTGTTCCTCTCGGTCAACACAGTATAGCGAGAGTCAACACTTCATCATCACAAAGTTAGTCGACAGGATTCTACAAGCGTCAACAGTAACTCAACACATTACAGATAGCCAACCGGATAACCAAAACGAAGGATACCAAACGAAGAAGGCCAGATAGTCCAGATAGAAGCGAGAAAGTGCAAAGATGGAAGAGCAAACCGAACAGTCCAACGATGCGACCGGGCCATCTGTCCCCCAACAAGAGACGACATTTGAAGAGGAGGAAACGTCGCCGCCCCAAGGGACCTCCGCAGACCTGCTAACCGATCGCCTACGCCAGGAGCAAGCTGTGTGACCACCCCAACGACACAGTCGAAATTCCCGCAAGTCATGGAAATCGAGGAGCAGAATGGCGAAAACCCTGTGACAGATTCTCAACCTTCGACCTGTCATCGTCGAGACAATTATCAAGACGACAAGCCGCTATCAACTTTACAGAAGTTACAAGCGTCTACAAGCTCTATATGGAGCGTCTTCAACGTCAGCAGGAATACAACCCAAGACCAAGTCTCCTGACTAAACTTTAACACAACTGTTAGTTTTAAAAAACCTACCTTAACTTTATCCTCAAGTTCACAACTTGATTCCCCATAAATTTTGTATTTATATTTTCACTTAAAGCATTTTAAAATCAATTTTTACCTTTTTTATATCATTTTTTTAAATTAAATTTTTAAAACTTTCACACTCTTATTTATTAAATTTAATTTAATTTTAAATCATATTATAAATTTCAAGTTATTACTCTCAATTTTACTTTTAAAAAAAATTTCGCCCATCACGCATTTTTACCAATTTACTAATTTTACATGTCTTTCCAAAATTTACCTAATATGGTACTATCCAAATCTACAACTTAAAAAAAATCATTATTTTTATATTAAAAAAAAATCTCATATCATAATTCTAAACTAATTTTTGTTTTCTTAAGATTTTATCTTTATATCAAAACACCCATTTCTTAATCAAATACTTACAAATTTTAAAAATCATTGTCATATTCACCATTTACACTATATGCCGCAATTCAAATTATTCTTGTCACTATCACGACATTGCCCTTTTAAAAGGATCATTTTAACTACCATAATCAACGATTTAAAAATTATATTCAAATTTTAAATATGAATTAACATAGGTGGAACATTTTCGTAATTTCAGAAATCTTTTGTGATTTCTCTCTTGAGAGACAATATCTCAAAAACATAACAACTTTCCTTCCCCAAAACAAGTTAAAAATCCAACATAGTCACACTCCCTCGTCTTTTCCTTTTACATGCATGGTTGGTCATCAACACATTTCTTTCAACAAACCGTACAACACCCTCACACATCACTCTCTCCAATTGGCAACAATTAATAGCGCGCGACTAAACAATAAATCAATTTCGAGCCACACAAGCTCCATATCGCCCACTAAACACTCAAAATATTTCGTATTAAACGTGCCATATCCACTAACAATATAAATATTCTTGACACATGTTCGTACAACCACAAGAGTCTACAAGAGTCAACAGTAACTTAACACATTACATACATTTATATACAAAAATAAAGAAATTTAAACAAGTCAAAATGTTATAGGTCTGATTTCTT
The DNA here is from genome assembly GCA_030710605.1 of Cordylochernes scorpioides. Lineage (NCBI taxonomy): Eukaryota > Metazoa > Arthropoda > Arachnida > Pseudoscorpiones > Chernetidae > Cordylochernes > Cordylochernes scorpioides. Next base: position 37,244,986 of record CP092876.1, read on the forward strand.
CAAATTAAGAGAGACAATCTAAAAAATTAAATAACACAAAAATTATTACACGTACATTATTTTCCTTACAAATGAATGTTATTTGCTTCGTATTATCATTATTTTATATAGGTATATATAATTAAACATAAACAAAACAAAATTAAACCAGTTAGAATAATATAGGTTTAATAGTTTCAAGCTAAAACAGGAAGAAAGGCTTAAAAATAAATCAACAAAATTATTATAAGTCCATTATTCTTAACTACATATAGTCGATAAATTTAAATTACTGTTATTTTTAAATGATGAAAATTGGGCACTCTACCATATTTCGTGAATATTGTCTTCCTTCACAGAATATGCAACTGGAGTCTCTTAACACCTTTAATTTGAGGTCAACATTTTACCTAAATATCCATGGTCTGTCATGAATTATTCATTTTAAATGTTTGGTTTGATGATAGGAAAAAATAATTCAATTTAATTATTAATATTAAAGAATATAACGCCAGCATTTCTGTCCTCAAAACGATTCTATAATTTCCTGGGGTATGTTTTTTATAAGAATATAGTTCATCTGTGTGAAGTTGTACAGGATTATACTTAATTATTCTAGTTTCTATATACTCTGTGTGAAGGAGGATATGTGAGATTTGTGTGATGTTTAAATCCAAAACGTTTCATGTTCTGATGTGAGATTTTAACATATCTATAGAGTATTTTTATTTTCTGATTCTACCAAATATAACTAATTATGATGCATCAGCGCGCCATCTGTTATGAAAATTCCGAAACTATTAAAGACGCGTATGATTCTTAAAAAAAAATTATACTGTTCTTACTGCAATGGAAAAAACAATGGTAGGGCCTGGCTCATCAGTGATAAACCCTCCCAGCGGTTTAATGTTAGATTAAACTGAGGAAACCGATGGGAGGGTTCAACACTGATAGCCAGGCCCTCCCATTAATTTTTCCATTGCAGTAAGGGCAGTAGATATATATATTTTTAAGAATCATACGCGTCTATAATAATTTCGAAATATAACTAAACACAAAGCTTCGGAAGGTCTTAAGATTTAAAAATACCTCGGAGTTAGAGAAGACAAACTAACAAAAATCTATCTTGATATAATGGTTAAATCACATCGTATATCAATAGAGGTAACTGGTTCATTTCAAACATAAATATTTGTTGCGTATTTTTTATTATTTCGTTTTTATTTGTATCAGTATATAACCTATTATACTTTTACAGAGAAACCAAAAAGAACAAATAAACAAAAAATATACATTTAAATTTCTTCCCTAAATAGACCTTTGAAGTTGCTTCCCAACTTAAATCTCAGCTGTTATAATAACTATAGTTTTGAATAGCAAATTTATGTTGAATTCAAACACGCATAAGTTATCATTTTGATTCAGATATTTCTACATCGTATTTATGTCACTAATTAGTTTTCCATTTAATATAATATCGTTCAAAATTGAATCTAACTAGAAAAAGAAAAAGAAAATCACCAAAGGATGAGTTTCTTATATTTAATGTTTACGTTTCAAGCTTTCGGGTATTAACGACCCTTCTACATGAATAAGAAACTAATGAATGAATCTAGATGGATTACCCGGTTATATAAAACACATATAATATTCACATACCTGTTTTCAAAATTTTGAAAACAGGTATGTGAATATTTTATTTAATCAGTTGTTCCATCTAGATTCATTCTTTGGTTTTTTATTCCTGTAGAGGGGTCGTTAATACCCGAAAGCTTGAAACGTAAACATTAAATATAAGATACTCATCCTTGGGGATATTGTTTTTCAATTCTAATAATTGTCGAAGGAGTTTAAGTCGATATATTAAATGTAACTATTAGCTTACAAAGGTAATATCAGTTCCTATACCTGAATGAATAGCGACGTACTCGAGGAAGGTACTAACATAAGTGATGTTTACTTTGAACCTATAAAAATCAATTAAAAAACTCAGTTGTAAAAATGGCTAAGGTTTAGCTGGTGCGCATCTTGTATCGGAAACCTGACACCATATTAAACTGTGATTAACTTTATTTGATAAAGATACAAATGATTATTTATGATGTTTGATTAAAACGGTTATAAAAATGTCTTACATAGAAATATTCAAATTAAAATAAAAGTATTTCGTTAAAAACTAAAAAAAATATCTATAGTAATATTGTTAAATATTCAAAATATGAAACAAATACCGCTTGAAAAATGAAATGTTGTTATTAAAGGGTAAAATGTTGTCATTGAGGTAGTGTAAAGTACAAAGTAAAGTGTAAAATATGATGTATTAGCGCGCCATCTGTTATAGGAAATTGACACTTTTTTATACGCGTGTATATTTAAAACTAAACAATTTTCTACTGTCCTTGCTGCAATGATAATTTTATGGGAGGGCCTGGTTAATCAGTACTACCATGGTTGATTAAGCCGGCGAAACCGCTAGGAGGGTTCACCACGAGCCAGTTCCTTCTATCAATGTATCATTGAAGCAAGGACAGCAAAAATCGTTTAGTTTTAAAAGAATCATACACGACTTAAATAGTGTCAATTTCTTATAAAGTGTAAAATGCTGTCAATCAGTTTAATATATTGTAAATAAAATTTTATTGCCATCTATCGTTAAAATTTTACACAAATAAATTTACTGGCAATGCGTTTCTTTTAAATATAATCAAATATTATCTCTACAGAACCTTACTGCAATGATATGAGTTATTGAATTTATTTTCTGATTCTACCAAATATAACTAATTATGATGCATCAGCGCGCCATCTGTTATGAAAATTCCAAAACAATTATAGACACGTATGATTCTTAAAAAAAAAAAAAACAATTTCTACTGCTCTTACTGCAATGGAAAAAAATAATGGTAGGGCCTGGCTCATCAGTGGTGAAATCTCCCAGCGGTTTAATGTTAGTTTTAACTGAGGAAAACGCTGGGAGGGTTCACCACTGATAGCCAGGCCCTCCCATTAATTTTTCCATTGCAAGTAAGGGCAGTATAAATTGTTGTTTTTTTTTTTTAAGAATCATACGCGTCTATAATAATTTCGAAATAAAACTAAACACAAAGCTTCGGAAGTTCTTAAGATTTAAAAATAACTCGGAGTTAGAGAAGAGAAACTAACAAAAATCTATCTTAATATAAAGATTAAATCACATCGTATATCAATAGAGGTAACTGGTTCATTTCAAACATAAATATTTGTTGCGTATTTTTTATTATTTCGTTTTTATTTGTATCAGTATATAACCTTTTATACTTTTACAGAGAAACCAACAAGAACAAATAAACAAAAAATATACATTTAAATTTCTTCCCTAAATAAACCTTTGAAGTTGCTTCCCAACTTAAATTTCAGTTGTTATAATAACTATAGTTTTGAATAGCAATTTTATGTTGAATTCAAACACGCATAAGTTATCATTTTGATTCAGATATTTCTTCATCGTATTTATGTCACTAATTAGTTTTCCATTTAATATAATCTCTTTCAAAATTGAATCTAACTAGAAAAAGAAAAATAAAAAAACAAGGATGAGTATCTTATATTTAATATTTACGTTTCAAGCTTTTGGGTATTAACGACCCTTCTACAAAAATAAGAAACTAATGAATGAATCTAGATGGATCAACTGGTTATATATATATATAAACACATAATATATTTCAAACATCTCTTTTAGAATTTTGAAAACATTTATGTAAATATTATATGTGTTTATATATAACTAGTTGATCCATTTAGATTCATTCATTAGTTTCTTATTCCTGTAGAAGGGTCGTTAATACCAGAAAGCTTGAAACGTAAATATTAAATATAAGATACTCATCCATGTTCATTTTTTATTTTTATTTTTCTAATAATTTTCGAAGGATTTTAAGTCGATATATTGAATGTAACTCTTTTTTATTACAGAGGTAATATCAGTTCCTATACATGACGCCATATTGAACGGTTAATTATTTGAAAAAATATATAATAATTATTTCTTATTTTTGATTAAAACATATATAAAAAATGTCTTAAATAGACATATTCAAATTAAAATATTCGTTAAAAACAAAAAGGAAATATATAGTAATATCGTTAAATATTCAACAAATGGAACAATTACCGCTTGAAAAATGAAATGTTGTTATTAAAGGGTAAAATGTTGTCATTGAGGTAGTGTAAAGTACAAAGTAAAGTGTAAAATATGATGTATTAGCGCGCCATCTGTTATAGGAAATTGACACTATTTTATACGCGTGTATATTTAAAACTAAACAATTTTCTACTGTCCTTGCTGCAATGATAATTTTATGGGAGGGCCTGGCTCATCAGTACTACCATGGTTGATTAAGCCGGCGAAACCGCTAGGAGGGTTCACCACCGATTAGCCAGTTCCTCCTATCAATGTATTTTATTATTATTTATTTAAGTAACCCAGGTTCCTGGAGCGTACAGAAGTCGCCAACTACCCGGGATGTCCTTCTGACCTAAGTCTTCTTGGATTTATATACAATGCCAGTGGAAGTCCAATTAATGAGGTGCCGCCAGGCAGATTTCTTTCTTGGGAGATTTTCTTGGGATGCTGGACATATGTTGGTGATACCTAGGAGAGTGGCTGTCTGGAATCTTTGGTATTGGAAGGTTGGGCAAGTGAAGAGGAGGTGGTCTACGGTTTGGTCTTCATCTTGGCAGTGGGGGCAAATTGGGTCTTCTTTCGATACCGTTGCAAGGTCTGCCTGAATGTAACCATGGCCGTTCAAGATTGTTGTGGAGGTAGATCCATGCTTGATGTTTCGAAGCATTTGGAGGAGTAGTTTCGGGGTAGAAGCAAATCAATGTATCATTGCAGCAAGGACAGCAAAAATCGTTTAGTTTTAAAAGAATCATACGCGTCTTAAATAGTTTCAATGTCTTATAAAGTGTAAAATGCTGTCAATCAGTTTAATATATTGTCTTAAAATTGCAAAACCTCTCTATGATAGCGTTCTATATATGAACATTTCCGAACTATGTTATCAAATTTGCTTTATACAAACTTTACATTTATATATTTCAACACCCATATAATATATGTAATATTTGAAAGAAACTTTATACATTTGAAATATAACAATACAACATATATATATATATACACATACAGATTAATTAAGACCACCAGTCTTATATAGATTAACTACAGGAAGGAAGCATAGATGGAACTCCTATACTCCAGGCAGCACATAATCCAACAACAGTCTCCAGGTCCGACGTATGTCCAGTGGCCACAGAATCCACCGTGCATAGGTTAGCGTATTTTTCCTTTTTAATATTGATAATTGACGAATATTCTTTTATCAAAAAATATTAAAAAGGAGAAATATATATAGGTTTGAAAATATATATACACCTATCCCCCGATTGACACGGTACTTGTTTTACACGTTTTCGCTTTTACACGGTTTTCCAAATAAGTTTTTCTTTTGCTGTTTTTATCGCACTATACTAAATGCAACTGTGATTGAACACATGCGCTGTGTACACATCTCACGAGGAATCCCGAGCTTATGTGCTGACTACATATTTTAACCTGTCAATGCATTTTATTTTTATTTATGTGTACACCTATCCCCCCGATTAACACGTTTTTCTCAGGAACGTATCTACCGTGTAAATCGGGGGATAGGTGTATACAAAAAAAGAAAATCAAAAGATGCCGCAACTCTTTTTAGTTGCTTGATTAAAGGAACCTTTCGGGCAAGTTCTTCTTCAGTTAATGTTTTATTCAGTGAAATGTTTTTTTTTAGTTGAAGAAGGGATTGCCCTAAAAAAATCTTTAATCAAGATGATGATGCACAATTTGGATTATAGATTATAAACACAAAGTAATAACACCATATCGAAATAAATAAATAAATAGTGTGTGACATTTCGGTCACAGCGTTGTTACTATCTTCAGACAAAAGTACTGAATTTATGTTTTTGTATTCATTCAGTACTTTTATCTGAAGATGGTAACAACGCTTTTACGGAAACGTCACACACTATTTATTTATTTGGATTTTATTTTATAGCCTTGTGTTTCTTTAATTAAGTGAATAAATAGAGTTATTTTTTAGTTATGTAATTACGTCTTATGCTTTGTGTAATTTTTCGAAATCCGAATTCCTGTAAAAATCAATACACACGAATATAATTTTAAGATTTCTCTTTAAAAATTTATCAATATAAAATTTATGAGATATTCAATATACAGTTTATATATTCCATTTGAAAGAGTAATATATTAATTCTAAGAGTAAACTTTTTTGTGTTTAATTTACTCTATAATTGATGAAGAATTAATTAGATAAATTTCAAGATAGAAAACTATTTGTTTTATTAAAATATAATTCAAAATTGATTGAACGTAGAGAAAAATAAAAAAAAAATTAATATCGCAATTCACGCGAACATATTTTATAAAAGAACATCAATTAAATTACTTTGAACACAAATTTAGAATTATAATTTACTTGTTATTAATATATATTGGGGATATATAACCGCAGAATATAAGTTTTGAGAGGTAGGCATATTTGTATTAAAAGCCAAGAGTTAAAAAACAAACATTGACCCACACTGGGTGCGCTAAGTGTCCGCGCATGTGCAGTGGAAGTTGTAGCAAGTGCTCGCTGCTAACAGTTGTGTAGCAGAAGACAGCTAGGGATGTTGCTTACCTGAGGTAAGTCTAATACATTCTATCTAATTCTATTCATTAAATAGAAACATCACATTTATAAATATCTAATTTGATTTAAAATAGTGATATTAACTTTTATAACCCTTTAGCTTTGATTTATTTATTTTAAACAAAGTTCTTTAAATTTACTTTTATACGAACAATACGCTTGACAAAATAATATTGAACTTTTGTATTTTTATAAGAAATATGTTAATATTTATATTTTAAAATAGTTATTTCTAATTTTTATATATTATATAGAAGTTTTAGAACTTATATGACTTTTCTGTTATGGTGAATAAAGTTTGAAGTTTTAAAAAATACTTTGATTGGTATACCTATATTTTCAATTACAACGCAAATTTTCTTTAAAAATCGTAAATATTATAAACGACAATTGAAAAAATGTTACATATTTATTGCGCGCATGCATCTTCTGTTGCATATTTACATAAGGTATATGTAATTCAAATATGTAAATTATATTAAATAGTTGACATTTATTTATAGACGAAAATATATTTAAATAAAAACACAATATTCAAAATATAAAATTTGAAAAGGAAAATTGAGGTATTTATATACATTTTAGTTTTTCATAATATTAAAAAGCTTTTATAGTATATATAGCCTTTGGAAAATAAATGGAAAAATATTACTTAACGTTCTTTAGATTTCTACGAAAATATAAGTCTTTCAAAAACTCATCACCCTTTTATGTATATTTCAAATATCTCCTTATTAAAATTTACAATTTTATATTTTAAAAACACACAAAGTTTGGAGCGGGACGTTTCATAAGAGTGACATCCACGGAGCCAATTTATAATTGTAACGAATAGTATTTGAATAAAAAACATTTAATCGGGTAAAACCCGAGCGTTGCCCGGGTCATTCGGCTAGTATATACTCGTATATAAAAGTTATAAAAGTTGCAATTAAGATGTAATATTATTGTTCTGTTCCTCATTTCCTCATTCTAGAACAATTTGAAGTCATAAGAAATTATTAAAGTTGTGTGTCGCTGTTATAATTTCAGCCCATTGATATTTTCTATGTATTTCGCATTTAAAAATAGAAAATATTAACGCCTTTTAGTTACTGTTTCTTGTATATTTATTTTAGCGTTATAATCCCCTTTCTGAAAATTGTCTATATATAATATATACTCATGAAGAAACTTAGGGTAATGGAAAGTGTTTGCTGTCGCCGGTCGTCTGTCTTTTTTTTATTTTTGAAGGAGACAGAGGCAATTTTGTATACACTTGGTTATCCTGTGTCGTAAATAAAAGTCGCTATGTATAAAATATCTTTCATAGTTATTGTCTAAATCCGGATATTCCAGCTTAGGCTCCCTGAACACTTTTATTTTTCCGTTCATCATTACTCGTCACAATTCATTCTTTCATACTTCATTCTTAAGGATAGAAATAATCGTTATTTCTCCTCAAAATAAGTTACAATTTTTCGTTCAAAAGAAACATTTGGGGTGAAACTTGCCAAACTCGTTTTACAATCATAAGCCGCATAATATTGTATTATAACTTCGAGTTTTTTCCATGTATAAATATGTTTGTTTATAGAAATTTATAAATGTTCATTGCCACGAGTAGTGTCTTCACAGGAATCACATTCAGAAAAACACGGCAAATATATTTAATATTTCCACAATAGCGTGTGTTGTGTTGGCTCCCCGTAGCACTGTATACAAACACACGGCTCTTCGGAAATTCCTGGTTTGTGCATATATTATGAAATCCAGATTAGGTTTATCATACTAATAGGTTATTGTTTGAGTCAAAAGGCGATCCATCAATTAAGTTTATAAAAAATGGCGTACCTGGATCTGTAAAGAAAAAAAAACATTTTTTTTTATAATGTTTTTTTTTCTTTACAGATTCTTTACAGTACGCCCTTTTATATAAACTTAATAGGTTATTGATTTTATTTTCAAAAATTATATTGTTTTATTAATATAACACGACCTGTTTATTTTTCAATTGAACTATTGTGATAAAATAAACTATAAAAGATAATATTGAAATAAATCATAAATATATATAAATCTTATATATATATGTTTATAAACGAGTATATAGAAGAAGGGTGGAAGAATATAACAAGATCATTCAAATATAGTTGTAGCATTATAAAACACAATGTATGAATTTCTTGAAGGCACCGGTTGATCGTACCGTCGTGAAATGAGGGAAACAAATGTAAAGATATTACAATTTGATTTATGTACAACTCAATAACGTGAACTAATAGAGAAGCAATAAGATAAATCCACTGAGAGTAACAGAATATTGAACGTTCTAACTTGTTATCGTCACTGAGTTATATTTCTCCTTCCCCATGGAGCTGTGACCTACATGTACAAAGTTTGACGTGATTTGTTATGGATTCCCTCGAAGTCTTGATTTTTTTTTTCATTGCGGCGTGAAGAACAGATTTGTCGTCGGAGTTGTTATAAAGATGTTGATGTCTTGTTAGAAAGTCTTCTCGGCCTTAACATGGCGTTGGAGCGGGTATTCCACATCGTCCACGGTGTGAGATCTTCAGGTTGTCTTCCCTAATCCACCCGGCATCTACACCTAAATGTCACGGAGAGAGAGAAGCCGAACGCGTAGCAGGATAACAAAACAATTTGTTTGGATCAAAACAATCACCACTCATTAACATAAGTGATAGAGAAACAATAAAAAAAAAATATGTTGTGAGTAACTAATAATAATAATAGTAATAATAATAATAATAAAAATAACTGACAATATATCTGAAATAGAGTTAAAATACCTATTTTCCCATGTTTGAGACAATGTTATACTAACGGTTTAAATTCGCCCCCATATAGCCCCTAATAACTCTAGAATACGTCATTGGGGCCTAGCGTTACCGTGATTGAGGTTCAGAGGGAACCAATCCAATTAGATAGCTTCGCCTGTCCCCAATATACGGCCGTAGTTATAATGAGAGTTCTACAAAACGCCCAAAGTAATGATATCCCTTCGAAAGCTGGTGTTGTTTTTATAAAAATGGTTAAAACGTCTTTAGGAAAAACGTAGGATGATTTCTGGTAATATATCCTAGGCTATCATAGTCACTGTTTTGTAAGATTCTTATTTATATCTTAACTATATACCTGCTGCTAGAGCTCTTTACCAGCTTACACTTCATCAGTTTCTTAATATACTCTTTATAACACTTATTTTGAAGGAATGGAAAGTGGAGATTTCAAACACAAGGTTTCAGATATCCTCGATTTGTTCGGTCATAAATAGGAAGACCAGAGTTCTGGTATGGAATACACACTAGATTGTTTTGAATGTGGTTTAAGCATAATTCTGAATAAAATATCATCACATGTGTGTTTCCAGCTCAACGTTTTTTTTTTAAATGTAAACAGGCAATCTTTGATAAAAAAAAAAACCTCGGCGGGAAAAACTCAAGACTAGATCCTACCACCACCAATTGGCCGTCGAGGTTCGCCATCGGTGGTCTGCAATAAAGAAACTTATCCCGTGTATAACCTTGCAGTTTATATATCACAGATGTGTTGTTGGTATCAGCTGAGGATAGAAAATATATTAGAACAAAATAATGAGAAAAGTTCGCGACAAGTTTCCGAGACAATATAACAGGCGTACACAGTTAATAACTATCCTTTCTCTTCATTACATTCTTTAAAGTATTTCTATTCACTGAGTTATATTATATATACTGAATTTCTAATTCATTATATGAATGAAATTACTGATCGCGCAAAACTGAAAGTTGTTGATGACTTGCGCCATATATTGGAATAATCATTGTTTTTTTTCACTAAATATTGATCAAATCCCTTTCTTTTTTTTTTAATAAAGAAGAGCCAAACGCTTTGAGGTGAAGATAAGTCTTTTGGCATATATTTTGGATTAAACCCTCCCAACATCCATTTATTATTAATTCGGTTAACTGGCGCAAACCATCTTCAATGTACGAGGGTGAGTAGAAAAGTAAGGTCTCCTATTTTTTTTTTTTCATAGGAAAACACATTTAATCACAACTTTTTATAAATCATTGTAAAGGTTGGACACCTCGCTATTTTTCTACATAGTTGCCTTGATGCTCAATCACTTTTTTCATCCTGTCAACCAACTTTGTAATTCCGGTGTTGTACCACTCTCCCGCCGCGTGCGAGTTGCGCTCAGTTATACGCTTTTTAAATGCTAAAAATAATTCTCCGGTCGAAATTCACCGTCATTTAGTGGAAGTGTATGGTGAGAATTGCATGGACATCAAAAATGTGCGGAAATGGTGCCGGGAGTTTAACGAGGAGAGGATAAACGTCCACGATGAACAGCGGTCTGGGCAGCCGAGTTTGCCGGAATCAACCGTGGCTCGAATCGACGAAATGGTGCGCGCAAACCGGCGGATAACCCTTGAAGAGATCGAGGATGGCCTGAATGAAGATTGCAGCCACTTCTCCGTGCACAAGATTGTGTCTGAGACCCTCGGCTACAGAAAGGTGTCCGCCTGGTGGGTCGACAAGTGTCTCAAAGAGGCGGCGGGAGAGTGGTACAACACCGGAATTGCAAAGTTGGTTGACAGGATGAAAAAAGTGATTGAGCATCAAGGCGACTATGTAGAAAAATAGCAAAGTGTCCAACCTTTCCAATGATGTATAAAAAGTTGTGATTAAATGTGTTCTTCTATAAAAAAAAATAGGAGACCTTACTTTCTACTCACCCTCGTACGAATGTAAAATTGGGAAATTTTTATTTCTCAAGTCTATTTCCTTCATAAAATCAAATATTTGAAGGCTGAATTATTACTTTTGAATCCAATTTATGAATTCTCGTTTTTAGTGCGGCTTTCGCCAAGTTCCGAAGAGAACGTTGCTTTAATATATATTTTATGGTTTAAAATATTTAATGAAGGATTCCTTGAACTAATAATATTCTTGTTGATTGAAACGGGAAATATGTCTCATAAATATACTTCAAAATAGGAAAATAAAGTGAAAGGTATAAATCTCGATAAATAAAAACCTATAAAGCGTTTATCAAATGGAATATAAATAAATTTATATTTTTTTAAATTAAAAAGACATTAATTGGATCAAAAAATAATTTATATTACCAATATTTCAGATGGCTGAACGCCAACCCTTTTCAAGGTATTACAACATATTTATGACAACAACAAACTCAGCGCCACATAACGTCAATAGAATTAAGTTATAAATATGTATAGTTTTTGCCTATACTCAATGAGGTGGGGGAAAATGTTAGGAAAAAATATATATATGTAATGAGATGAGAATTCCAGTAGCTTTTGTAGAGTTTTCCAGTACCTCTCTGTACCTTGGAAGACCTTTAAAAGTTCTCACAAAATACAGGCAGTCGTGGTCGAGGCAGAGTGGAAAAGCTCGGGGATATCCATACACCAAAAACGAAGACACAGTTGCACTAAGAAAGTTCCGTTAACAGATAAAAGCTGAGCTAGGAGCGAAAAGATGGAGATAGACGAGTTCTTCCTAACTACATGTTGGATGAGATCGACATAACATACGACCGACGCGGCTTGCACTAAGGGTGAACTAAACTAAACTGAACTGAACTGTCAAGAGACTTTAAGGTGATGTATTTATAGGTTAAAGACGGCGGGGACCTTATGTGACAGGGGCGTTTCCTGAGAAAAAGGGGGCCTTGCATGTCCAGGTGTGACCAAGAGGGGTCTCTGCATTCCACCACATGTGAACCGTGTGGGTGGTCTGGTCCCTTTTTAGACTTGTTGTTTTGGCAATACTATGCTCGATCTCTGCTTCAGCTCAACTCTTAAATCCATTACAGAGTTTATTTATTTATCCACTTTGTACACAGTACATTACATATGGCGATGCAATGACACAGATTAATCATGCGCATAATTATTTATAGATGTGTTTCTATATACAACATGGCAATCTTGTTATAAGTTATCTACACAATATGAGGTTGTTGTTTTAAATTACCATATATATATAATAATATCAAGGAATAGGCTAAATCAACGTTTAGTTTGCTACTGTTCCACTAGATGGCGCTCTGCCATCTAAAGGGTTCGTGTGAACGTGGTCAAGATATGCCGTTTTTGAATTTAATATATATAAATATATTCATTGTAGATATATAATTCATATATTTGTAAACATTATACTTTCACCAATTGTATATATCTAAATATTCTGCAAATATCATTTACATATTTCCCCGATATATTTGTGATCCCGGTAACTCTATTGACTTTATTAAAGAACAATTTAAATATATGAATTTTAAAGACAATCTTTGAGAAATAAGACACTAGGGTGTCAGTTTATTATTTTAAAGTCAAAGAGTATTTATATATTGAGAACTTAACCTAAACGAAACATTATAAAGTTATTGAATATATTTTTGCTTCGATCGATTTAACTTTACGTTAAAACAATATTTATATTTAAGAGACAATTTATATCAGATGTTTTATATGTTTCATATCATTCAATTTCGTCTGTAATGAAATGAAAACATTATAGGAAGGTATGATTCATCAGTGTTGTAACCTCGTGGCCTAACCTATAGTATTCCAATGCAGTGAGGACACACACTAAACATTAATTTTAGGGGAAATATCAGCTTGAAAGGAAGCTTTCGAGCACGAACGCTATTCTACACGAGAAAACTCGCTACAATAAATCATATATAAAATAAAGATTTATTCTAGCGTTCTTTCTATAGTAGAAGGGAGTTCGTGCTCAAACTTGGGATTAAAGGTTTTGTAAAGGAACCTTTCCCTGGAAAAACTGATATTTTAACCTTAATATTGAAACGACGGATTATATATTTTATCGAAAATTGAATTATTTCAAAATAATAAACATTAGTGTTATAATTGTTTTGATTTGTAGCCACAGATAAATTGTCTCCATCTAAGAATTAACTGAAGGAATATCTTTAATATAAGTTCAATTGATTGTTGGGTGAAGTATATATCTTTATGGTTGTAGTGATGCTTCTTTCAAGCAATATTCTCTGGCGAGCTGAGATAACAGGATAAACCTCGTTGTTATTAAGAGTTACTATTTCTCCTGTGATAGAGTAATAATCTTTCCAAATTGATAATCTGGTTTCTCTTTGTTGATCTGTCAAATTTCGTTGGACAAAATAACCATGAAGTTTTTTCATGTTTGAATGTTAACCAATATTTTTTTGGCAACTACCATACAAATTACAAGTATTTCTGATATATTAACAATAGTAATTTTTCTATCAGCAACAATTAAATCACGTACCTGTCCAATATTGCGATTCGTTGTTGACGTCATCGGTCGACCTGACCTTGAATCATCTGGGATGTTCTTACGGCATCTTTAAAACATTTATACCAGAAATAAACTTGTGCCTTCGTGACAATTTTTCGTTTTCATGAGCTTCATTCATTAATGCTAATGTCTCTGTGAAAGACCTTTTTAATTTTACACAAAATTTAATATTTGCTCTTTACTCAAATGATGGCATTGCAGAAATCGACGCGAGCTAAATACTTACAACAAAAATATGCCTAAAATGAAAACTACGCATGCGCATTTAATGGCGTTGCTAATTTAAATTATAGTTTAGGCTTTGTTCTTTACAGTATATTTTTATAAAATTCCGGGAACCTTTTTATTCAACCGTGTATAGCTTTCTGTCATCAAATTTTTATATATTGTTTCATTATTAGTGACTTATAAAAGTTGGACTCTAGCATATGTAGCAACACATGTGACATGCTATACATTATTACACCAAAAATATAGATACTTCAGAAAAATTAAAAATATATAAAGAAATTCCGTTTTGTAGAAATATATTTTTAATTCTATATTGCACTATCTCTAAACAAACACGTATCAACACGCAATCGGAGAGATATCCATTTATCTATTAAAATATAAAATTTCAAGTAAGCAAGCATACCAGAGTATGTTGAAAGATTTAGAAGTTGGTAGATCAATGTTTTTCTGTATTGTATTCCAGCTACACCCAATTAACCGGCTTATAGGTAAGTAAGATCAAGGGTCACAAGATTATCCCAGTTTTGTAGAGAAGAAACTTGCCAAATAAATCTTCTTTTACCGCCCATAAAATGTCGGGCGGGATCTCGGCAAAAACTTCTCCTCCCCCACCCTGGCGATTGTCTAAAGATGCCTCTAATTAGTGGACGTACACATCAGTAATTAAAACTTAACCCAATCTCTCTCTCTCTCTTATTATCTCTTCTTAGAACATTTAGTAAAACGTTGACAATTATATTCTAAACTATTAATCATTTTTTTTTAAATCAACAAGCAATCCATTGTTGAAAATAAAAGCTTTATAAAGAGTAAACATTTTTTTAAATTTTGAAAACCATCTCGGAGGTACACAACAAAAAATTGAATAGGCTTAGTTAATTAGTAATGAAATTCAATATATTTTCTACTTTCTTCGCCAATGAAAAAATAAATTAGGCTGGCCTGGCTCATAAGTAATGATCTACAATTTTCTACAGGTTCTTCGCCGAGTGAAAAAATAAATATTTAAATAAGCCTGTTAATCAGTGGTAGGATCTGAAAAAAATGTTTTGAAAGGGTAATTCTTTGAAATATCTTTATTGATATAAAGCACCTTTTTTAAGTTTACGATATTGACATATAAAATATAAATATAAGCATAGGGCTCCTCTCACACGTCAGATTAAACCTCAAAACCAGACGCCATCTATTGACCGTCGCCACAAACTAGCGACCTCGGGTCGGTGACCAACTCACAACACCAGCTTTAGAAAACTGAAAAGCGTCCACCTACAGACCATGGCTTCGGGCTAATGTCCCTCGTCATCTCAGGGATAAATTTATTTCATGAGATCCACATAGAATCTAATGTAATATTCATAATCTGTCGGAGAGGTGTTTAGCTGACGATCCCGTGTGGATTTCATGGAATAAAGTCACCGACATAGTTTAAAGTCCGAAACATCCTGAAAGGTCCACAGTATGGGCGGCTAATTTGCATATTCATGTATTCCACCACACGTTTTCAAAATAGCTAGTTGGTAGGATAGTTCAAAACGAGGTTATGCAAATCTTCTTCCTTATAAAAAATTGCATATTTGTTTGTTTCTTATACACTCCATAATAATTTACCTTCAAAGTATTTATCGATAACTCGATATAAGTTAATAGCATTTTTACTCTCCCATATAATGAAAATTGGCAAATATTTCTAATAGCGGTAAACTTTGCAAAATAAATTGAGAATTCTCTAATCCATTAATTCTATTATTCGTTTCTCATCTTAAAAAATGATAATAGGAGGAATAAAAAGAGAACTTGGAATTGTGTTTGTTTTACCAATATGCAAATATTCACGACAAAAGGCTGATTATCCTCTTTTTCCCCACATATATTCAGGTAAAGCCTTGCCATATGTTTAACCTATTCAGCAAAAAAATAAGCATGGGACTTTTTTCAAGAGTACGCTGGTAAAACTGTTCGAAGGGTTCCATCTTGATATCCATGTTCCATTGCAAAATTACAATATATAGGGATAATATTAAAATATATTAATATTTTAATTTTTAATCATTTTAAAAATTATTTTAATAGTTTTAAAATCATATAAAACACGAAAATATATATTTAGAATAACCTTCAAACATATAAATGTATAAAACATATGACCTAAAAAGGGAACATGTTTCAAATATATAGATTTAAATATATAGGTGTCTACATTCCGTTTATAAATGTTGTTTATTACATTTATCAAAGAATTACACACGGGTAGTGTTATTTAGATAACCCAAGGTATTTATAATAGTTCTTCTCCCCTCAGCGATTGCTTTTGTTTCGAAATGTTGTTCAAAAAACAATAAACTGTTTTATAGAATTTGGCAGTTACGACTCGAATTCGTATCCCGAATTGGGAACATTTTTCTGAAAGAAAATGGCTTCAATGGCCCCCGAATGTACAGACATGTGGCATACTTGCAGTAAAAGTAGCTATAACTACTCACCATGATCATCATGGCCTTTGTCATGTATATCAGGAATACTATTTTTTTTAAAGTCAGCTCTTCTAATAAAATAATCTGTTTTTCCATATATATATTTATATGGGAAACATTGAATGATAGATTATTTGGTCACAAGTATTATTTATTTATATCTCTTGAGTTATTTATTCGACCATGCCCCCGTTCTCCCAAAGTAAAAACCACTCGCTGGCTAATATATTATTAAGAGTTTTACCATATTGATATTTTATCTATATTAAAAATAGGGTTGGATTCCTTAAAATATATTATTTATGTTTTAATGGTTCGAGCGTATGGTATTCAGGTTTATAAAATACTTCTTTATAGTTTAATAACTTCATGAACGCAATAAGTTTACTAAATCCATTAAAAATGGATTCTGATGATATTATATGCGTATAACTTAAAGGTTCGAATAAAAGTCCGAACACCAGCTTTGGCAAATTCGGAGAACAACCTGTGTACCATGTTCGCCCTAGTCGTTTTCCCCTCTGTACTGAAGAGGTGCTAAGCCCAAATAATATTTGATTACAATTCCCTGATCTCATTAAAAAGAACGAAGATCCATCCGGAAAAAAAGTTTCTTAATCGGATATTATTATCTCAAATTTACCGACTTATATCAGAACTTCAACAAGGGAACACAATAATTGTGTGACCCCTGTCAAAAAGTTTATAAAAAAAGCTCGAAAGCCTAAGTTAATAAAACCCATAAAGAAACTTATTTTTGGAAATATATCCTGTTTTTTTTTTTTTTTAACTTATCCAGAATAATGGTTGACCCATAGAAGTATGGACGACTGGAGAAATATATATATAACATAATCTATTGTCACGATGAAAAATAATTAAATAGGCTTCCGAATTGCTATATTTATTTGATTAGTTATATGAAAGATTTTAAATATAAAATGAAAGTTACTATATACATGAGCCAAATCGACCCAACACACAGTTAAAGCAAGAGAGGAGAACTGAGTTTTTCCCTTCCACGTTGCGCCACTGTTTTCCCCGACCGATCCGTCCAGTCCAGATAAGAGGGGGGTACCAGGAAACTCCTGACAATATCACAGCGGTCTGATGGAATAAACCGCTGGGTTGGTTCACTATTGATATAAACCAGGCTCTAGCAACATCGCAGTAGGGGAACTTGGTTTATCTATCTATATATATGTCACGCGATAATATATATCATTTTATACATTGATTTATACATATGTGAAAATATGTTCAAAATAATGTCTACAAATTGTTTGATTTAATTTGTAATAAAGGGAATATTTATATCTTCACAAAAATGTATTATTTTCATACATAGATTACTTTAAAATCAACAATTTAAATTTTCAACAAGTAACTCCAATCGAGTGTAAATTGTTAAACAAATAGTCAAACTTTCTTTTGGGTAATTCGACAGAAATATAATGTATAGTTTAATAAAATAAATAATTCTTCCAGGGCCATTTATACCCTTCAACTTCAAATAGTCAACTTTAAATATTGAATACGTATTCATATTTAAAAACGTTAGTTATGGAGAAAAGAAACACAAATATAAATTATGAAAAAGGCATCTCCTTATCATGAAACTGAAAGTTGATGATGGCTTGCGCCATCTATCGGAAGTCATCAGCAACTTTCAGTTGCATGGTAAGGAGATGCTTTTTTCATAATATATGCACCTTATCCCAGTACAATATCACATTTGTACTATTCTTTCACAAATATAAATGTTGAAGTCAGCAACTATTATTAAAGGATTAAATTCCTAAATTATTATTAATAAAGTAACAAAGTTTTCAATTAATCAGAAATCTATAAAATTACTTATTCACAAGTTAACAATTTCTAGCGTCCGTTACAATAATCGATAGAAACACAATATGTGTTAACAGGACTATTTTACTCTCCCACTTCACAAGCCAACTTATGTAGTAGGTCATAGTAATGGTTTGGTGGTAATGTTCCTTAATTGACTCAACGAACGGGGATAAATCACAAACTGCCACATTCAATTATGGAAGCTCTTTTTTTTTCTTCAGAGTTAGGAGTCCTGATTTCATTGGTTCCGAGGAATTCGATTAAATCGATTCCTTGAATAGTTGAGTGATTTCTCCCGTGGCTATTAGCGTGACGACAAATTAGGTTGATAGTGAAGTAACCCCTTCTATTTATTACAAATGTAAATACCTTCATTTATTGGAAAAGGGCGTAAAACGATATTCATAGTCAACTTTTGTACATTTCCCTTTAATAAATACATTGTATGTGTGAATCCATTTCGCACGTTCTAGGGACGTTTAAATAATAATTAAAAATGGTGTCAATGTAATAAAAATCGAGCCCTATTTCAGGTTAAGGGGATCAAGCGACAGATACCCCCCCCCCCCCAAAAAAAGAAAGAAGTCTAATATAAAAAAATATGAATCATTAATACAATTCTCTAAAATGATTTTCAAATTATATATAGAAATTGATAAAAATATATTGATGTGCTGAATGAAGTATTTTAAAAAGACATATTAAAGAGACAACTATTTTGAATGGTGAATTGGTCTAACTAAAAGGAATGTGATTCTCATCAAGGTTGACCTATTCGGAGGATGGAATAACTTATATGTGACCCCAACTAGCAAATTATCAAAGAAAACTAGGATTCACTTCACGGGAACTGGACGAAGAGACATACCTCAGATTTTCTAAGTACAACACAGATTGTTCACTCCCTATTTTGTTTTAAAATACCTATCGGGGGTTGAAAGGAAATTGATTAGGTCACATATTAAAGCACACTTTAAACAGTATCGCTTTCAATAAGATAGTTCCTGAAAAATGGCTGTTATTAATGAGAGAATTGTTTTTATATTTTACTAGACGAATGAGCCGGTTTGCACGGGATCATCTCAAGTGAAGGTTATTTTGCCCACATACAATATTTTACTTAGAATAGTAAATATTCATGAACATTGTTGATAGAACTTCTTGATAAAACTGATTATTTTATCTAACAGCTGAAAGAACAAAATAGATAAAAGTGATGACATATATAATGTCCCACACATTAATATACGACTAATATATATCCATTATATAAGTTTTAGCTCTAGATATATGTGAAGAAAATATCAAAACGCTTTAAAACCTACTGCTGACTTTTCACCCCGGCGTATAGAGTGATCCGGGTAAGCCTGCCTCCAATTAGGCGGCAGAGTAACGGTTCCACCCTTTGTTGGATTTTGAAAGGAAATTTACAAGTCCTTTATTATCGGACTTATTTGTATATCCAGACTCAAAACTATGACAATGCTCCTTCTAGACCTACCTAGATATGGTGTCAAGATTTTATCTGAATAGATGAAATGCTGTTGGGGCGTATGTATGTGGAACACACACAAAAAGCCACAAATATTTAATCTTTATTTATACATGTTATATAGACATCAATATCGATATATATATCAGTACTTATTTCAAGGAGCGGAGTCTTGGTATTGAATACCGATTAATTATTTACACCCCCCAGCAAAATTTAAGGAAGTTTCACCTTTTAGCGTGTATTACGGGATTCAAACAATTACCTTGAAAAATATTACAGTGACCTTTGTTGAAGACATAAGAGATAGCCGAATGTGAACAAAATGCCTTTTTTTTATTGAAAATAAATTGACGACTGGCGATTTTACACTTCCTTAATTTTTGTCTGAGTTATAATATAGATTCAATATAATAAAAAAGTATATTAAAATATGAAAAATACATTTATTTACAAACCTTATTGGAATCAGGTTTATAAAGGAGTGTTTATTATAGGGATATCTCTTCATTCTGCAGCGGTAGCGAGGTAAGTAGAGATCGATTTAATCATATCTTAGTTATTCATGAAATATATCTGTTGTTTTTGTGACGGACTAATTGTACTTCAGTATCCAAAAACAAATAAATATTCAATAAAAAAACATACCAAAATAAATATTCAATATCTGAACGATATATGTTAAAAGGCTTTATATTAAATTCAATAAATAAAGTCGTATTTTCTGCTAAATAATGGTTAGCATGACATACACCTTTTTTTAAGACAAACATTCTAAAGTAAAAAGAAAAAAATTAAAACGGTTGTATTAAAATCCAATATTTGCATAAAGTATAACTATTTTCTCCGCAAGTAATCTTAATTGCATAATTGGGTAGTTAAACACCCATCTATAAGTGATTTAATAAAGTTAATTTATTGCGCGCGTTTGGTTATTTTTATATTTATAATTAGAAAACATTTATATATATAAAGGGGGTAATACATATAATAAATTATTTTATCTCATTTATTTCCGAGATAACCCTCTATAGAGCTAGCTGTCCTCTGGATAAAAGGTATTGAATGTATAGATTACTCTTATAAAATATGTTAATAATTCTGTCTCTACTTTTAATATACCAAAAAGAGAGACTCCCGAATAGTTCTGACAATGGTTATGTGTATTCATATGCTTAATAGGTGAAATGGAAGATCTAATTGACTCAATAGAGCGATTTTCACAACAAATATAAAAAATATATATAATTATATAAGCATTTATCTCTCTTTTCTCTGAATATAAATTTAATAATATAAGCCTTAACGTTTATACCTATGTAAATTCATATCATCACGAAATTTACTTTTTAAAGTAAATTAAAATATTTAGTTTATTAATTTATCATTGAATAGCCGTGGAATCGGACAACTAGCGTACTGTGCCTTTTTTCCGGTAAACCAAGATTTTTTTTTTTTGATCCCAAGTCTTCAATACAATTGTATATCATTTTGCATTTTGTTATTTACATTTAAATATATATTCAAAACTAATTTTAAATTCTTCATATATTTGAAAATATAATAGTTTTTTTTTTGTGTGTGAACATACACTTCTTCTCTTCACCACTTTAGAATAAAATAGACAGCTGTACGATATTGTACACTGCGTGACATTGAAAATGGAACACCAAGAAAGAAGGGCGAGAAAGTGATGAAACATGGCAAACAGAGAGAGGCAGAAATGAACAAAGAGTGATATTTATTTCTAAATGAGTCATAATGCAGAGCGAGAACGGCGTCGGCTTAGAAGCAAGTAGGACCACCGCGGACGACAATACACGCAGCAACACGTCTAGGTAGAGAGTCAATCAGACTACGAATGGCGTCCTGAGTGATGTCTCTCCATTCCATTTCAACCATTTTCCACAGTTCGTCTTCTGAACGTGGCTAAGGCAAGGCAGGCAAACGGCGTCCAATAATCTCCCAGACGTGCTTGATTGGTGAGAGGTCAGGAGAGTACGGTGGCCAGGGAAGCATATGTACATCTTGCAGAGCTTGCTGTCTAATGCGAGCAGTGTACGGTCGGGCGTTATCCTGCTGATAAAGGGCATTGGTTACAAGTTGTCGCGCGGTGGGGCGTTCCACAAATGCTACCCGATTGGACCTTTTTCCACGTCGACGCTCACGCGTACACGGAGGCTATCACTAGACAATCAGAAGCGTGACTCGTCTGAGAACACGTTCCGGTGCTATTCCGTCATCTAAGTCGATCTAGCCCGGCACCATTCCAAACCATGTCGTTTATTCAGTGGGACAATGGCAGTCTTCTTACCGGTGGACATGAATGCAAGCCATTAGCAACCATTCGACGGTAAATGCTGCTGGTCGAGATGGAATGATCCAAAAGTTTCTTGCATATTTTTCAGATTGGAGGTACAAGTGAATCAGGCAACGTAATTTATTTTCCCTTGTTATTACTCAATGTTTTAAAGTTCATTAGCCTTGCTGACCATCTTGTCAATTCTTCAGCCAACCAGCGATGTGGTTGCCTTTAGTTGCAAGTAATATCGTCAAAGAGAACATTGATTCGTTTTCAGGGTGAACTTGCAGCACCAGATCCATCGGCGAATTATTTAACAAGCCCACACACTGCTTGTCGAAGGATACGCCGATACACGCGTGCTGACGTCACTCTGGCTGCACCCACATTCTTTAAAATTGTCTCATTTCCTTTTCCCAACCATCTTCTCCACAGTCAGTGCACCTTGGACGCACCCAGGTGTGTGTCATCTGCGATTTGTCGTATCGATCAACCTGCTATTTTCAGTCATATAACCATGCTCGTCGTAAAAACATCTGTCTGCTGGAACTGTCTCAGTTGACCACGACCTGGAATTATATGATATTATACGTGTATTTTGAAACAAGAAAAAAATTCTACGATGATTTACCTCGAATAATTAACGGCACGAATACTGTCCTTATTGTATGTTCCTCCCCTTATATCTTATTCCACGTGACCATGAGAGCTGCGCATTTCACATCATTTGCATATCTCGGTGAGGCGCGTCTGCCCAGATATTGGCATAATTTTCTGGCCGCCTTGTTTTTTGTGTTTCATTTTCGCTGTCGCCCAGTTCATCTCGTGAACTTTAATTATAAAGTATTGACAAGCAGCCATCTCAAAATATTTATATGGGATCTGGGGAATATTCTTACGCTGTTGACCTTTTTAGTAGGTTTTCACTGTTGGCCTTCAAGTAAAGCTTTCCTTTTTTGTCAACTACCAGTTGTGCGGCATGACGATGTTTATCTCTCATAGATTATTATAAAGATGTCGACAATTTTTTGTTTCTACTTTTAACATCTCCTGAATATCCTGAATACCTCTAACAATGGTTCATGTGAATTTATATGCAAAAATTGGTGAAAGAGATGATTTAATTGACTCTATAGATTTCTACCGCTTCTACTGATGATTGGTTGGTTGGACGCATGCGCGAATTTACTGATCAAGTGTTGCGCGTAAGGTGAATTCAAACGTATCCAACCTGTGTCGTTAATATATTACATGTTACTATTATCATATTTTAAGATATGAATCAATTTATTAAAGTTTTTGGCTTAGATGTACTCGCGTTGCTCACTATTGCATGTGAGACTTGCTAAATTCTCAATATGGATTCAACACGATGAACGATTGGTGAAAAATACTCAAAAATATATATTATATTATTTGAAATATTCCGTCGCTTTTTTACAGTTAGGAATTCAATTTTTCAATCCGGAAATATGGCAAGGGAGAGGAAAAACAACTTAAAATCTATAAAAACATTGAAATATTTTTCCCATTCTCAAACTCAGAAAGAAGAAACTTTGATGAATCGCCTAGCAGATGTGTTTAGAGAACAGAATATATGAAACCTGAAGCTATATTTGTATAGGATAGTGGTGAATATTGTAATCTTGTTTATCTACATTTTTCCTTTAAGAGTTATCTTTCAATCAAATATAGTTTTTTTATTGAAAAGCATATATTTTATAATACACAATTGTATTCGTTCTTTTAAAACATATATTAATGAGAAAAATTAGTACAAATGTGATATTGTACTGAGATAAGGTGCATAAATTAAGAAAAAGACATCTTCTTATCGTGCAACTGAAAAATAGTTGATATTTATTCCGATAGATGGCGCAAGCCATCAGCAACTTTCAGCTGCACGATAAGGAGATGCCTTTTTCTTAATATATTAATGAATAATTATTATAAAATATCGAGAATATAAATTATTATTCCTACTTTTCAAATTAAAACCTACTTACGACAATTTTTCTCTACTGAGATGATAAGATATTGGATGTGTCTCAATGGTGACCCAGCCTCTTAGGTCTTTGTCTCGTGATTTGGCTCCCTCAAACTTCCATCTCTTCCCACACCTGAATAATTCTATTTCTGTAATCGAGGATTATTAAAAAATAATAAAAGAATTTCAGCCTGACCCGCATAAAAACATGTTTGTCAAATTTGGCTGATTTCATAAATCCTCTCTTAAGGTGATGTGAATTCGAAGCCGTCCCTCTACTGTTAAGAGCCAAAAGCCCAAAATATTTTATATTTAAGCAATCTAAACTATTTTGACACTTATGATTATCTTTTAAATAAATCAAATATATACTGCCCTTACTGCAAGAATAAAATAATGGGAGGGAATGGCTCATCAGTGGTGAACCTTCCCAGCGGTTTCGCAAGTTTAATCTACCTTACCGCTGTAATATTATTATTCCGACCACTCTACTAGTATTGCAGTGAGGGCAATAGAACATCATGATATTACACAATCACTCAATAGATAATGTGGGAAAAATGACTCTGTCTGAATTTGTAGGAGTACAGATATTTTGGGAAATCATATATGCTCCGCTTATATATAATTTGATAATTTTATATTGAAAAATTGTTATATGAACTTGAATATAAAATACAATATAACGCGGCTTATGATTGTAGAACGAAAATTGCAATTATACCGCGAATGTTTCTTTTAAACGAAAAATCGAAATTTATTTTAAAGATAAATAGCGATTATTTCTAACTTTAAGGATGAAGTATGATAGGATGAATTGTGAAGAGTAATGACAAACGGAAAAATAAAAGTGTACAGGGATGGGAATCGAACCCACAGTGTTCCGTTTACCGGGCAGATGCCATGTCCACTAGGCTACCCTGGACACATTTCTCCGTTCGTAAATATTATATGAAGTAATTTAAAATACAATATAACGCGACTTATGATTGTAAAACGAAAATTGCAATTATACGGCGAATGTTTCTTTTAAACGAAAAATCGAAATTTATTTTAAAGAGAAATAGCGATTATTTCTAACCTTAAGGAAGAAGGACGGAAAAATTGCCGGGAGGAAATTGATCCATAGAAGCATAGAAGCATACACTGCGTGAAATTGAAAATGGAACACCAAGAAATGGTGGCCAGAAAATTATGCAAATTTCAGGGTAGACGCGCCTAACCGAGTTATGCAAATGATGTAAAATGCGCAGCTCTCGTGCGCACATGGAGTAAGATATAAGGGAAGAAACTTGCAGAAAGGACAGTATTCGTGTCGTTATTTCTTCAAGGAAAATCATTGTAGAAATTTTGTTCTTGTGTCAAAAGACACGTGTAATAACAGAGAATGCCAGGTCATCGTAAACGGAGGCAGTTCAAGCAGACAGACGCTTTTACGAGGGGCATGGTGATCGGACTGAAAAGGGCACGTTGGTCCATACGTCAAATCGCAGCTGATACACACCTTGGTGCGTCCACGGTGCACCGACTGTGGAGAAGATGGTTGGAACAAGGAAATGTGGCAATTTATAGGAATGTCGGTGCAACCAGAGTGACGTCAGCACGTGTGGATCGGCGTATCCTTCGACAAGCAGTGGCGGCCCCACAAGCCACTTGTACCGCCATCCTGCAACATGTGCAAGACACCCTAGATCATTCCATCTCGACCAGAACCATTTCCCGTCGATTGGTTGCTAATGGCTTGCACTCATGCCGTCCGCTAAGAAGACTGCCATTGACCCCACCGAATAGGCGCCAACGTTTGGAATGGTGCCGGGCTAGATCGACGTGGATGACGGAATGGCACAGGATCGTGTTCTCAGATGAGTCGCGTTTCTGCTTGTCCAGTGATAGTCGCCGTGTACGCGTGTGGCGTCGACGTGGAGAAAGGTCCAATCCGGCAGCAATTGTGGAACGCCCCACCGTGCGACAACGTGGAACATGGTTTGGGGCGCAATCGCGTATGAATCCAGGTCACCTTTACTTCGTATTCAGGGCACTATGACGGCCCAACGATACGTTTATGATGTGCTGCTACCGGTGACACTCCCCTACCTTCAGGGGGTACCCAATGCCCTTTATCAGCAGGATAACGCCCGACCGCACACTGCTCGCATTAGCCAACAAGCTCTGCAAGATGTACAGATGCCTCCCTGGCCACGGTACTCTCCTGATCTCTCACCAATCGAGCACGTCTGGGACATCATTGGACGCCGTTTGCATGCCTTGCCACAGCCGCGTTCAGAAGACGAACTGTGGCAAATGGTTGAGAGGGAATGGAGAGCCATCCCTCAGGACGCCATTGTTCGTCCCTGTCTCTCTCTGTCTGCCGAGTTTCATCACTTTCTGGCCACTATTTCTTGGTGTTCCATTTTCAATGTCACGCAGTGTATATATGCGAAAATGGTTTTATTTTCCATTGTAGAATATGCTGCAAATATAGCTCTAACCGCCTTAGGTCAAATTATATATTGCCCCAATATATTGGTGTGACACCATTAAAATAGCTCTAACAATCTCATATAAAATATAATGTCACCAATAACCTTTAACAATCTCATATGAAGTAATATGCCACAAATATATCTTTAACAACCTTAGATCAAAACTATACCTCAAATATATATATATAACAACCATATATCAAATAGCATACCATAAATATAGCTCACCAATCTTTGACTAAAGACTATGCCCCCAATATAATTTTAATAGACTTTTGAAAAAGACCGTACCACAAGAAGCTTTGAAAACTTGGATCATAGACTTCACCATAAATATGGCTTTATCAAAATTAGATCAAAGACTGTAACCAATAAATATAGCTATAACACCCTTAGACTAAAACTATGTTATAAAAATAGCTTTAATAACTTCAGATATAGATGTATAGGAGACAAATATAGCTTTTTAACCACTCCGAGCATATGAATACTAGGTACAATTATGGTATATTAATATATATATATAAAACTCACAAACATTTCAAAATAAATATTTTGATAAACCTTAAACAAACTTTATAAAACTTTACTATATATATCTTATAATATAAAAAAGAGATTTTCTGTTTGAATTTAGATCATGTTGAGGATAATGTTACGGAGTTATTTGCAGGTTCTTTTTAGTACTAAATGGTATTGGTGATGCAGTCGTGGCTAGAATCTTGAAAATAAAATAATAAAAATAGTTTTGATAAGAGATTGCTTTAACTGAGCTCTCTCTTTAGGATAAACATAATTTGGTAAAAGTACTGCCTGACTTAAGGCGTAAGAATAAATAAAACAAAATATTATTCACATAATTACAAACATGTTTGAGCCGACCCACGGGGAACAACAACAATGAGTATTTATAGGGGAAGCGTGACCTCTGGCGGTCGATTTAAACAGAGTATTTGAATCGATGAAATATAATTTTAAATAAAATAACACACCCTAATATAACAATTCTAAATAAAATATTTTAATATAACATTTTAAATAATACCTTTATATAACATATATATAGGTTATCTGATCAATGATATTTCTAAAACTTTACTACACAAAATAAATAAGGCAAATAAATATTTTTCCATTGAAAATCGCCTATTTTTAGAGTTAAAATACGGAATAAAATTTAGCATTTCTGTAAATTGCTTTTTTCCTCTTAAGAAAATCTCTTTAAACTTTATTTCGATTTACTTAGTGTTGATTCGAGGAACTACTTGGCGTCCTAGAAGTCTTGGAAGGAAACATATTTCTCGAATATTCGAAATCCTCTTACAAAAATATAAATAATAAAAACCTATTTCTTCCTCTATTTAGAATCCGTATTAATATTACACCCTTATATTCTAATGGGAATTTGTATGTCTAACAAATTTTAAAATATTATTTAACATTTCCACACAAAATATTTTATATATAAAAAACTTTTAATAATTTATTTAGAACTTTAAAATAATATTTTCACTCTGTTTATTTTAATTATAAGTGGTGTGCATGAAATCCTCTTATATTTTTATTAATCTATTTCAAAAAGAAAATAAAAGTGCACTGTAATTCCCATGTCATGCACGATAGTGTGAGATTTAAATGAATAACAGAATAATTAAAGGAACTACAATATAATAAATATTTTAGCGTCTCTACACTCCACTTTAATTTTAAAATAATATAACGACCCTATTATTCTTCCTGAATTAAAAGCAACTGGCGATTCTATTTATCGAATGAAGAAGAAAAACGGAAAAACTGCGCCGTTCAATGCTATGTGAGCAAATACATTTTCGAATACATCTTTATATTTATTAAACTAAATAGTCCACATTTGCACATATATAGAAACTTGAAAAACAATAGAAAAAAATAAAAGATAAGTGGGTCAAGTGATGATATTAAAATTAAAGAAGGCATCTCCTGACCACGAGCACATCTGCATTTTAGATGGCAGAGCGCCATCTAGTGGAGCAAAAATAAACTAAACGTTTATTTAACTTGCTCCGTGATATTTGGCCAACCCAATTTCTTGATAAATCAAGAAAAGCCATCCACGAACGCGTTGTGTAACGTCATGTGTTAAGCGTTTTTACGCAAATTTGGCCTTAAATACCCATTTCTTAATTTTTCAAGAAGCCTCTGTACCTAAAAATCTTTTTGTTCGCAGTGGTTACAGCCTACTCCACTCTGACGAGCGCCAATAGCGCGAAACGCGTTCGTGGATGGCTTTTCTTGATTTATCAAGAAATTGGGTTGGTCAAATGTCACGGAGCAAGCTAAATAAAGGTTTAGTTTATTTTGCTCCACTAGATGGCGCTCTGCCGTCTAAAAAGCACATGTGCTCGTGGTCAGGAAATGCCTTCTTTATTTTTAATATAGAAACTTTTCGAGAAAAAAGGCATTTCCTGATCGTGCAACTAATATTTGCTGATGGCTTAAGTTGCACTATCAGGAAATGTCCTTTTTATCAATTTATACACCTGAACCAAGTACAAAAACACTTTTTTACTATTTTCACATAAGTAATTATCAGATGAATACACTTTTAACAATAATTAGACTTATATTATTGTATTTATGCAAATATTTAATAATTCTTGATAATCACTCGTTTGAATATCATAACTGAATTTCTCTCTCTCGTTTAAATATTCAATGATTTCAAAAATGTTTACATAAAGGCTTCGTATACTCGTTTATCTGCTGTTTTACGATGAAGAGCTTTCAGTAATAAGGAGGAAGGGCAATTCCTTACCGAATACGCCAAATAGCTCATTGATGATAGAATTGTGGTCTGTGCTAGCTCTGGAGCGTTCAGTGAAACCTTCCCCAAAAGATAGGGAGGAGCCTAAAAATATCCACTTAATTCCAAGAACTATCTGATTGTGACTGCTAGGTGCTATAGGAAGATGTCATCTACTCAACTCTTTGACGAATTTCCACGTACCTCTGAAACAATAGGTTCAAAAGGAAACTGTTTAATAAAGACTTCAGGAGAGTCGTTCTCATGCAAGACGGCCAAAGGTATGCTCTTACAATACAGCATGCTTGAATCGGTGCTGCGATATCGGTTCTGGATCTAGGATCAATTGACCCATGTTCTTTTCAGTGGATAGTGAAGGTTGAGTCCAGACACTTGATTTTATCAAGTCTTTATCTGGAACCAAATTGGGATTACTTTCTATCCTACTAACACTAGAGAATAAGATTGTTTTGGGCCTGGTATAATTTCGAAAAGATATTCCACGCCACGCGTGATTTAGGCTCATTGACCTCAAAGTCAAGGAAACTATATTATTGAATAATATGTGAGAGATCACATGCCCAGTTCATTTATATGGTCCATAATGGTCGGCCAGATCAGTTCTGATCAAATATTTCCTTGAAGTGAGGATATCCTGGGGAAGGATTGATTGACCATCCAGTTCTCTAGACCTGGATCCATGTCTAGGAAGTGTCAGGACTTAATTAACCCATTCCCAGAATCCACGTCGAACTTCTCTCTTAGAAAAGTGGTATTTATTTAATCGAGATTTCCCCGAATTGGTTGTGCGAGCAGTTCAGCCGTTATAATTAGCCCCTATCGTTATTTATTCTTATTTCTTGTAGATATTCTTCCTCATTTTTGTCCATTTAAAAATACTTATTATATATTGTACCATTTTTGCTGACGAGCCCTTTGACGAGAAATTATATAAATACACCTCTAGAGACCCATAGACTTATGTCTATAGGTCCCCTAAATACCCGTAAGGTGCCTTCCTTAGTAAATGATAATATAAGAAAACCAATCTAATACAATAGTAGAGCGGTCTTGGAGTTAATTTGGCTAAAACGCTGAGAGGGTTCACAACTGATTACCAAGCTCTCTTATTCAATAACCTATACCTTTTCAGTAAGGTCTATAGAGATAATATTTGATATTTAGGTAGAACTAGACGAATGACCCGGCTTCGCTCGGGAATTCAGGAGTATATAAAAAAGGATAAACGCCATTATGATGCTAATAATATGTACATTTAAATATTAGGAGATATTTTGCATATTGCTTGATATTAGAATATTTTATTAAGTTAGTTTGTATTTTTTGCATATTGACTATTGTTTGTTTGATTTTAAGAATTATCATATTGACTGTAACTTATTTATTATATAAAAAAAAACAAAGGCCTGAACAAAAATTAATAAAAAATACGAAAGCCATTGTTTACATACAGTAACACTAATTTTGTAACGTTTTTTTTAATTGCATTGTTCGCACTTACCGTAACTTAGTAATATAAATTTCTCTCTCAATACTTTTGTAAAAAAAAGTGACACTCGTATAAAAAGATATTTAGTATAAAATAAAGTAAGAAGAGGAGCTTCTTTATACACATTTATTCTCGCTAGCTTTCGAACCTACATGGTTCTTCATCTGGCATGGATAGCTTTTACACTAACAAAAGTACTGCAACACAGAGACCTTATATACACCTAGGAGGAAATTTACATACTTAAGCTAATGGATTAAAAGAGAATATATGACGCCGACGTTAAAATTGAAATATTTACATATAAAAAACCGAAAACAAGATTTGTAAAATTATGAATATATATGTAAAACCAGCCAACATTGCCGCGACAACCGTTTAACGTCGGCGTCATATATTCTCTTTTAATCCATTAGCTTAAGTATGTAAATTTCCTCCTAGGTGTATATAAGGTCTCTGTGTTTCAGTACTTTTGTTAGCGTAAAAGCTATCCATGCCAGATGAAGAACCATGTAGGTTCGAAAGCTAGCGAGAATAAATGTGTATAAAGAAGCTCCTCTTCTTACTTTATTTCATACTAATTTGATCAGGATAAGAGTTATTCAATAAAAAAAAAAGATATTTAAAAAAAAGTACGCAAGCAACTTGAAAAGAAATGCAGAACGCTCATTGGTCGCTTAATTGGCCTCGTGTTGTTACTTCGCCTCGTATTTACTCAGCGTAAAAAAAGTTCTTCAAATGAAAAAAAGAAATAGCCAAAAATACTAATCAAAATGTAGCCGAAAACTTTCCTCAGGTTTATAAAAAGCGACATGCAAAATTTGGTACCAATTGGTTCAGTAGTTTTTGAGTTTATCGCGAAACAGACAGACATTGACTTTTATATATAGAGAGAGATAGAAACAAATTTCAAAATAATTGTTTCAGATTTTATAGATAGATGGCAATAAAAATATTTTTTTTTAACCACAGTGATTGATTAGTAACTGATAGAATAACAAATCTATAATTTCATTAATTTAATTGAAATATCTGTAAAAATCTATATTTTGTCTTTTTTTTTTTTTAATTAAATTTGCATATTAGTTTATTTCAATAGAAGAATGTGAGTTAGAGAAAAATTCATTGATTTGATTAATGACATATAAATAAATATTTCATTAGAATATATTAATCGCTCTAACTTAAATTTGTGAGGGAATGAACTCTTTGACAACTTACGATATTTCCGTGCAAATTTTCCAAGTAAATACATACTTCTTGAAAACCCATTGAGGAATAATATTGTAGCGTGGTTTATTGGTTATTTACATTATTATGAGTTTCATCTATTCGATATACATTGTTTGGCTTGAATAGTGTCATTGCTATATAAATGTGAGCATCTACAATTTTAGAGGTAGACCGTTCGTTGGTTATAAATTAATTTTACCTACCTCTCCTGGCGACTATTTTTAAACCCGACAATATTGTTCTTTAATTAGCTTGAAACATTACATATGATTTGTTAATTTATCTTTATATTAACCCTGATGAAATAATAAATTATATAGATTTACTTGGTGTTTTATATGAAAAAAATATGGCAACGTAAAAAGCGATGATTGGCCAATTTTAACTTTATTTCCTCAGGTGACCCACATTTTCAAGGTGAGATTTAGTTTAATTTTGAGTTATAGTCAGTTTATGAAAGTGTTTACGTATTTGTAGTCGGACCTTCTCTCCCGACAATAAATTATAACGTCTAATCAAATGATATCCCAGAGATGAATTCCTATAATTTTATTATTGCTTTCTCAAGATTTCTGGCATTTCTGAACTCTACGGGAGTACAAAATGAACAACATTGATCGACATTTATTATTGTTCATCTTGTATTCCTGTAGAGGGTGTAAAATCCAGAAAGCTTGATAATGTAAAAATAAAATGAAAATAAATGTATCTCTAGAAATCTCTGTTGCATTATTTATTCAATATCCAGGAGATTCACATCTTTTGTAAAAATGTTAAAAGGTATGGGTGACAGGGGATCGCCGAAACTTCGGAAAATAAATTTTGAAAAAGTTAATATGCTATATATAATTTATTAAATTCCTATATACCATAATAAATTTATAGAAATGTCATTTTATAGAAATGAAAATGTCAAATAATGATTAATATTTCAATATTTAACCAAAAAAAACTATTCAATATGTGTTAGAGAAAGAAAAACCAGACAGTGAAGCTCTTTCTCCATTGCCCGCTACCTTGTTGACATTATTTGAAAAGCGAAGACTTGGAACTTTGTAAAAGTGGCGTCCATCCTGGCCTGGTCGTTAATGAGGCGTGGCTTTAAAATAGACTTCGTCATTAAAGAGGCTGGTTGGTAATGAGCCGTGGTTTTAGAGTCTCCTATTGGTTAAAATTGCTTGGTCGTTAAAGCGGCATGGTTGTTATCAAATAGCCGTTAAAGAGGCATGTTCACTAATAAAGCGTGGTTTTAAAGTGTTCTAAGTCTTTGAAGAGGTGTAGTAATTATAGAGGCGTAGTCCTTAAAATTTCTGGTCTTTAAAGAGGGTGGTTGTTAAAGATATGTGGTCGTTAAAGAAGGATTTTTATAAATATTTAATCAATTATCAGATCAAAACTAAGTATTTTTATTGAACAAATAGAAAATGTCTGATTAGGTAAAATATGGATTATAGATTATAAACACAAGGTAATAAGACCACATCCAAAGTAATAAATAGTGTGTGACGTTTCGGTAACAGCGCTTTTATCGGAACGTTACACACTATTTATAGATTTGGAAATAGAAAGATTTGGTCTTATTACAAGTCTTGTACCATTAGTTAAGAAATTTTCTATTCATAATGTTAATTGATATACATGCAGATATCTGTATATACAGATGTATATATATATTACAAATAAAAATATTTTCTGCTGATTATGGAATATTTTCAAATATACAGAATTATTAGCTGTTGCTTTATTATTTTGAGAATAGAGAATATTGTTGAGGATTTCCTTGATCTTGAAATACATAAGTATGTGATATTTCTCTGCAGTCGTGGTAAAAATTAAATAATATTAATAAAAATAATTATCAAAAATAGCTTTGATTGAGCTTATGGAATATAGAAAACATAATTTGAGAAAGGTATGCCTGGCTTAAGGCGGGAGAATAAAAAAAATAAAAACTTATTTACATAATGTAAAAAGGGTTTGAGCCGGCTATCGGTAAACAACAACGATGAGTTTCCATAGGGGAAGCGTGACCTCTGGCGGTCGATTTAGCAGGGTATTTGAATCTATGAAATATAATTTCTCTCGAATAAAATAATGTTTTATTATAACATATATATTTTTTGAAAGTTGGTATGTTTTTATTCAAATTGTTTCAAAACTTTCTTGAAAACCAGTTTGAAGTTAGAGAGGTATCTAGACATTACTATATTTTATAATTATGAATTCATTGCCATCTATTGTTGAAATTTGTATTAAATATTTTTGGAAATGTGTTTATTATGATATAGTGTCAAGTATTATCTCTTACAGAGCCTATTGTACAATGGTATTAATTATTAGATGAGTAGGATTGGCTCATCAGTTGTGAACCGTGGATTGACAAGTAGATTACAAAAGTAAACAAATTTATAATAAATAAATTGAATAGAGATTAATTTGGCGAACCGCTGAGAATTTTCACCACTGATGAGCCAAGCCCTTTCATTATTTAATCATTTATATAATTACAGTTAGGACTGTAGAGATAATATTTGATAATACATATCATAAGAAACACACCTTGTAAATAATAATTATTGCAAATTTTAACGATAGATGGCAGTTGAATTTATAATTATAAAATAGAGTGTTGACTAGATATCTCTTGTTTCAAATAAGGTTTTTGAAACGATTTGAGAAATATATTAACTTTCGAACACTATACATACATTTAAAAAATACGGCTTCTGATTGTGCAACGAATTTTACTCTATTTTATATTCTAAACACATTTTAATCTCAGTCAAAAATAAATAAAAGCCTTATTATTATTCACAGAGTAAGCATTAAATATATTTTACTTAAAATAAGAAATACAGTATCAACTACTGTAATACCTGATTAAGATACAGTTTCTTTTATAATATCCAATTTAATCGCCTTTACACAAAGTGGACACTAAATATTTAACTTTTTAAAATAAGCGGAATCTTTCTTTTTCAGCTTTATCGGAGTATAATTACTTTCCACTTAATCCTGAAGTTGATCCCTTTCTTTTTTTGAAATAAAGAATAAATAAGGAGTCGTTGTGATTGGTTAGCGGATTTCGTCTTTTCTCCAATCCAATTCGAGGAATAAATGGTACCATTGGAATGTGTTTTGTTTATTTTATAAAAAAACATAGTGAAACTAATAGTTTTAAACACAAAATAAATGGATACAATTGATATCAGGTCTATTTAAAATGTAGTTTTTGTTTGGTGTTTTTACGCAATGAAAACGAATAGTGAAAATTTTAAAATTAAATTTAAATTTTGTTAACTGTAAACAATAATCTTACATTATATTTAAATTGTAGGGATTTTGTACCTGGAAAACCTTTATAAAAACAAATAACTAACTTGTGAAAATGTGAAATGTCATTATTATAAGCGCCTTGTAGCTTGTTCTGATTCAGTTTTTACTTTTAGTTGGTATTTTTAGAATAATCTTTTGCGTAAACAGGATTGTGTGTTTTCTGCATTTGCTCAAGCTGATAAATTGTCTTCGAATCTCATAGTGCATTTTTTATTAATAATCAAAAATAATAATCAGTAAATTAAATAATCATTATATATTATGCATCAATATAATAAATAATCGTTAACAAAACCCATTCTTTTTTAATAAAAATAATACAATAGATAGAACCATCTAACTTTCTATCTTTTTGGCTTTATATTAATCATGCTTGCATTATTAGCTGATAGAATCTAAAATGATGTGTAATATTGTTAATGAGTTGTTTGGGTATATTCTGAATTATATAATCTAGGTAATATTTAAGTTCCGCACATATTTATGGAATTAACACAACTCTTCAAGGTTTATTCCATTACTGAATAATATCAAAATCTAAATTAAAGCTTTGTCATTGAATACAGAACCATGATGAATTTCAATGCAATCTTTCTCTACCTACTTGTAAAATGAATAAAAATAATTATCTAGTTATGATTTCAATTTTAAACTCTTTAATTTTAAATATTTAGGCAGAAACAGTTCTCTTTTAAACATAAGAATGAACCTACAAAGAAACCGTTCAAACATATTGGTTCACAAATCAACATATGAGAGGCCACTTTTCATATATCACCGGAATACAAAATTAAATTTCCAATATAAAATAGATTAATCCCTGCTATGCGATGCACAAGTCAATTTTATAAATTGATCTAGTCGTACTATATTGTAAAATGGGTGAACTACAAGAAGGCCAAGATTCTAGAGTAAAGTTGGGGAAAGATGGGAGGACTCCAGCTGCGGGGTATAGCCCGTGTGAAGGAACAGGCGCCTAAAACCGACATCCCAGTGTGGGACAGTCTGATGATATCGACACCTGGGGTAGGAGGAGAGTTGTCTCTGCGTGTGGATTGTTGTAAGACAGTGCCGGGAGAGCATGACATCTTAGCGGCCTACAAGGTGGTGTATTCCAAGCTTGGCATGTACAGTGTGGAGCGGAAATTTCCGAAAGAGAGACATCAACGGCGCCAAGAATTCTTCTGACGGGAAAGTTGAAGGCAAGTCCCCTTTATTGTATTCCTTCTATTCAGTTCGAGGTATAATGAAGCGCTAACCTTTGCTGCATCCTTTACGAACTCACGTGTGTTATCTGTGTGCCAGCCTGATCAGACAAAGAACACGAACAGGGTCTGGGAACGACGTAACTATATATTTTCAGGAAGGGTAGTGGTCTATAAAAATAACGGTCGTCTCTGCCGTTAAAATATAGGGGATATAGTTCTAGCTTCTATTTTGACGGGAGAGGCGACGTTTATTGATGAAACTATTTCCGGGAGGAAATTTATCTGTAAAAAAAAAGGTGATCTCTTCCGTCAAAATAAGTCTAAATAAGCGCTATATATTTTAACGCCTGTTTTGACTGAAAAAGTAAATATATGAGAAAACAATATAAAAAAATATTAATAAAATGGTCCGGTGTTGATATTAAAAATAATGGAGGCATATTCTGATCAAAAGCACATGTTGTTGGAAAAGATGGAGTTCGTAGCAGTCAATGGGAGGCCGACGGAAGAGGGCTACGGGGATGCAGCGGTTGAAATGGGAGGAACAAAAAGGAAAGAAGAACATGTAAACAACTTTCGAACACGAGAATTTAAAATACAATATAACGCGGCTGATGATTGGAAAACGAAAATTTCAATTATACCGCGAATGTTTCTTTTAAACAAAAATCGAAATTTATTTTAAAGAGAAATAGCGATTATTTCTAACTTTAAATGTGAAGTATAAGAATTTGCCCTGATCCCCGATTCTTTTAGTGTAAATATTTAAATATAAATTCAATTAATTAATACTTTACATATTTTCTTAATTTATAATAAACATAATTTTCCCTCCTGTTTTCGTCATACATTTTAAAAGTATTATAAACAGCGACACCACAATTTTGAACCTTCAACCCCGCCGACCAAGAATAGAGGTGAGTGACTCCCTCTATAAATCTTAGATCGTCGTCACAACACAGAGTGGCGGTGAAAACGCAATATTTTTGGCATCCCAGCTGGGACTGTTGACGGTAAATAAAAAAAAGCATTCTGAGCTGACCGTTTTATAACTTGCCGCTTTGTTTACAAGATGGCGGAAGAATTAATTCTACGTTTAAAAAAGAAGCGTGCTATTAACAGATCATATTTAACGAAAACATGCAATAAGATTGAAAGTAGATTTGGCACGCTAATGAGAATTGATCTTGAAGAATTATTAGAGCAATTGAATGAATCATTTAACGAACTTAAATTAGTGGATCACGAAATAGAAACGCTTCTTGAAACTGACGATTTAGAGAGGAAATTACAGGGCGTAGAGGAATATCGAGAGAAATATATTACTTGGAGATTTAGGGCAAATGAAAAGATTCGCCAATCAGATTTTCATGGCGAAAATATACCGAGTTCGAACTGACGAATAGATGAAAATGAAACGAGACATTATGTTCCTTCCTGCACGACTGTGAAATTTCCGAAATTGATAATATCGAAATTTTATGGAAACTTTAGTGAATGGCTGACGTTCTGGAATTCTTTTGATGCAGCTATACACCAGAACAACTCACTGAACCCGATCGATAAATTTAACTATCTGAAGTCACATCTCGGCGGAACTGCACTAAACACAGTCGAAGGTTTCGCTTTATCTGCGGACAATTATGAGAAAGCTATAAAATTGCTTAAAGACAGATTTGGGCGGGAAGACATTTTGATTAGCCGACATATGAACAATTTGTTGTCGATGAGACCACTCAAAACGTCAAGCGATGTAAGAACCTTCCGCGAACTTTTTGACAACCTTTCTGTTCAAATAAGAAGCCTCGAGTCACTAAACGTGTCCATTGATGTTTACGGACAACTGTTGTGCCCGATAATAATAAAGCTTCTACCTGCAGACCTTAATTTGGAATTGAACGAAGAACTCCCGACAGGTTACGTAATTAATGAATTGATTACCTTTCTAGAAAGACATTTAACTGCACGGGAGAAGAGTTTTAGAAAGGAAATCGGTACCGGGAATGAAACACCTTCTAAACCTAATTTAGTAAACAAACATCCAAAGACCAGATTCTACAATGATAAACCAATTGCGACAGCTTCATAACTTTTGAATTCAGTTCAGAAATCGAATGAATGTGTATTTTGTGGTAAAGACAATCATGGAAGCCCTAAGTGTGACTTTGACGCTAATTTGAGTTTAAACGAAAAGAGATCACTCATGAGGAAAAAGGGTGTTTGTTATAAATGTCTTTGGCCTTCTCATTTAAGTAAATTTTGCAGAAATGTAGTCCGTTGTTCGATCTGCAACATGTCTTCCCACCTGGATGTCATGTGCACAAAACGTATTTTAGATCGAGGTGGATCTTCTAAGGCTCCAACGGTGTAAGATGAAACTCTCGCCAACTTATCAACCTCCCCAGGCGTCTTGTTACCTACTTTGAGAGTGACCATCAAAGGGAACTGAACGGAGAAGACGGCACGGGCTATAATAGACACCGGATCCCAAAGATCATATATTTTACATAGCACAGCAATGGGAATGGAGTACGAATAATCTAGGAGAGAGTTCTTCCGGCATTCCTTGTTTGGAGGATCGAGTACCGACGTAGTTGAACATGAGGTCTATACCATTCATTTATCTGACATCAATAATTCCTATCGCTGTGAGTTTGAAGCACTAGGTCAACCCCTTATCTGTGGAAGCATACCTCCGGTGTGTCCAAGATCATTTTTAGAAGGAAGTGAAGAACTCGACGTATCTGATTTGATGAGAGACCGTATAGAAGTCCTTATAGGGGCGGACATCGCCGGGAGATTACTAACTGACGATCAGAAAAGAATCTCATCTGGATTGGTGGCAATCCGTACCAAACTAGGATGGACTGTGATGGGAAAGATTCCTCCAACGGAGGTGAGAGATGACACCAGCTCCCTTTGCGTGACCACACTTATATCTTTGGATCAAGAAAACTTGTGGAAATTAGATGCAATTGGAGTCTCTGACGCGGAGGTTGAGAAGAAGACTCAGTCATTACAAGCTGAAATGGAGGAACATTTCGCCCACACCACGACAAGAGATATTGAGGAGCGCTATGAGGTAGCTATATCCTGGGTGCAAGACAAGGAAAGGATTCCTTCGAATAGAGACACACTGACAATTGGTTTGGAAGATTCTGAATTAATTGGACCAACCACCAAGAGAAAAGTACTTTCAATTGCGAGCAAGATATTTGATCCATTAGGAGTTGCTTGTCCTGTGACCTTAATTCCCAAGTTGATATTACAGGAAACTTGGACACAGAAGTTGACATGGGACGAAGTCCTACCTGGATGTTTAGTACAAATATTTTGGAAGTGGTTTAACAAACTAAAACACTTGCCTAATATAGAAATTCTTAGATGGCTCTGTTTTAAGGATTACTATCTAGAGAAAACCACTCTCCACACCTTTTGCGACGCCAGTCAGTTTGCCTATGCAACCTGCATTTTCCTCCGCATTGAAAAGGAAGATAGAGTGGACATCTAATTAATACAGGCTCGAACACGAGTAGCTCCACTGAAAAAACTCACCATCCCAAGATTGGAGCTTTTGGCTTGTCTGATTGGAGCTCGTTTGGCAGCTAACGTCATACAAGATCTGGAATTTGAGGAAATTCCAAGATTTTATTGGACCGATTCGACCAATGCTCTCTGTTGGATCCAAAGGGAAGACAACTGGGCAGCCTTTGTGATGAACCGTGTTAAAGAAATTCATAATCTTAGCTCCCCCGAATCTTGGCGCCACATACCAGGCCTATTAAACCCGGCAGACCTTCCATCTCGGGGATGTTCAGCAGAAACACTTAAGGAGACAAGATGGTGGGAGGGACCTGCATGGTTAGAGGTATCTCAAAAAGAGTAGCCCAAATCAACCACTATCCCTGATTTGGAGATTGTTTATTCTGAAAGGCGCAAGA
Organism: Cordylochernes scorpioides; assembly: GCA_030710605.1. Classification (NCBI taxonomy): domain Eukaryota; kingdom Metazoa; phylum Arthropoda; class Arachnida; order Pseudoscorpiones; family Chernetidae; genus Cordylochernes; species Cordylochernes scorpioides. Next base: position 37,285,861 of record CP092876.1, read on the forward strand.
CCATCCTGAACACCTTGTGTACCACAAGAGAAAATGAAAATTTATTTGAACGTTATTCCCATTTTTGAGAATAGTACGAATTACCGCCTGGATATACAGATTCTTCAACAACGCCAAAATTGATAGAAGTAAGATAATTTCAGAAGATCTCAGTACAGAAGAAATCACTAATTCAGAAATAATACTGATGAGACTTATCCAGAGAGAATCGTTTTCAGGACCTGAAGATAAGAAACAACAAGGCTTTAAGTTGCTGGTAGACTCTTCAGGGATTTTGAGAATAAAAACTGAAATTTGCAGAAAAGAAGATTTCGCTAAATTTAGAATGCCTATTTTATTGCCCTCAGATCACTTCTTGGTCTCTTTGCTCATCAGATGGAACCATGAAACCCACGGGCACGCCGGTCTACAAACGCTCCTCGGTATTCTGAGAGAAAACTATTGGATACTAAGATCCAGGAAAACCGTCAAGAAGATCATCAATCAATGCATTCGCTGTAAACGTTTCACCGCGACACCAGCTACCGTCGAATCAACATCATTACCAGAAGACAGAGTACGAGATCCTGCAGTTTTCGAAATAGTAGGAGTTGATCTAACTGGGCACCTTATCTTAAATAATAAGAAGAAAGCATGGATTGTCATCTTCACATGTGCAGTGTATAGATGAGTTCATCTGGAACTTGTGAGATCTTTGTCGATGGAAGCCTTCCTCCAAGCTTTCCGCCGATTTATTGCTCGAAGAGGCTGACCATTGATTGTGTATTCGGATAATGGCACTAATTTCAGAGGCATGGCTAATACTTTAAAGAAGATTGATATTTCGAGATTAAAATGTGATCCCACATTGAAAAACATCACCGGGAAATTCATACCGCCTGGTGCTCCTTGGTGGGGTGAATGGTGGGAGCGTTTGATAGGAATGATGAAACAATTACTCTTTAGGATTCTCGGTCAAACCTCCTTGGGATATGAAGAACTGTCCACGGTAATGTGTGACGTTGAAATCTTGATGAACACACGCCCTCTGACCTACGTAACTGAAGAAAGTGAGGATCTCGCTCCATTGACACCTTCGTTGTTCTTACATGAGGTCAGAGAGGTTGGCGTTCCAGACCTGGACTTGATTGATAACCAGAACCTCTGCGCAAATATCAATATATCAAACGTGTACGAGAAGATCTTAGAGAACGATTTCGTATCGAATATTTTGGATTCCTGAGACAAGAAACGAGACGCCTGAAGTCTACCATACCATTCAAGGTGGGAGACATGGTGCTCATTGGACAAGAGAGTTTAAAGAGACTACACTGGCCGTTAGCCAGAATAATCCAACTCTATCCAGGAAAAGACTGACTTGTGAGGGTTGCGAAAGTGAAAACTTCATCAGGTCATAAAATACGACCTATTCAAAAACTCTACAATTTAGAGATAACGCCCGAGATAAGATGTCGAGACCCTCTAGCGGAGCGATCTCCCACACAAGAAGTTCGATTGACAACTGAAGAGGACCCTTTGATTTCACAACATGAGCAATATCACATTGAAATATCACATGTGTCAAGTTATGGACAGCCCATCAAGAGACCCAACAGATTGGATCTACTGGACTTTTCCTTTCCATGTTTGAGTCGTCGAGGCGCCAACTCAAAGGTGGTAGAAATGTTGGAAAAGAAGGAGTTCGCAGCAGCCAATGGGAGGCCGACGGAAGAGGGCTACGGAGATGCAGCGGTTGAAATGGGAGGAACAAGAAGGAAAGAAGAACATGTAAACAACTTTCGAACACGAGAATTTGCCCTGATCCCCGATTCTTTTAGTGTAAATATTTAAATATAAATTCAATTAAATAATACTTTACTTATTTTCTTGATTTATAATAAACATAATTTTATCTCCTATTTTCGTCATACATTTTAAAAGTGTTATAAACAGCGACACCACAATTTTGAACCTTCAACCCCGCCGACCAAGAATAGAGGTGAGTGACTCCCTCTACAGAACTTAGATCGTCGTCACAACACAGAGTGGCGGTGAAAACGCAATACATGTGTTTTTTAGATGGCAGAGCGCCATCTAGTGGAGCAAAAATAAACTAAACGCTTATTTAACTTTCTCCGTGATATTTGGCCAACCCAATTTCTTGAAAAATCAAGAAAGCCATCCACGAACGCATTTCGCGCTGTTGACGCTCGTCAGCGTGGAGTAGGCTGTACCACTGAGACCCAGAATTTTGGTTCTCAGAGGCTTCTAGAAAAACCAAGCAATGGGTATTTAAAACCAAACTACGCTTAACACATGAGAAAGCAATAGAAAAATGTATTCTCTTGTGTTAATCCATATTTCCTACTTTTCTGGATGATAATATTCTAGTTAAAATAAATATTTGTAATGTGTGACAAGTTGGTTATCTGAAATAGCTCCATAATAGTAGCCGCAACAATTAAAATATTATTTTTATCCTACCATATATTAAAATATGAATGAATTAACTTGAAACAACTTGTCAATTTTAAATCGCATCATTACTAAAATATATCCATCAATATATTTGAATGGAGCCAGAGAAGTCTCTAATAAGGACAATTTAAAGGAATTTACAGAATAAATAATGTTATATTCTTTCTTTTAAAATTCTGAAACCCTCTTTCTCTAAGATTTGATCAACAATGGATATAATAGTCATTTGTTAATAAATTCTATTCAACTTATATAAAGAAACAAATATAAGAGGAATAACAAAATTTAATTACATAGTTTTAATAATTACTTTCCGATTTTAATTATATATTTTGAAAATTTCAGGAATATTATTTTATGGAACGTTGTTTATTTTAAATTAATATTCGATTCATAAGCTCTTTTTTCTTCTGACTTTTTTGAATTTTTATATTCCAAGATAAATAATAACTTACTCTTGTTTATTTACTCCTCAATTTCCACCAGGACCCATTCTTTAAGAAATAAGAAGGTATTAAATTTGTCTTAATATATAAATCTGCACAGAGGATGTTTTATTTTAAAAGAATCATTTTTCAAAAATATTAATTGCGAAAGAAGAGTTCGATTCGAGTTATGTTGCATAATTCGAAAGAACAAACATTGATTATTTTTTATGAAAACGATTCTTAAATATATTCGAAATGCCTAAAATGATAAGTGATTTAGTAAAAGGTTATGTTATCAAACTGCCCGAGAAGAAATACTCGTTTACACAAATTATGTAAATTATGGAAGAAAAGAATATTGCTATGACACTAAGTGCATAATTAGTCTAATAACAAAGGCAAAAACAAAGGATTTTTTTATATCTATGAAATTAAGCGAAAAAGTTCTCCCGAAGAAAAGGTGCCTGAAGAAACCTTTAACTATAGCTGAAAGAAATATAAAGGAAATGGTTGTCGAAGAGAATCCACCTTCTTAAAGGAACATTTATGTAATAACCAACGTACCACTTTTACCGTTAAACGCATTTTCAGAAAAAAAAGGCGAACCCAAATGTCAAAATTAATCAGAAAATATACCAAAAAAAAAAAAAACTTGTTTTAGATTATTATTCAACAATATGGTCCCTTATTGTTTCAAAGTGACTCAAGATCCGTTTGTTTGCACTCGGATAAAGCCACGAGTCATACATCACGTTAAAATTTCAATACCTGGACGAAAAGAAGGATGTAACCGGCTCTTCAACATTCTTTTTAAGTATATCCCTTTAAATCCCCAGACTTGGATCCTATGGATTCTTATGTTGTTGTTTTTTTTTGGGGGGGGGGGGTGTTTAAAACGCTAGAAGGTCTCTAAAAAGTCGTTAAGGAGTGTTGAGATGGTCTTGATCAAAATATTCTAAGACGAAACCTTATTTCCTGGAAACATCGATGCAGGACTGTAGTTGCTAAACGTCAAGGCTTACACATATAAATCAACTAGCCGAATGACCCGGGCAACGTCCGTGTTTTACCCCGATTGAATGTTTTTATTCAAATACTATTTGTTACAATTATAAATTTGGCGCCTTTAATAAATGCATATATTAGTTAATAACTATAGCCTATGTGCTTTATCTGTCTATGTACTGTTGGCTTCCGTAGGCGTCTCTTACAGGGAAAAAGAAAGAGAGGATTCCATTTGGTTATTAACTAATATATGCATTTATTTAAGGAGCGACCCGCTCCAACACAATAATTACCTAAGGGAGAAGGCGAGTGGGGGGGGGGGGCAAAGGTGGCGTGACAGAGATGAAAACTGATGACTGATTGTTGATTAGGAGATGAGGAATGACGCTCGTAACTGTATAAATCAATAAGGTGGAACAACATTTTATAATTATTTTTAATTATGCTCTAAAATTTCTCTTTCAAAATTGAAACACCCTCTGTATAAAATCCTCGAGGTTATTTAATAAACTGCCATAATTATCAAAATTAAAGTGGCATATACCGTTGATTTCGACAGCCATAAGCAGGGATTGAATCCCATATTTGGCACTTTTCCAGAAGAAAAATATGCTTCAGTGAGTAAAAATATCCAAAAGGGGCTATGGGTTCCTTGTAAATGCGAATGTCTAACTGCTTCAAACATTTGTAGACATGTGGTGCACATGCAGTACAAGAGCTCGCATGAGGTATGACGTACACTGTAGGTATATTACAACATTAATTACGATATCCCCCACATGCGAACCGAAACGTCCGATAGTTATCCAATATAATGCAATTTCGACGTTGGAGTTGATGTTTAAATGATTACAACATTTATCAATCTACTCTATTATTTTTTACTTTTTTATTTTATAATAAGTTTATTATATTTTAAAACTACCAATTATATACATACAAGCGAATGTACCCGGGTTCGCCCGGTTTTTACCCGAGTAAAACGATTTTAGCAAATATCCAAAAAGATACACACGTGCTATCGTGTGATCCAGCTAAAGTTATAGCTTTATTATGTCTCATTCAACAGAAGAAATACAATAAGTGGGACTTGCCTTCAACCTCCCCGTCAGAAGGATCCACGAGGCCATGGATGTCACTTTCGTGGAACCTTTCGCTCCACACTGTACATATACAGCCTGGACTAAATCGCCTTGTAGACCGCTCCTGACACCGCCGTACAGGATCATCCATACGCCTGGAAGCAAGTCGCCACGTCTTCTCCTTGCCGCAAATGTCACCAGACTCTGTCCTCCCCCACACAGGAATGCTGTTTTTGGCGCTCATGCTTCTTCGCTTGTGATATTAAATAATATTGCAAGGAATTTAAATTCAACAATATTTTTTTAAATTATTAAATCTTTTATATCTATAAAAATGAAATCCAAAAACGATGTTTGTTATCGCGTTGCGCAAAATCTACAGAATCAATCATTATGGAATTTCGATGTAGGTAGCTGAAGATTTTGCTTAACATATAGGCTATTCAAAATACTAAAAAGGTTAATGTGCTTTTTTAAAAATGTAAAACCAAAAAGCGTTAGTTCTAGCCTTTTGCCGCTTGGCGCAGCACTGGTCGCGACGATAAATGAATTTGATTAGTTACGTTTGATTTTAGACGTAGTTTGTTTACACGATGAATGTTAGTTTGTTTAAACGATGAATGTTTTTAAAAGGTAAGATTATCCAATCGCCGTGAAACTTTAGAAAGTTAATTACTATACTACTGGGACGGTGTCTGGTTTGTTTTTGATTTGAAATGAATATTCGTTGCAATTTTATTTGCAAATTTTCTACGTTCATTCACAAGCAGCGCCTCTCGCGGTATCTGGTGAAATTACATATATAAATTGTAAAAATGCTGAAATGTGTTCCAAGTATAATAAATTTAATATTTAATTTGAGGATTTAGTAATATAATATTCCAATGACGTTGTAAAGAAACTTGGCATTTCAATATCAATATATATTTGAAGAAAATATCTTATTTAAAATTTAATAAATGTTTTTAAAAAAATTATATTACGATGTACTAGAGCGCCATCTGTTATCAAATTATAAAACTATTTTAGAGGCGTAATATTCTTTTTTAAAATAAAACAATTTCTACTGTCCTTACTGCGATGGAAAAATTAAAGGGAGGGCCTGGCTCATCAGTGGTGAACCCTCCCAGCGGTTTCGCCAGTTTAATCTACCATACCGCTGTTATATTGCATTTTTGGAACTTCCTTTTATAGGTGACTGTAGTAAGACTCTTGGAATGGGTATTTTAGAAGAACTATGGACATAAGCTTTTAGGACAGCAGAATTAAATATAAATATAAATATATAATATGCTTCGAGCAATCGCTCTTCCGCAAATATCAAATTGTGTCTTTTATTAGAACAATAATGTTACGATGTACTAGAGCGCCATCTGTTATCAAATTATAAAACTATTTTAGAGGCGTAATATTCTTTTTTAAAATAAAACAATTTCTACTGTCCTTACTGCGATGGAAAAATTAAAGGGAGGGCCTGGCTCATCAGTGGTGAACCCTCCCAGCGGTTTCGCCAGTTTAATCTACCATACCGCTGTTATATTGCATTTTTGGAACTTCCTTTTATAGGTGACTGTAGTAAGACTCTTGGAATGGGTATTTTAGAAGAACTATGGACATAAGCTTTTAGGACAGCAGAATTAAATATAAATATAAATATATAATATGCTTCGAGCAATCGCTCTTCCGCAAATATCAAATTGTGTCTTTTATTAGAACAATAATGTTACGATGTACTAGAGCGCCATCTGTTATCAAATTATAAAACTATTTTAGAGGTGTAATATTCTTTTTTAAAATAAAACAATTTCTACTGTCCTTACTGCGATGGAAAAATTAAAGGGAGGGCCTGGCTCATCAGTTTTTTTTTTCCATCGCAGTAAGGACAGTAGAAATTGTTTTATTTTAAAAAAGAATATTACGCCTCTAAAATAGTTTTATAATTTGATAACAGATGGCGCTCTAGTACATCGTAACATTATTGTTCTAATAAAAGACACAATTTGATATTTGCGGAAGAGCGATTGCTCGAAGCATATTATATATTTATATTTATATTTAATTCTGCTGTCCTAAAAGCTTATGTCCATAGTTCTTCTAAAATACCCATTCCAAGAGTCTTACTACAGTCACCTATAAAAGGAAGTTCCAAAAATGCAATATAACAGCGGTATGGTAGATTAAACTGGCGAAACCGCTGGGAGGGTTCACCACTGATGAGCCAGGCCCTCCCTTTAATTTTTCCATCGCAGTAAGGACAGTAGAAATTGTTTTATTTTAAAAAAGAATATTACGCCTCTAAAATAGTTTTATAAAAAAATTATATGTTTCAAAAATGTATTTTCGTTTATACGTTATACGTTTATAAATCTATATATAGGTGAATTGGATGTTTTCTAGAATCGTTTTAAGAAATGTTTGTCAGGCAAACTTTTACGCGGGTAAAAACCGGGCGAAGCCGGGTACATTCGCTAAATACAGTTATTTACAAATGTTCGTTTGCGGAAAGATACTATTCCTTCAACTTTAAATTACCGAGTGGACCAATTAATATTAATCTTTATTCAACATATCGAGTATATTTCAAGGGACCGGGAAATATTTTTAAATTATCGAGAGTATAGACAAGTATAGATTCAGTAGGGATTGGATGTTTGTTAGAATCGTTTTAACAAATGTTCATTAGGCAAACTTTTACCCAGGTAAAACCGGGCGAAGCCGGGAACATTCGCTAGTTTTACATAAATTTAAATATTCAGAGATTTCGAAAAACTTTGATAAAATATTATTTTCACACATATGAATTAATTTAAAAGCGGAGATAAACCCAATAAAATCTCAGTGATATCTGAAAGAAATTATATTTTAGGACTATATTTATTTATTAACATGTATGACCCTAATGTTGTGTAAAATTACCCGAGTAAGGATGATTACTAATAATTGTAATGATCTAGTTTCATCGTTAGAGTACCTCTCTACGCTCCATTTCGACAACGCCATTTGCCATTTTAAAACCAGACCTCATTAAAGACTGCATCTCTTTAAAAACCCTACCTTATTAAATACCACGCCTCCTTAAAGACCTTATTAAAGACCACATCTCATTAATAAGTACAACTTATTTAATGATTGGTCTCAATAAAAGGACCACGCCCTTTTGAAGACAATACCTCTTTAAAGACCACTTTTTTCATCCCTGTAGTGTCATTATTGTAACGTATTATGTACATTCAGAATTCGACACATGTCTTGTTTAGATAATATAACTTTTAAAAATATGTACGTTAAACATATAGCAATACTATTCCATCTATAAATAAGAAATAAAACCATTAAGACCGAATGATTCTTTTTCAAATAAAACAAACTTCTACTGTCCTTATTTCGATTTAAATATATTGGAAGGGCCTAGCTCTAGGTAGGAAACCCTCTCAGCGGTTTCGCCAATTTATTCCACCAGAGAGATGAACCAAACTCTCCGAATATATTTTCATCGCAGTAAAGACTGTAGATGTCTTTTTAGAGATAAAAAAACATTCGTTTTTAATATTGTTGTATTTCTTATAATATGTAAATATCCAAATGTAAAAACATCTATTAGTTCTAAATTAGTGGATTTATTTATCTAGTCACATTTTAAAAATACTTTGAAATAGTTTTTCCTATTTCCAATGCCAGTAGAGTCTATTCCACAATATCAATTTAAAGATACATTTGCCTTTTATGAAGAAAAAAAGAGAGAAAAATGTTTCTCATCTTTTTTTCTCATTACCAAGTTGAATTTGATGGCTGTATTTAGTATAATAAAAAGTTAAATGGAAAACGCCAAGAAATTTTAAGGACTTTGGCAATGGTATATAAAAACTATTTTATCCTTTAAAAAAATAGATAGAATCCAACAGTCTTTTTTTTTTTGAAACTCTGACACCACACATAATGATAAATCTATATAAATAGAAAGAAGAAATGTTTGTTCCACAAATATTTCCCACAATATTTGACCTATCTTGATGAAACTTTAGCTGAGTATAGGGTTAGTTTTGGAAGAAATTACTGCTATTGTTCTACTAACGTAGTGTTATAATTATCCATGTTACTGATCAATTAAAAATTTTAGAGTCATAAAATAACAATAATATGGTAAAATGAAAATTTCCCAGTTATATTACTACCACTCTATATCTGTATAAGTTATATTTTAAATGTCGGGGATTTCGTTTATTATACTGATGTTTCTACAAGATTTGATCTAACTGTAGATGTGGGTGTGTAAAACAAGATGTAGGTTTAGGCCTTGAAGGAGTTTCGTCATAATTTTAAATTCGAACTATGTGAATTACACAGATCTTGGACTCTAATTCACAAAACTTGAAGCCGAAGGTAAAAATGATAATAACAATATTGATTAATTTCGCTGACTGGGAAGAAGCTAACATACTATATAGAAGAATCAAAACAAATTCGACTGTTTTTTTGTAGAAGTGAGAATTCGTAAAAAACCACGAAACTTTCTGAACAAAAAAGAAGCAATGTCACGACATGTTGCAAACATTTAATTAAGAAGATGATGATCTAGATTTAAAATAGGGAATAAATAGCAAAAGGTTTCATAAAGTAGTATATAGTGTGTTACTAATGTATTTTGATCCCATGTATATATTCTCTGATTTATATGTATATTTTATATTTCGAATATCGCCACACTGTATGTTTATATTTTTATATGTTATATAAAATTTAAACTATTTTACCATACCTTCATTTTTATAACTTATATATATAAATATATCTAAAGTAGAGTAGAATTATTAGCTCTGCTGGTTTTGAATACATGGCCATTTGCCAATGGTATCCAGACGTTACATCTTGAAAATATAATAAAACAACTTTGATTTCGAAGACCATGTGTTGGTTGGAAGTTTGTTTGGAAAAATATATGGTTAACTCAACCAATTTTTTAATTGATTTCCGACACGTCAGTGAATCGCTTTCACTCTCCTCAGAACAATCATCATTTATATCCTCTATTATACATATGTAAATATATATATGAATATACCTACACTCTTTCATAAAATACATGGATCGATATATATGTATTTTAGAAAATCGTGTACGTATAGAAGTAGAAAATAGAAATCGAATTAAACATTCGCCTAAGGAGAGTGACAGCTAGTTGTTGAAAGGTCGGGAATTGAATAATTGGTTCAGATATAGCTATATACCCCCTCCCCCAATAAGAGGTGCTATGAAATCGGTCGAATATGCCAAAAAAGTGTTTGATGGGGTGATAAACAAAAATGCAATGTGTGTATTGATGAGGGCTACTATCCGAAACTATGGCATGAGAATTGAGTTAATAAAAGCTAGTGTTGTGGCACATTCTTTATAGCGACCATTACATTATATTTATTGAGGAAATAAATAACGTATTGTTTCAATGTATTAAAAAAAAAGAGAGATGCCCATTCTTTTACAAATATGTAAAGAAATACTCATCTTCTGATCGTGTAACTGGATGCTGCCGATATCTTGAGCTGTTTTCCGCAAAAATAAAATCGCTCATTTTTTTTTATATTGACAAATACCCCTTCTCGAAGAAATAAAAAATTAAGTACCGTTTCGAGCTGTTGACCTTAGTCAGTGTGCTACATGCTGTTTCAATTAAGAACCAAAAAATATTTATTCCGACAAATGGCGTAATCCATCAGTATCTCATAGTTTTGAAAGACGCGATTTGAAAGATTTCAGATATAATTTTTGAAAGGTTTTTAATTTCTATATAATAATTTTGACGATGGGGGAAATAAAATAAAGGAGCCGTTTACATGATATGTAAAACCCCATGTATAATAAATATAGAAAATGTTATGGTATCTCTCTATAAATAAAAGCAAATGATGTGAAAATGCATTCTTTTCTTCACTTAATCAATCAAAATTAAATCTATTAAACGAATATAAATTACATGTGTAAAAATTATTAAAATTTTAAATATATATCTCTGAAAATATATTTAATTCTACCACGATTCATATAATCTGAACGCCAAACATTTTGAAAGTGGTTTAAATAATCCAATGAAGACCTATTATTTATGAAGACTTCAGTGTTGTCCATTTTTAAAAAGGTGTTAAACAATTGAGGTTCATAGAAATATAAATACCAAATTAGATGTGATATCTCTGGAGTTCATTAGTTTTATAGTGAAACCGTTTCATTCAAATTACTTCGTAAATGGATATTTGCACATCTTCACAAATTCTATATTTATATATGTTAGAATGGTTTTAGGTTTTATATTATTTTAGAAATTAATACATACGATTTTAGTAATTGAAAATAGTTTATTTATAAAATGCAAAACTATATCTGTTAATTTATTTACCAGTAATAATATATAAGAATCGTGAGGAGTGATAACTATGCAAATATTAATGATGATATACCACAGAATATTTAAAATAATTATTCAGTGACAATATTTTATAAAATATTAAAGTCTAAAATTGAATTCATATATTCAACAATATATTATGCATAGCACTCTAATTGATTATCTATTTGTGTTTATATAAAAGCGGCGTACCTGGATCTTTAAAGAAAAATAAACATTTTTTTCTCAAAATATATCGAGATATTGCTCCCTCTTTATCAAT